>CM046436.1:1677630-2277630 GCA_025506505.1 Flaveria sonorensis | reverse complement strand
TTTCTATCAACATTCTAATATAAAATTTATACAAAACCGACCAGAACAAATACAAAATATCTTTGTAGCTTTATACTTGTTTTCGTATTACTTAAAGTTTATTTTAAAACAAATTTAATTATTTTGCCTATAAATTATAAATATACTTTTTTATGAAACGCGTGTCATTATTTTTATCTATTTTTATATGTAAACCTTGTGCCAACCACTACTATATTGTCGAATATATTTCCCAAACAAAACGAATTACGCCAATGATTTTGTGACCATTTTTATCTGCCATTGTTGACACCATCGTCCGTAACATCAACACCACGAGTCATCAGCTTCTGTAGTCTCAAACTCTCGACTCGCTGATGCTCTTATGGCGACCACGGTTGCCGATGTACCTGTAACGCCGGTGACGGCGGCGGAGGATGTGCAGCAGCAGCAGCAGCAGCTGAAGAAAGGAATTGCAGAGTTCTACGATGAGTCGTCGGGGATGTGGGAGAACATTTGGGGAGAACACATGCATCATGGATTCTATGACACCAATGCTGTCGTTGAACTCTCCGACCACCGCTCTGCTCAGATCCGTATGATTGAACAAGCCCTACTTTTCGCCTCTGTTCCTGGTAGTTACTTATCGATTCCTTCGTTTATAGCTCGTTTAGTTTTATCCGATTGCTGTCTGATGTTTCTGCTTCTGATTTCTTTCGTTTTTAGGAATTTGAAGCTTCAGTTTTACTTTTCATGTTCGCTCTTTTTGTGATTGTTACGTGTAACTTCAAATGCTTGCCTATTATGCATTTGTTATTGATTATTATACGATTTATAACTGTCAATTACGTTTTTGAAATTTCAAATGCTTGCCTATTATGCAAATTGCAGTTTAGTATACTGCTTCATTGAGTTTAGTTTTTACTGTGACGTGTAATTTGTCAGTTTGATGATTCTCACTCCATCACTTGCCATTTGTTATGTATGAATTTGGTTGCAGATGATCCGGTAAAGAAACCTAGAAGCATAGTTGATGTTGGGTGTGGCATAGGAGGTAGCTCGAGGTATCTAGCAAGAAAATACGGAGCCGAATGCCATGGAATTACTCTCAGCCCTGTGCAAGCTGAGAGGGCTCAGGCCCTAGCTGCAGCCCAAGGATTGGGCGATAAGGTAATGCAATTTGTCGTTACTTTATGATTTTTGGGGAAAATGTTGCTAATCATTCAGTTTTTTTATGTGTGAGTTAAACTGGATTTGAGGGGAAGATTGTTGTATACTTAATCTTCTTTTAATCATCCTTAGCTATATACGGTTTAGAAAGCCTGCAACAGATGACATTTTCTATCATTTTGCCATTTGTAAATGGGAAACTTCAAGAAACCAACAAGAGTAATGGCATGATTGCTCTATAAGTCTTGTATTTTTAGAGGTGTCTTTGGAAACCATAGCACATTAATCATTCTATTTGAGCTTCTTGTGCATCAATTCCATATTATCGAGTCATGTTTTCTAAAAACCTGCAAACATGTTAGACAATATTCACAAAGTTACATGGATTTTCATGGTTATTATGAACATATGATTCTTGAACTAACCATGAATGGTTAGCAGGTTTCATTTCAAGTTGCAGATGCTTTAGACCAACCATTTCCTGATGGAAAGTTCGATCTGGTTTGGTCAATGGAGAGTGGAGAGCACATGCCTGACAAACTAAAGGTTCTTGTTTTCCGTTACAAATCTTTGAAATTTTGTTTTGAGTTCAGATTCACCAGGCGACACTGAACCTTTCATTTTTTTTTTCAATTCACCAGTTTGTTACTGAGTTGGCTCGGGTGGCTGCCCCAGGAGCCACGATTATCATAGTTACATGGTGCCATAGAGATCTTTCCCCTGGTGAAATTTCCCTTCGCCCCGATGAACAAAAAATCTTGAATAAGATTTGTTCCAGCTTTTATCTTCCTGCCTGGTGTTCTACATCTGATTATGTGAAATTACTAGAATCCCTTTCTCTTGAGGTAAACTTCATTATTAATCACCCAATACCATACATCTGAGAGAGAAAAGCTGTAAAGGGGGTGAAATTGACAATTTCATTATAAATTGTTGTTTGGGGCCCAAACCTTCTTTGAATGCTGAGTTTACATTGAAATTTTTAAACGATTGATTAACTTCAAAATCATACGTACACTCCAACCACCTCCATAGCTCTGTCTAGAGGTAGCAAGTATCAGGTCAACCCAATAATCTTCTTGTGATTTAAACAGTGTATGTCCAAGTTTTTATAAATACTCAAGTTGATTATGATTACGAAATTGGTTTATTTCTGTAATAATATATCCTTTCTAATGAAACGATTACAAGGTATTCCAAATTTTAATTATGTGTTACGAGACTTTCAACCTATTTGACCCGCTTTCATTCAAGTTTTTTGGACATGGCCCATTAGCATTAAAGATGGTTAAACTAAGTGGGTAGTTTTAAGTGACTGAAATTGCTGCACTTTTTCAGGACATCAAAGCCGCAGATTGGTCAGGCAATGTGGCCCCATTTTGGCCTGCTGTGATAAAAACAGCGTTGTCTTGGAAGGGCATTACTTCATTGCTACGTAGTGGTAAATTAAACTTCTAATTTTCATCTATATTAAAGGTGTGTTTAATACAAAACTAATCAAAAATAGAAAACCATGAAAATTGCATAATACATTCACACGTAGTGCTTGTAAGGCATAATGGGAGTTAAAGAGTTGGGGGGCTAGTTACATAACCGTTTTATGTGTGTGCGCGCGTGTGTAGTGATTTTTTTATTTTACTAACAAGGTTTCATTCTTAACGATTAGGCTGGAAATCCATAAGAGGTGCAATGGTAATGCCATTGATGATTGAAGGATTTAAGAAGGATACAATTAAATTCTCTATCATCACATGCAAAAAGCCTGAATAAAAATGGGGTCATATCTATGTACTACTCTTGGATTATGCTACTGTTTTCATTCTCCCCTTTGTACTTTAAAATGTGCCATTAAGTTACTTCGAGTCGTAATCAAAGGCTCCATGCATGTAGGCTGTATGGCCGTATGGGGACCATAGTCTCAACTTGATGAATAAGAACCTTGAGATTTTCTTAAATTTATGTGTTGGTTATCATGAATTACAATCTTTAGAAAATCTTAATTTGTCTACCATTATAGATATTGTCATCCAATATATATGGAATTCGGACCTCAACACTGGCTGGTTCAAGGGGCTCTGCCCCTGATTCAATCAATATTTTATTTCGATAAAATTTATTCATTTAAAATTCGTTGGAATTTTATTATCCTTAAATTCCACATGTGAAATTCCGGTGTGAAAATGGCATAATTTTTAGACAATTTTGGATATGATGTTAATTGTTTCTACCCTATTCCTTACAAAGACGATTTCATTTATTTTGGTCATTCTTTTGGTATGATTTTTCACACACACAGACATACTTGTTATTGAGAAAAATTTGAGTTTTATCTTATTGAAAACTTGAATTGTACCTTTAATTTGTTTCAATTTAAAAATGTTACATGACTTTTAGATCGTTCATTTTTTATCATCAAAGTACAAATCTCTTACAAGAAGGTTCAAACGTTAATTACATATTTGTTCCCATTGGACACTCAAACCAAGCATCCATGATTTTAAGATCCCCCTATTGAATAACAGGTCTAATGTCGTCGACTAGGTGGGTTGATTCCTTTCTTTAGAATCATTTCCTACTTCATATGTCTTGACGTTGGATGTGTTTTGTAGGTCATAAAAATACTTAATTGTTTAATTTTTTTCTAAATTGTTTTGATTTTATATTATTATTTACTCTATTTGATTTACAACCAAAAATCGTATTTTGAGAATGACATCTTCATGAAATAAAGAAAGCCGCCTGTATTCAATCGAGGTCTTCTCTCCAACTTTCAGGTTAAAATCATAAAAAGAACAACCTATTTTAAAGTTGGAAGGGGGTTGGGCAAAAAGAAGGGTTGCTTGTTTCGCTTTGTACATATGATAAACATTTGTATCAGAGTAAAATTATATAAAATAATACACTACTATTCAATGTACAAGTTTGACTATTGTTGGTTGGTTATCTGTATTACATGTATTAAATTTAGTTATTTGTATGGACTAATTATATTACAAAACGATTTTTTCTAAATGTCTCACATCTTTGATTATAATGACGCATATTACGATGGTACATTCTTTTAAGATATCTATTGCAATTGTACATCTACCTATCACATCACTGGGATTTATTCATTTTCAATGAGTTTTTTATGCACATCATAGTACGTGTCATTAGTCCAATGCATTTAACTTCCTTGCGACTCTTTGTTGTAGCGAATTTCAGTTGAGTATCATTCATACTTAATTCGTTATAGCGATTTGTATGGGTCCAAACGAACCGAATTGACTCTGAATTTGTATAGACTCGAGTTTGGCTCGTTTATTATTTAAATGTTATATTTAATTTTGATATATGTTTATAATTATATACTATATATAGCATTATACATATTATTAATTGTTTTTGTCATAATTTTATATATAGTAAATATTATATATATATATATATATATATATATATATATATATATATATATATATTACATTTAATAAATTAAATATAAAACATATTAATAAAAAGCTAATTTAGGCTCGCGAGCCTACTCGAGCTCGATATGTGAAGCTCGGGCTCGATAAAGATCGACTTGTTTCGAGCTTTATATCAATCTGATCTGGAGTAGCTCCTGAGCGATAAAGATCGTTGTAACGATGTGTTCAACAGACGTATGTCGTTGTAAATAAATGTATGTAAATATCTTTTAGCATAAATTTAACCTATACTCAAAATTCAAGATTGTACAACCTGTTTTTTGCCGTTCTAATCCGGATTTTTATTGTTAAATTCGGTCCAAACAGCAAAGTAAACAATTCAATACAGCTTCAGCCATCTCGCTGAACTGAAACGACAACAAAATATTACCATAATGCCGATTTGACGAAAAGAATGCGTAGAAAATAGAAATCACACCGACTCGAGGGACGAAACATGAAATCACTCCTTAATAAAACATCATTAAGTTTTTTGATAGTGATCCTAATCTAAATCTGAATCTAATCCCCTATTAACATTTTCCTCGTTAAGCAAAGCAGATTCATTCCGATCGAATAACTCCGTTGAATTTCATAAAACCCCTTGCAATCAATCCACTCATTTCTGCATTGACATCTGAAATCGATCCGATATCAAACATGGGAGTTGGATTATCTGTTCTAATCGGATTGAAATCAGCAACTTTATTCATGATGTTCGTATATCTAAGAACCCTAGGGTTTACTTTACTCTCAGTTCCAATCTTATATGCATCGTTAGTATCATTGCTCGTTTCACTAGCATCACATCCTTCAATCAATCTACCGATGCTTTTGGGGAAGAACACCGATGGATCGTTCCCAATTTGGTCGCTGATTATGTTTAGCCCTTACTTGTATTTCGTCCGAGGGTTTTCAACTCTTAGAAGATTGAAGAGTAGGGAAGAGCCTTACAGTGAGATCGTTAAAGGTTTGTATGTCGGTGGATGGCCTTCGTCGCCGGAGAAAATGCCTCCGGGGAACCCTGCTGTTATAGATTGCACATGTGAGTTGCCTAGGGTTTTTAGTGTATCTGGGAATGGTTATTTGTGTGTTCCGACGTGGGATACAAGGTCACCTGATCCAGGTGCTATTGAATCTGCTGTTAGGTGGGCTTGTAGAAAGAGAACTCAGGATATTCCGATCTTCGTTCATTGTGCATATGGTAATTGATTCAACTTCATTATACATGTTGCTCTTTGTTATCATTGCTGTAAATAATGATGTTTTTACTGTTGCTTGCTATTGCTTTGTGAGATCCATAGATGTGGTGCATAGTTGTCTTGACTGTGTTAGTTGATGGTGTTGATATCTTATAACTACTAATGGATAAAGATGTAAGTGTGCACAGAAATTTTGCAGAAAATGAAGGTGGCGCATTTGTTTCTTTGCATACTAGAAAGATAACCATGTGATTTCTGTGTATATCTTTAAGGCACATAAATGATTATTGACCGTGATCTATTGAAAGAAAAACCTGAATATTAATATGATTTAAGGTTGTTAGTCATTTCTGCATCAACTTACCAAATCACGTAGGAATGATATAGTTATACATATATTTTATGATTTACGCAGGTCATGGAAGAAGTGTGGCGATGATGTGTGCTTTATTGGTGGCTTTGGGTGTGGTTGATGACTGGAAAAATGCTGAGAAATTAATTAAAGATAAACGACCATATATTCGAATGAATGCTCTCCACCGCAAGGCCTTAGAAGAATGGTCAAAGAACCGATTATCTCCTCCTAAAGCTGGATCCAATATGCGTTATTGATTGGGTATGTGACTAAGACAAAGTTATTGTACGTGCTAGAATTTTTTGATTTGCACTCGAGGTTTGTTATGAGTTGTCCTGTACAACGCCTGAGTGCATCCCAGTCAGATTCTTTATGGGGATTCTACCACTGATATTAGTCAAACCCATACAAAACATTCAAGAAGATGAATATGTTTTCATTCTTCTTTATTTAAAATAGTTGTAATAGTATTAATCACCTGGACCTTTTGAATTAAACTCAACTCGGTATTATATAGTATGTCTGCATGTGAATATGTATATACACGAAGGTTTTAACTTACATAAGCTCAATAAGGCTGCTGAGCTTTAAAAGTTAATTTTTTAATCCTTGAAAGACTATTCAAGTAGCTAGCTTGATATGACCAGTACAGGTTAGAGTAGACTTCCTCCCATACTTTCCCAAGATTTTTTCTAACGTATACATCAACATCTTAGAATTCCTTAGGCTAAATGATGTCACTTCAAGGGTAACCTTTGGATTTTAATCAAATCTCATACTCATTTGTATAACAGTGATTATTTGATATCTTTGCCTGACCCAGTTACTCAAATTTTCTTTAATGTTTCTAATACGCATGACTTCTGGCTTGTCTACGAGCATTCGCATCCCATTCCCTATATCCACCCAATCCTTATAATTTGAGGAATATTTTAGGGTTTTCATCTATAATGTCAATCCATCCCATTCTACAAAATCTAGTCAATGGTATAAATGAGATTACTATCAATCCTCATGTCTTCTTGAATCTTGATTCAGTAGGATATCATGCATGGATTTCCTTGAGTTCTCATGGGAAGAAGACATGAAAAGATGGAATTATTATTGTAATAGGTTCTTTGAGGTAGATAGCATAGACGAAGAGCAAATGGTTAAAATAGTTGCAATCCATTTTGCTGGATTAAGCATTGATTTAACATCAAAAGTTCGTAAGATAGGTCGCAGTAAAGGTTACATCGGTACAATATGAAAAGGCTATTCATGAAATACCCTATTGCAGGTCTAAAGAACCTTAAACAAGGATATACACATAACATATCAAGATACTTTTGATCTCTTGTATAACTTCGTCAAAACATATCAAGATGCATATCATATCTTGGTTATCACGGTTTGCCAAGTTTAACGGTTCGGTCTAAAACTTGGAATGGCTATTTAACCATTATTATATATGTATCTCTTTTCAATTTGGAATATGTAGCAATGTATATGTATTATTTTTATGAAACATATGTCATTTTCAATTTTCAATACAACTAATCACCTAAAAAAAATTTGTTTCAAACCGTTAAATCAGGGAACTTGTAATCCAGGTGGTCCATCACCCAACCCTGCCAGTTTGGTATGTTGTTACTAAAACCATAATTAGTGGTTTGACCTAAAGTTTTTGCCTCGACCAGTCTTTAAACACCCCTGATGGAAACCAGTTCTTGTTGCATTCTGAAGTTACTAGAGCCCTTGTCCAAACCAGGACATCTTTGGATGAAGAATTCAATGGATTTCATTGATAGTCTACCCGATTCATAGACATAGCAATTGCAGTCATTTTGTGCCTTTAGATCATCCTGCACAAACAGCCACTTCATTTTTGGACCATATCTTGTGAAGGAGTGTTATGGTTAACATATTTTGGTTCTGCTAATTTTTCTGGTTACGACAAAAACCATAACCAAAACTAAACCTTAAAATTTGGTTTAATGGTTTTCTAGGAAATAGGTTAACGGAACAATCGGTTTTTGGTTTAGTTTGGTTCTGTTAGTCAATTTGGTTCCCGTTTTGGTTCCATTCAGTTAATTGGTTCTCTGTTCTATCCTACTTATTTGTGTCCAATTTTTGAACAGTTCTTAACTCACTGTGAAAACGGTGAACGCGAACCCATAAATCAATAACTATATTAGATATAATCATTTGTGACCGATTTTCACATGTACTATTGGATGTTTACAAGATAAAGAAATCATGAATGTCTTTTACTGCATGTATTTCAGATAATAAAAAACCACCCAAAAAGGGCATATTCACAACCATAATACTTTATACATGTTACAAATACTTATTTTTACTCGTCGAGTCAACTCCATCATTTATAAAGCTGAATAGATGTTTAATTTCCAAACATATAATTAATGATTCTATTCAGTACTAGTACTTTGAAGCTCATATATGTATTTGGAGATCACATTAGACCCACAAAGTGAAGCTTCAAGCTTGAGTTCTTTATAAAATCTACCCCCTGGTCCCTTTTCGAGCTGCATCTTTAGCCCGACGACGAGTCCACCTAACATTACGAGCCAAATCCCACTGTCGATCCTTGTACGTGGTCAGAATCTTTTGCATTGCTTCAAACAGTCGTTTCACTTTTTGTTCATCATTAGATGCTCTCTTATTTTCCACCACGAAAGCATGTTCATTTTCCTCAACCTTGCACTTGTGAAGCTTCAGGTATCTCATTTTGCGCCCCTAAATGAATGGTAAGTGTATTGTAACAATGATGATGTTCTTTCAATTTATAAGGGGTTTAAGTAAGATACAAGTTGAAATGGTTGAGTGTAGATGGGGTGGTTGCATCTTTCATTATTTTAACAAGCAGCATTCATACTCATGTGATCGATAAATTCCAAAACATTTGAGATCTTACATTGACCTTGTGCCCACAATTTAGATATCGGCTAGGGCACACGAGGTATACGTTCTTACTCTTTTTCGATGCTTCTTTGTCACCAAAGTTTTAATGCTAAGTTATCTTTTTGGAAATCTTACTGAAATCAAACTCAAATTTAATTGACGATATCTTTTTTCTACCAGTAAATACATACTTTGTTGACGACTTGAAAAATCCAGTGTTATTGATATCCTTTTAAGTGTAATTGAAAATAATGCTCTTTGGGTTTTTTTTTTTTTTTTTTTAAATTTTACCTCCGTTGTTATATACCATCATTATCTAAACTATCATTGGATATCAAGTTTAAAAAAAGAAAAGACAACAATTGTATTATAAAATTAAGTAACTTTAGTTTAAGGGCTAATGATTATCTGTCATATAATAGTAAATTCTTAGCTACATGGATTTTTTGTTTTTTTTTTGTTTTAGCCATAAAAGTTTTGTGGTTTTTATATTTGGTCCTTTTTGATTTTCAAGTTATTTTAGTAATTAAAAACTATTCGTAATACATATTTATTTAAATTGCAGTCATAAAATATGAAAAAACTTGCGTTAATTCAACACATTTGTTAAGTTTATTATGTTACGTTGATGTCATTTCTTTTTTTCGTTTGCTTGATGTCTTCGAGTTCAAAGTCGAAGTGATAACCGTTAGTATGTTTTTTGTATTTGGGTTTTCGTATTCAAGTTTGTGATGCACTTACACGCACATCGCTCGCGGGATTATTTCTAGTTAGTATATAACTTAAGTCATGATGTAGTTGTTATGATTAAAAAAATCATAGATACGTAATTCATTTGTGCATTTGATGGATATAAAAGTGAAGTACCATTTATCTATTATGGCATATAATTTTTATAACAGATGCGAGCATTAACACTTTGACTTTTAAAAAAGGTAATGATTTATTTCGATATATAATTTTGTTTAGATTCATTCACCCTCTAGTTTGTATTTTAGAGTTTCAGTTTTTTATATATCCATCTTATGTATACATCCAATTAAAAGTGCATTGTTATTGGTTTAATATTCTTGTTTAAAAACAATCAAAATCATATTCAAGGGATTGTAACATTTTTCTTTCGTCTCAGTGGTGGAGCTTGAACATTCTCATAGGGTGGGGCGGGAGCGAAATTAATTTTTTTAAAGGGGGCGAACTCGATATTCATATAAAAATTTACACTACCGGACCAAAAATTTATACTACCAGACTAAAATTTAACACTACCGACGAAAAAGAGGGGGCGGCCCCTACAATCCTCCGCCAATGGTTCATCTATTGATATTCGTTGGAATAATTACGATAAATATTGAGATAGATTATGAAGAAGAGAAGTTATTGTACTGGCATATATAGTATGTGTTATGAATGAAGATAAGTGGGATTGTTGCATGTCATTGTGTACTACATATGAGTACGATAATTAAAAAAGCTATGATATTTTTATGCATCCTATAGTGTGTTGACATTATTGAGAAAAGACAGTTTAATATAACCTATCACATTTTTTTTCATATTCCTAAATACTGTTATACTAATAATAAAACTTCTTATCATAGCAATCATCATCATTAGTTGCTTAACAATCACAACGTAGTTTTTAGTTAAGAATATGATCTTATGTCTTTAAAATATATAAACATCTATATCCTTTAAGTGGAGACGCTGAACCACTAATTATTTATAGACACAAAGTCATGGAATGGATGATGAAAATAGCAACATAAAAAGAACAAAAATATTAAAGTGACACATGTGGTAATTCAAGGCATTTGTCAAACGCCCTTTAAATTTTTAAAGAAATAATTTATATTGAAACTATTGCAAATCAATTTGAGTTGTGCCATCCTTCAATCAGCGAAATTTTGATATCATCGAGACTATCTAGTCAATCGGATCCAATTGCACCAAAACACAAAATAGTAGTATGCCTTTATCATAGGAATTAATTAATTTTTATTTTTATCATTGTTTAATTATACAAAAGATTGACGTATAAAACTATATTGTAAAATGTTATTTTTTTGTCAAAATTTACTTATTTTGAGATGATGGTGAATTTTATCATACTAGAAACTAGCAAGATGTTTGTAGTCCAGTCTGATATGGTTTTGAAAACACTATTGATAATTATGTACCTCTTTGTACGTTCTTTTTAAAAATATATAAGATTGACGCAAGATTAAAAAAACACATCAAATCATACTAAAGCACAAGCCTACATCTCAACTAGTAGGCAACAAGATGTGACAGATGATGATAAGGGAATTAAATGCTAAACTCGGTTATCGATAAATCGTCTCACAAAATTAAAAAGAAAAAAGATTCGCAAGTCACCAAGCTTGAATATATAACATGATATTAAAATTGAACGTCCCGAGGTCTTTCGAAGCACCGTTTACTTAGATTTTTTGAATATCACACGTGTTATAAAAACTTCTTTGGAAGACATTAACTTAAATTGAAAGTCAATACACTTTCAAGAAAGTTAGAAGAAATTATATGAAACTTTTTCATAAGTGTGTATTAAATAAGCAAATTGAAATCACCCCTTCAAGCGTGAGGAATATACCCAAATTAAATAGAGGTCGCTTATGGAGTAAATGCTTCAACTCTCTAGGGCATCTTCTCCCTTCGCCATTGACGATACTCCAACAATCACACTCCCACCTTTCATTCATCAATCACCTCATTCATTTCTCACTAACATCTCTTGTTTTACCCTCATTCAACTCTCCAATTGACAATTCTGAAACAAAAATAGGTTTGAATCTGACGACAATAAACGGTATTATTAGGGTTACATCGAAGAAGATCCGCACTGGCAACGTACGATTCGTCACGTAATTTATGAGGATTTAGGTGCAACTTCTTGTCCTTTACTGTTTGTATTACATGTTCTAGTTTTATACGTGTGTATGTGATTAAAACCACCTAATATTCTACCTGATGACGCTACGATATTGGGCTTTAAATGGGTTCGTTTTGTAGAAGGTTAATCTGCTTTTGCCTTTGGAAATAGTGGACTTTGTATTTCTTTTTGAGACTTTGTAGTTTTAAACGTTTGATTGATGGAGTTGAATTGATAGTTTAACATCCTCTGTTTTACTAGTTTGTCGTATGCAAGTAGCAGGTTTCTTGACATTTTTGATTTTAGATTAAGAACTAGTGTAGCTCTGATCTTGGAACCAAGGGGGTATTTGACCTATAGTTGATACTGGGAGATTTTATTTGTTATTTATTGAAATTTATACTGAAGTCATCTTGATTAAGTTATAAAGTTACTGATATTTATGCATCACTATTGAATTTGTTATGGGTTACATATGAACTCAAGTATTGTAGCATAAGGATTGTATTGCACCTTTATTGCAGTTCAGAAATGGCAGACTCGGGGGTCGATGCCATACTTGAATTTCTCAGAAGGAATAATTTTTCTAGGGCTGAAGCAGCATTGAGAAGCGAGATTGATAAAAGGCCCGATTTGAATGGTTTTATGCAAGATCTTAACCTCAAAGATAAAGATTTGGGAAGCGAGTCGTTAGAAAAGGTGAGTGTAGCCCGCAATCGTGGAAGGATTTCTTCAACAAGTGATGAAGTCTCAAAGG
Organism: Flaveria sonorensis; assembly: GCA_025506505.1. Lineage (NCBI taxonomy): Eukaryota > Viridiplantae > Streptophyta > Magnoliopsida > Asterales > Asteraceae > Flaveria > Flaveria sonorensis. The sequence continues at coordinate 2,264,921 of CM046436.1, read as the reverse complement.
AAAAACATATTGTGAAAGAAATAGAATGTGGGACTGGAAGGAATGGACCTGATAATAAATGGAAATCTCTTCCTTTGATGGAGGGCATAACAATGAGCCAATTGGAGCAAAGGATAAAAATTTTATGTTCTCTAATGGTTCAGAAGACAATCTGCTTGATTTATATACATGGAGATTTGATCCTAGTAATGGGTCTGCTGATCCTAGTGATAATGATGATAATATCAAGACAGAAAATGTGAAAGAATATCAAATTTATTCTCAATCAAAGATTCATCCATCTGAGGCCTCTGATTCAGAAAGAATCCATAGGAAAGCAGGAGAAGAAACCAAAGTGCCATTGCTTGGGCCTGTAAGTAACAGAAAGGTGAATTTGGTGCCATGTATTGAACCTAAGGAACTTAATGTTCAACACCCAAAGGGAAATGTCGTGTCGAAAGATGATTTTGTGGAAAACCCATGGTCAAGGAACTATGAAGTTTGTTCTGTTAAAACAGTATTTCCATTCCCTGAAGGAGATGCATCAACCAGTTATACTAATAATAATAACAATTATAACAGTAATAATAACAATAATAGTAACAGTAATACAACTCATGTTAGTGAGAAAGAAGATGGAAAGCAAAAAACTGACAACATTAGGGCAGCAATTAAAGAGCAGGAAAATGAGGTTGGAAGAGCATTGTACTTTGGTAAATTTCAAGGAAACAATGTGCCACAAGCTTGTCGCGGGTTAAGTCTTCCTATTGTCTCTGAGAATCTGAAAGAGGAATTGCCTAGACTTCCACCTGTCAGACTCAAGTCAACTGAGAAACTGTCAAGTTTGACTTGGGATGAGAAACATGAACATGATGGACCTGGACAGATTCTTAGTGGTGACAATCCTTATCTTTTTGGATCGTTTCTAGATGTTCCTGTTGATCAAGAAATAAGCTCTTCAGGTAAGTTATCATTACATACTTGTTTTGTCAGTGAAATTAGTTGACATTCAATGTTTTTTTTCTTATTGTAAATGTAGAGTTTCTTACTATCTATTTGATTCATGCATTAGGTTTAAAAAGGCCTACAGGAGGTAGTTGGCGGTCAATAAGCCAAGGGATAACAGAAGACACTTCTGATCTTGTATCTGGTTTTGCAACTATTGGGGATGGTTTAAGTGGGTCTATGGATTACCCACATGAATATTGGGATTCTGATGAATATGATGATGACGATGATGTTGGATACATGAGACAACCTATTGAAGATGAAACATGGTTTCTAGCTCATGAAATTGATTACCCAAGTGATAATGAAAAAGTTACAATTCCAGATCCACAAGTAAGAAGCACAAACAAAACCGAAGACGACAGTCAGTCATTTGCAGAAGAAGATTCATACGTATCTGGTGACCAATATCTTCTTTCAAAAAGCATCGGTCCAGTCATCAGTTCTGATGAACATAACATGGCTGTTCAGTATGATGGTGAATTAATGGATGAAGAAGAGTTGAGTTTGATGAGTGCTGAGCCTGTGTGGCAGGGCTTTGTCTCCCCAACAAATGAGCTCGCTATGTTTGGTGAACCAAAAATGATAAATGAAGGTGGTGAGGTCTGTTTACCCGAGCTTAATATAGATGATGATCAACACGATTCAGTTAGATCAATTGGTGTGGGGATCAATAGTGATGTCACTGATATTGGCAGTGGGGGTGACAAGGAATATTTTCGTGGTAATGATGTCACCACTCCGCCACGTGGGTCTGATAAAAGAAATCTTGACCGGGTCAAATCAGAGAAAAAGAAAACTGCAATATCTGATTCTAATAAATTAACTAAAAATGTTAATGATGGTGGATTTTCTTTTCCCCCACCTAGAGACGAGCAGGTAAATAAACCTCCACTGTCAAAGTCAAGGTCAAATAACGAGAATAGTATCGTAGGTGATGGAAATGATGAGTTGATTCCACCATGGAGGCGGGATTCTTCTACTGGTAAAAATACAAGGGAAGAAGAAGATGAGACTGATGATACAAATTCAGAAACTTCCAATCCCACAATGCCCTTAAATCATGGGCATGCCGAAGGGGCCCATAAAGAGGAAGAAGAAAAAGTTTCTGATCCAATAGAGGAAGAGCCAGGGGCATTATTGGAAGATGATGAAGTGGTTGCTGTTCAAGAGCAAGTGAAACAGATAAAGGCCCAGGAGGAAGAATACGAGATCTTCAATCTTAAAATCGTACACAGGAAAAACAGGTATGTTTGTAATTGAAAATAAGAAGGGATTTTTCAATTTTGGGCCTATCTCTGTCAAAATGATTTGAGTTTATTTTGATAAGAAGTTGTATTTTTATTGTTATTCAGAACTGGTTTCGAGGAGGACAAGAATTTCCATGTTGTTTTAAATTCAGTAATTGCTGGTCGTTATCATGTATCTGAGTATCTCGGATCTGCTGCATTTAGCAAAGCTATTCAAGCGCATGATCTTCACACTGGCATGGATGTGTGTGTGAAAATTATTAAAAATAATAAAGACTTTTTTGACCAAAGTCTTGATGAAATAAAGCTCTTGAAATATGTCAACAAGCATGATCCTGGTGATAAATACCATATTCTCAGACTTTATGATTATTTTTATTACCGAGTAAGTGGTCATATTGTATTATTGTGGTGACTTCAATTGTTTCTTCATTGTGAGGTATGGTTATTACCTTAATAAATTTTACATTTGCATGTATTTTCAGGAACATTTATTAATTGTATGTGAACTACTTAAAGCAAACTTATATGAATTCCATAAGTTCAATAGAGAATCTGGTGGGGAGGTTTATTTCACAATGCCAAGATTGCAGGTTTGTTGTCTTTTTATATGTAAAATCTAGCAAAATGGGCATTTAATAGTTGAGCAGTTTGGTCAGCATGGATGATTTCTGGGTTGTGTTGGGTCGACAACCTAAAACACTTTCTTTCTAGAAGTTCTAATTTTATAAATAATTAGTTATTAGTTATTTGTGTAATAATCTTATTATTTGAATAAGATGATTAGGATGTTAAATGTTTTTGTGTTAAAAATACATATGGACAACTTTTAACTCGTTTGAACCACATCCCATTTCAAGCTAGCCTTTGTGTCCAAAATATTTTTATTTTTTTATAAATAAGTAGTATTTCAAATTAATTTGTTTTTCTATATCAGGTGATTTAGGAGGTTTTATGATAAGAACTAATTAACACAAACACTGCAACTCCAATTTCATAAACTGGTAGGCCCGATTCGAGAGGGGCTACTCTTCAAGTACAATTACAAACAAAGGAAATATGAACTAGGATAGCTAAAAGAAGGAAAATAGTTAATTACATGATTGGTCCTTGTGGTTTGCCCATATTGCAATATTGGTCCTAACTTTTGAGAAATTACAGGTTTGGTCCTTACTGTTCACCCAGTCGTAACACGATTGGTCCCTGACACTAACTTCTGGTTCACCCAGGCGACGGTGGGGGGCGGTGACGGTGGTGCGCGGCGGTGGTGCGCGACGGGGCGCGGCGACGGTGGTGCGCAGGCGGGGGGGCGGCGATCGCGGTGGGCAGGCGGGGGGCGGCGACCGTGGTGGGTGGGCGGTGACGGTGGTGCGCGGGCTGTGGGGCAGCGACGGTGGTGCCGGCGCAGGTGGTGGGGTCTACATGAATTAATATATAGACTTTATTATATATTTTAATAATAAGGGGTATTTTGGTCTTTTCACATCCACTTAACTAAAAAACTTAACAGAAGTTAGTGTCAGGGACCAATCGTGTTACGACTGGGTGAACAGTAAGGACCAAACCAGTAATTTCTCAAAAGTTAGGACCAATATGGGCAAACCATAGGGACCAATCGTGTAATTAGAAAATTAAGATACTAATACTAGAGTTGCAGATAATAAACTGCCCAACCGTCCACTACCCCACTTCCGATGCACTGTCCACGTCCAGTGGGTTGAGGCTACATTCAAACACCCACTGGATCTGCTCCATGGATATTTCACTTTGGGCTTGGGCCCCACCCAATTTGGATTTCCGGTGATACACTTTAAGTAGGGTCCTATCATCACTTCCCGCCCGGAAATAAGCCTTGTCCTCAAGGCGAAATAAAGGAAACTGCTGGTGGAATAAATCATAATCCTCCTAAGTTGCTTCCTCGACCGGGCGAGACTGCCACGAGACGAGCAATTCTAACACCCAGCGATGCTTCAGAATGGATTCTGGCTGTAGATCGATTTCCCAGTTAGGAGTGATAGGTAACGGTGGTAAAGGGGTGGAAGGAAGCTGTCCATGCGCTGGTTTAACCATAGACACATGAAAAACACGGTGGACTCGTGCAGTAGAAGGTAAGTCCAGCTCGTATGCAACCGGGCCAATCTTTTTCTTGATGGGATAAGGACCAAAGAACCGGGGAGATAACTTTGTTAGAAATTAATCTTGATGTTCAAGGGTGTATACGGGTGAACCAAGAAAGATTAGGGTGGAATTAGTTAACATGTAGAGTCGTGGTAGTTCTCACAAAATACCGAGTATTATCTTTGTTTTTCTGGGCCAATATTCTAACAAACTTTTCAAATCGTCACTTAGCAAGACTGTGTTGTCGATAGGGCTGAACTTTAAGAAACACACTATCACCCACCTGAAAGGATAATTCCCGACGTTTAGAATTGGCTTGAGAGCGCATGCGATCTTGAGCTTTTTGTAGATTGGCACGGAGGAGCTTAAGCATCTCATCTCTATCCAACTGTTGTTGTTCTAACTCAGCCACCATAGTCTCACCATGCACATAAGGGATAAGAGAGGGGGGTCTCTTCCATAAACTATACGAAAAGGTGTATGCCAGCCGATGAATGAAAACCAGTGTTGTACGAATACTCAGCCCAATGTAAGAACGCATGCCATTTGATGGGTTGTTCATGAGCGAAGCACCTCAAATAAGCTTCGAGGCAGCAGTTCACTACCTCGGTTTGTCCATCACTTTGCAGGTGGTAACTAGTACTCATGTTGAGCTTGGTGTGGCACAAACGAAAGAGCTCTTGCCAGAAGGAGCTGAGAAAAATTACATCCCGATCGGATACAATCAAACAGGGAAGGCCATGCAGACGAACAACTTCCTTGCAAAACACTTGAGCAACTCCTTTGGCGGTAAAAAGGTGAGACAGGGACAAGAAATGAGCATATTTACTAAGCCAATCAACTACAACCAAAATTGCATCGATCCGGTTTGACTTAGGTAACCCCGTAATGAAATCAAGGGAAATATCTTCCCAGACTTGATAAGGAATAGGAAGAGGTTGCAGCAGGCCCCGTCGGAGACAATGTCTTGTATTTGTTTCGTTGGCAAGTGAGGCAGTGTTGCACAAATAACCGTACATCTTGCTTTTGTTTCGGCCAGAAGTATTGTGATAAGAGCCGCTTCATGGTTTTCAAGAACCCTCCATGCCCCCTAACAGGAGATGCATGAGCTTCATGGAGAAGCTTGTCCCGAATAGAGGGGATATTGGGAATTACCAATCGCGCTTTATAAATTAAGTTACCTCCCACCACAGTATACCCTGGATGGGCTGCTGGATTATCGTTCGGTTGCTGAAGGATGCAGCCAGTGAAGAGATCGGTGAGTAGGCCCTGTTGAATTTCTTGAATATCCAAACACTGTGGTATAAGAAGTGTTAGCAACTCCCCCGTAACTGGTTTCCGAGATAAAGCATCAGCTCCTCGATTTTCCCTTCTAGCTTTATAAATGATAGAAAAATCAAATGGCATCAACTTGAGGAGTCTCTGTTGCTCATTAGTAGAAATACGCTTCTCTAATAGAAACACCTAATACCAGTGCTAACATTTCCCTGTCATAAGTAGATTTAAGTTTGTTAGAAGGTGAAAAACCCTTTACTAAAATAAGCAATTGGGTGGCTGTCTTGAATAAGAATGGCACCGACACCATCCAAAGAGGCATCACACTCCACCAGAAATGGTTTCGAGAAGTCAGGAAGTTTCAAAACTGGGGCTGTGGTTAGGGCCTCTTTCAAGCGATCAAAGGCTTTCCGAGCATCATCATTCCAATTAAAACCTTCCTTTTTTGTTAGCACGGTAAGTGGTCGCGCAATTAGCTCGTAGTGACGAACAAAGCGTCTGTAATAACCGGTAAGGCCCAAAAATCCTCTAATCCCTCGCACTGAATTAGGAGTGGGCCAAGACTGGACAGCTGCCACTTTCTCTCTATCGACATGAACACCGGCTGAGTCGATTATATGATCGAGGAACAAGACCTCTTGCTGTCCAAAACAACATTTAGTCAACTTGGCATAGAAACGATGGTCACGTAGTAACTCCAGGGCCTGAGTAAGATGTTGTTTGTGTTGCTCCATTGTCGCACTATAAATCAATATATCATCAAAGAAGACCAGATAAACCTGCGCAAGTAGGGGCGGAACAGGTCGTTCATGATGGATTGGAATGTGGATGGAGCGTTAGTGCATAACATTAAATTCGTAATGGCCTGAACGAGTCCGGAAGGCAGTCTTGAGAACATCTTCAAGGTTGACTCGAATCTGATAATACCCGGAACGCAGGTCGAGTTTAGAAATTATCGTTGCTCCATATAATTCATCCAGTAACTCATCAATGTTGGGTATTGGATACTTATCAGCAATCGTGATCTTGTTTTGGGCCCTATAATCTACACACATTCTCCGGGAGTTATCCTTCTTTTTAACCAACAGTACCGGTCTCGAAAAGGGACTGTTACTGGGTTGAATAAATCCGGCTGCTAACAAGTCATTAACTTGCTGCTCAATCTCCGTCTTTTGGGCATAAGGGTAACGATAGGGTCTAATATTTGGCGGTGCGGAATTTGGCTGTAGTGGGATCGAATGGGTTTGGGATCGGAAGGGGGGTAGAGAAGTTGGTTCTTGAAGAACGGCGTGGAATTCGGTGATAATTGGTTGTAGGGTGGCTGGAATGGGTGGATTAACATCAACATCTGCCGCCAAATGTTGGAAGGTAGCTGACTTTTATGGACCAGAGGGCACCCCTTGTAATTTGTACTTCTGCCCATTTAACCTGAACACCAGGAACATTTCGTTCCAATTAGCTTGAACGGTGTTAAGTGAAGCAAGCCATTGAATTCCCAATACTAAATCAGCCCCGCCAATGGAAAATGGATAGAAATCTTGCGCGATCTTAAGTTCATTCATTTGAATGGTAAGTACCCTGCATACACGATTACATCGAATAATATCCCCGTTGCCTATTTGCACACCGAAGGGTGTTACAAACTAGGTTGTCAGCTTCAACTTATGAACCAATGTATCGGAAATGAAATTATGAGTGGAACCGCTATCAATTAAAATCAGTACCTCTGTGGAACCAAGAACACCATGAAGTTTCATCTTGGTAGTGTGTGACTTACCCAAAATGGCATGAAGGCTAATCTCAGCTAACTCGTCTCCTCCTTCCAATTGAGTTTCAGCCTTTGTAGGGGTGTCTTCCTCTTCCTCGATGGAATTTTCTAGCAACTTAAAAGTTCCCATTTTGCATCGATGACCAGGACCGTACTTGTCTCCACACTTAAAGCATTCTCCTCTGAGGAACCGGGCTTGTTTCTCGGCATCATTGATGCGGGTTACAGGTTTAGTTGTGTTGGTTTGAGTGGTGGAGGTTGGAATGGGTATAGTTTGGGTTTTTGTCTCGGTGGTAGTGGTTTTGGAAGATGAACTCCAGCCGGTTCCTTTGGTTGTTCGGGCATTACCCAATTTGGACTCATACTCCATTGCTAGGCTCATGGCATTGTGTACTGTTCTAGGCTTGTGAATACGTACATCAAACCTTCAACTCTTCCTTCAATCCATTCAGAAAAACACCCAATAAACAGTGATCCGGCCAATTGGATACTCGTGCTGATCGTTTGGCAACTCTTGACGATACTCTTGTAAGGTACCGGTTTGTTTGATATTACACAAATGTTCGTCAGGATTTTGGTATTCAGCCGGTCCAAAATCTTTATGTTAAGCATGGACTAGTTCCTCCCAATAGGCTATGGATTGATCCACAGACATCCAGGAATACAAATCTAAGGCGTCACCTTCGAGATGCATAGCTGTGACGTCTACTTTATCCTCATCGGCTACATTGTAGTAGCTGAAAATTTTTTCTGCTTTGAGAATCCAACCGCGAGGATCGCCGCTGCTGAAGGCGGTAAGGTGATTTTCGTCGTTGGACGGTGATGGTGATATCGCCCTGATGATTCACCCTCTTCGTAACAACCTGAAGTACCACGGTGATGGTGATATCGCCCTGATGCTGCAATGGGATCGGTTTGTCCGCTGCCGCCTTTAGTATTGCTCCGGGTACTGGGTGCCATCACGAATTCCCGGCAATGGAACCAAAATGATAAGAACTAATTAACCCAAACACTGCAACTCCAATTTCATAAACTGGTCATCCCGATTCGAGAGGGGCTACTCTCCAAGTACAATTACAATCGAAAGGAAATATGAACTAGGATAGCTAAAACAAGGAAAATTAAGATACTAATACTAGAGTTGCAGATAATAAACTGCCCAACCGTCCACTACCCCACTTCCGATGCACTGTCCACGTCCAGTGGGTTGAGGCGGCATCCAAACACCCGCTGGATCTGCTCCATGGATATTTCACTTTGGGCTTGGGCCCCACCCAATTTGGATTTCCGGTGATACACTTTAAGTGGGGTCCTATCATTTTATGCATTAGAAGTACTTCTAGATGACTTTCAACATGTTTGAATAGTTTCCTCTTAAAGCTAATTTTTTGTTCTTTTAATCGTTTGCCTTTTAGAGATAAAACTGTTAGGTATCTTTACGCAGCGGAAATAAACACAAAACACTCGTACACACACGAAAGCAATAAGAACACGAGAATTTAACGTGGTTCGGTCGATGTGACCTACGTCCACGGGCTGCAACTAGGGTTTTATTTATTTGCTCAGTACAAAGATTACAAATGCATGACATGGATATATATAGAGACTAATTAGGGTTAACAACTTAATGAACAAGAAAACTTAAACATGGGCCCAAGCCCAAAGCCTTCACAAACCCAACAATCTCCCACTTGAAGGCTTTGCGATAAATTCTAGCCCGCCATTCAAGTACAAAGCAACCCAGTCGTCTAGTAACTTCAGTAATCTTTAAACAAGTCTTCCAAGCCTCCAGTTCCCAAAGAACAAGCTAAGACTCCATCACATCTCCTAGTTGCAGCAACCCCTCATCATCAAGTACCAGAAGGGCCAGTTGAAGCTCTCCCGAGCTCCAACTCAGTCGTGGCAAATTCCACCGGCGACCCATCCTCTGTCTCAACTGGTTTACACGATCCACCAGATTCAGAGATACACCGAGAACCACTAACACTCTCCAAATTCAGCAAACAATCACCATGAGAGAATTTTCCAGTCTTAGTCTTCAAAACCCAACGATTCTTCTTGACTGTACCCAAAACATGCCCCATGCTCCCACTGTCACAAAATCCTCTGACTGGTTTAGACTTCTGACACCATTCAGCTACAATCTCTGCTCCAGACTTCATGTTTGCAAAATGAACTCTCTTAGCAGCAGATTTAGCGAACCCGACTTTGACTTGCTTAACCGGGTTGATCAATCCCTCAGCAGGTACCTCCACCATGTACAATGACCCATGCTTATCACCACGAGCAATCACCCGGTTTCCACTGATTACCCTCCATTTACCATCACCAAACCTGACTTCCAATCCTTGTTCATCCAGTTTACTAACAGAAATTAATTTCTTCTTCAAACCCGGAATCACCTTGACATTCTTCAGGTTCCATGTAGTTCCTAATGGAGTCACCAAATCAATATCACCCATGCCCATTACATCAAGCATTCTGCCATCAGCGAGACTTACCTTCCCAAAATCGCCTGTTTTCAGATTCACCATCATTTCACCGCTGTGTACGGCGTGAAACGAAGAACCGGAATCCATGATCCAAGAGTCCACACTGTTTTCAGCCTCAAGAATTAACACGTCACCATCATTGACATCCTCAGCAGCAGTGTTCAGACCTTTCTTTGGACATTGACTCTTAACGTGTCCATCTTCGTTGCAATTCCAGCACATCACATTTTTCCGAGTCCGAGTTGAACTCTTTCCCCGACTCCCACTGCCTCGGCTATTTTCCCTTCCTCTGCCAACATGTAACATCTCAGAAGATGATCCAACATTTGCACTTTTCAGACGTGTGTCTTCACCTATCACAATGTCTCGGATCTTTTCAAATGTCATTTCGTTAGCCCCCATAGAATTTGTAACTGCAGTTACAGTCCCGGACCAACTGTCAGGCAGTGAAGATAGCAACACCAGAGCTCGAGTCTCATTATCGAATTTTATTCCCACTGATTCTAATCTGGTAAGAATAGACATCAGATCATTAATGTGAGAGGTGACTGAGCTTCCCTCTTTCATTCTCGTCATGAACAGTTCCCTCGTCAAGAACACCTTGTTAGCAGCAGACGGCTTTTCATACATATTTGACAGAGCCAACATCATACCACTTGCAGTGGTTTCTTTCATGATGTTAAAAGCAACGCTCTTCGTCAAAGATAACATAATAACTGCTCTAGCTTTCTTGTCCTTGGAATTCCAAACTGTTTCTTCAGCTTTCTCCATACTCTCCGGTTTCTTTTCCAGTACCATATCCAAATCCTTTTGACACAGTAATGCTTCTATTTGCATTTTCCACCAACCAAAATCAGTGCCATTAAACTTTTCGATCACAGTCTTCCCGTCTTCAGCCATAATAGCAAAACAGAGACAAGTCTTCAAAAAACAAGCGCGCTGAACAGTTGATAACCAGTCAACAAAAGGATAGACAAACCAGATCCAGTACTTCCAACCAAAACCCTAGGCGGCGGCGCAGAAACCCTAGGTACACGGCGGCGTGTTTCGTATGAAATCTTCAAGAGCCTGATGCTCTGATACCAGTTGTTAGGTATCTTTACGCAGCGGAAATAAACACAAAACACTCGTACGCACACGAAAGCAATAAGAACACGAGAATTTAACGTGGTTCGGTCGATGTGACCTACGTCCACGGGCTGCAACTAGGGTTTTATTTATTTGCTCAGTACAAAGATTACAAATGCATGACATGGATATATATAGAGACTAATTAGGGTTAACAACTTAATGAACAAGAAAACTTAAACATGGGCCCAAGCCCAAAGCCTTCACAAACCCAACAAAAACATAACTTGAATCTGCCCATTTCATTAGTTAATGGATCTAAAGTGACCCCTCTGCTTTATATATGCTCTTTTGGTGAAAAATTCATGAAGTATTTACTTTTTATCATATTTGTGTGTGCAGTCAATAACGATCCAATGTTTGGAAGCACTTCAGTTTTTGCATGGTCTTGGGCTTATACATTGTGATCTAAAGCCTGAAAATATTTTGGTGAAAAGTTACAGTAGATGTGAAGTGAAAGTTATTGATCTTGGATCCAGCTGTTTTGAAACAGACCATCTTTGTTCATATGTGCAATCAAGGTCTTATCGTGCACCAGAGGTTATTTTAGGACTTCCTTATGATAAAAAAATTGATATTTGGTCGCTTGGCTGCATCTTGGCTGAACTTTGTACTGGAAATGTGAGTGTGTGTGACGCATTTCAGGGACTAATTGTTATTTAGAACATATGTTCTTTTAGAACTTAAATTTTGTGTTTTCGTATAGGTTCTTTTCCAGAATGATTCGCTTGCTACTTTGCTTGCTAGGGTGATTGGAATTATAAGTCCAATTGACCAAGATATGCTTGCTAAGGGACGGGATACACATAAATATTTTACCAAAAATCACATGCTTTATGAGCGTAACCAGGTACTACGATTATTCTCTTCGTCATTTATTTGTTAAATTGATATGCCTATCTGTCTTGCATCTTGCACTTTTAAAATGTTGGGTTCATTGGTTTGAGCTTCCTAATGGTTTTGATACTCATTGAGTAATGCATGCTTGGGGCATAGTTTGAGTTTTCTGATGGCCAAGATGACAAACTGTGGCTGAAAGTAGTGTTTGGACGATAATATCATTAAATAAAAAAAAAAAAAAACCAAGAGATTGTATCAATGTAAATGACCAAAGTACCATACTTCATTCACCTACTCTTCATCTTTAGATCTTTATGTCGTAAATAGCAAAGCAAAACGAGATTTTGTTTTGGGGTTGTGACGATAAATTGGTTATAAAAGATGGTACTGAAGGAGAGGCCTGAAACCTTGGAAATGTTTTATCAGTCTAATAAATTAGAGAAAATGTTGGGAATAATCATAGACTCAATCTCTCCATGGTAAATCATCTTCAAGTTCAGTGCTCTTGTTTTAATTTGGGCTTTATATTAGGGTTATGTTGGATAATTAAGATCATGAAATATTAGTGTTTTGATATAGATCGAAGGCCCGCATGGCTGCGCGCGCACACACACCTGACTAGTTTGTGCTATTTTATTTTGGTGTCTTTATAAGTGGAGATAATGATGTGAAACTTTTCTATTATTACTGTACTATTTTTTTGTTTTTGATTTTGTTCTTCATCTTGAAGATGAATATGATTTATGTTAGATGAGAGGGAAGTGAGAAGGGCATCATGTCTGATTGTCTGTCTGATACGAATCCTACTATTCATAATGGTTCAAAAGAGTTATTGGTCTATTCTAGAAGGGGCAAGCGTGACATTTCTATAAGTGGCTAAGAGTTTGTTACAAAGAAATATTATATATAGTAGTAAATAAATGATAGTGGGGTAGGTTGGAGTTTGTTAGATCTGAGTGGCTCCTGCAATATGCATGGAGAGAGAGCATAGCTCTGGTTATCATTTGTAATTCGTTTTTCCGGTATCCATTAATATAATCATTCTATTTTTTCTTATTACATCATCAAGACCATTTCTAGTGATACAGAGCATTCACATCTTCATCATTGGTCCGACCTGCTGTGATCATGGTGAATCAAACGTCTCGCTTAGATCTGCATGAGTAGCATATTCAACAACTTCAAGCTGATGTTGCTGAAATGAAGGCTTCTCTGTCGGCGTTAGATGCAGATCGTTTAGAATCTGTTGAATTTCGTAAAGTGATGATTGATTGGATGAAATCTCAAGCGAAGAAACCTGTTGAACCTCCATCTGGATCTGGACATTCTGGTGTGTTTTTGTCAGATCGCAGCTCTGGATCGGATTCGGGTTCTTCTGATCTTCCTTGGACCGTGAAGAAGGTGAAATTGCCGGAGTTTTCTGGATTTGATCCTCAAGGTTGGATCCGGAAAGCGAATCTGTTCTTCGACATCAACAAAACCCCCGATGATGTTCGTTTACAGCTCGCTCACCTGAGTATGATCGACGTTGCCCAACATTGGTTCACAATCATAACTCAGGTTCGTCCATCTATTTCGTGGCTTGATTTTCAATCGGAACTGTTGCAAAGATTTAGCGGCCTTGAGATCCAGAATCCGTATGAGCAGTTAGCAACTATTCAACAATCGGATTCCATTTATGATTACATCGACGATTTCGAGTATCTATTGTCGTTGGTTCCTCACTTGCCGGAATCCCAAGCTTTAGGGTATTTTGTGGCCGGTTTGAAGGCTGATGTTAAGCAATGGGTGCGCTTACATCTTCCTCAAACTCGTCTGGACGCCATGTATTTGGCTTGGCTAAGGATGTTGATTTGATGCTCCAACCTAATTCCGGTGGATTGTCGCTGTCTCGTTTCTGGTACCTCAACCCATTTGGGTTGCAATCATCGGGGTTGACTAATGGGCTTTCTCAATTGGGCCGTTCTGAACCCAAAGTGGGGCCTGCCTCAAAAACAGCCGATAGGGTTTTTCCCCTGCAATTGATGTCACCCGTTCACGCTCTACTTTCCGACCACCGTTACCTGCCGTTGATGGGGGCCATGTTTTTCAACGGGATCGTGGGGTTCGTTCACTTTCTTGTACGTAGTGGGAAGATCGACGGAAGAAGGGGTTATGTTTTCGTTGTGGTCAACAATTTGGTCCGGCTCATAAATGTCCGGAAGGGAAATTGCGCATTCTTCTGTTGGGGGAGGATGAGTATGATTCTTCCACCGGCGATCAATTTTTGTTGGAAATTACCGATTCTCCGGAAACGGTTCCTGACTCTCCTCTCAGTTCAGGTACTTGTAATTTGTTGGAATTTACAGGTATTTTGGCTACTCATGGGGTTACTTCAACTATGAAACTCGGGGGTACTCTCCTTGATTTGCCTGTTGTTATGTTAGTAGACAGTGGCGTTTCCCACAATTTCATTTCTCGTCGGTTAGTATTAGCATTGGGTCTATCTGTTACTTCTTTTGCCGGTATTAACATTAAGTTGGGGGATGGCCATTGTGTTTTTGTTACTAAACGGTGTTTGGCTATTCCGGTGACTATGGGTCCTTGTACATTCGTACTGGATGCTCTCGTTTTTGATATGGGTTCTTTCGATTTTATTTTGGGCTTAGCTTGGTTGCAATCATTGGGGGAAGTGGTTCATGATTGGCAACATTCGTGGATGCGCTTTATTTATAATGGTGTGTCGGTTCAGTTACAGGGAAACTGTATTGGGCAGCAGGTTCCTACTGCTCTGCATCCATGGTTTAGTTTTAGAAGATGATTCTGCTACAATACAACCTTCTACTTCCCTTACGAGTTCTGGTGCTGTTAATTCCCTTCTCCCTATGGATCTTTCATCTTCTCAACAGTCTTCTCTTGCTTCACTTTTGAGTAAGTATGCACTCATTTTTCAAGCTCCCTCTTCCTTGCCTCCTACTCGGTCTTATGATCATGGTATTACCTTATCCACTTCTGAGCCTATTTGTGTCCGCCCGTATCGTTATCCTCATATACAGAAAACTGAAATTGAGCACCAGGTTCGGGAATTATTAGCTATGGGAATGATCCGCCCTAGTAAAAGTGCTTATTCGAGCCCGGTTATTTTGGTCCGTAAAAAAGATAATTCATGGCGTATGTGTGTAGATTACCGGGTCCTCAACAATGCTACCATTCCCGATAAGTATCCCATTCCAGTAGTCGATGAATTGATTGATGAATTACATGGGTCGTATTTCTTCTCTAAAATCGATCTTTAAGTCTGGTTATAAACAGATTCGGATGCGCCCGGATAGCATTGATAAAACTGCATTCCGTACTCATGACGGTCATTATGAGTATTTGGTTATGCCCTTTGGTCTCATGAACCCCCGGCTACCTTTCAGGCCATCATGAATGATATATTTCGTCCTCTATTACGACACAAAGTCGTAATCTTTTTTGATGATATTTTAATCCATAGCCCAACTTGGGAGACTCATTTAACAGATTTGGAAGAAGTGTTTAAAATTCTGTTACACCATCAATTTCGGGCCAATCACCAGAAGTGTAGTTTTGGACAGCAATCAATTGTCTATTTGGGGCATATTATTGATGGGCAAGGCGTTTCTATGGATCCAAAGAAGGTGAGTGTTGTTGTTGACTGGCCCACCCCTCACAACTTGCGTGAACTTCGTGGGTTTTTGGGCTTGACGGGCTATTATCGCAAATTTGTCAAAAATTACGGTAGCATTGCTCGTCCTTTAACTGAATTAACCAAGAAAGATGCTTTTCTTTGGAACCCGGTCGCTCAACAAGCATTTGATCAATTGAAACAGGCTTTAGTCACTGCTCCGGTTTTGGTTTTACCCGATTATCCTAAACCTGTTTTGGTTGAATGTGACGCTTCAGGTTGTGGTATTGGGGCAGTCTTAATGCAAAATCAGCAGCCCATTGCGTATTTTAGTAAGGCCCTAAGTGTCCGAAATTTGGTTAAATCAGCTTATGAACGTGAGTTAATGGCCCTCGTCTTGGCGGTACAACATTGGCGGCCTTATCTTCTCGGTACTAAATTTATTGTTTGCACGGATCAAAAGAGTTTGAAATTCCTACTTCAACAACGTATTTCCTCCTCCGATCAGCAGAATTGGGTTGTTAAACTTTTGGGATTTGACTTTGATATTCAATACAAACCTGGGCGAGAAAACCGGGCTGCTGATGCTTTGTCTCGTCGCGCTGACACCGGTGGACTATGTCAGGCAGTTTCTTCCCCTATATGGTCTCAAGGGGCTCAGTTTGTGGAGGAGGCTAAATCTGATGCTGAGATTCAGTCGTTGATTCAGAAATGCTTGCTAGACCCTACCAAATATGCGGGTTATGTAGTAAAAAACAATATCTTGTTTTATCATGATCGGTTAGTCATCTCTCGTCATTCTAAATTCCTTCCCGCTCTTCTCCATGAGTTTCACATTACTGCTACAGGTGGTCATTCTGGATTCTACCGTACTTATTGTCGATTGGCAGCCAATGTGTATTGGTCGGGCATGACTAACACCATTAAGCGGTTCATTCGGGAATGTGACGTGTGTCAACGATGTAAGGCTAGTTTGGTTTTACTAGGGGGTCTTTTACAACCACTAGCAATTCCTGATTTGATTTGGGAAGAGTTGTCTATGGATTTTATATCGGGTCTACCTCCTTCAAAAGGGTTTACTGTGATTCTTGTTGTTGTGGACAGGCTGTCCAAATATGCTCACTTTATCTTGCTAAAACATCCCTATACTGCAAAGAAAGTAGCCGAGGCATTTCTTAAGGAAGTCATTCGACATCACGGCATTCCTAAGGCGATTGTGAGCGATCGAGACCCACTCTTTCTTAGTAAGTTCTGGCAGGAAATTTTTAAATCTATGGGAACCAAGCTCCACATGAGTTCCGCCTATCACCCCGAGTCGGATGGCCAAACGGAGGTAATCAATCGTTGTTTAGAAACTTATTTGTGTTGTTTTGCTGTTGATCAGCCCAAATCATGGGCTATATGGATTCCATGGGTTGAATTTTGGTATAATTCCACGTTTCATCCTTCTACGGGTACAACCCCCTTTGAATCCGTTTATGGGCGTCGCCCTCCTACTGTTTTTCAATTCATTCCTGGGGAAATTCGAGTGGAGTCTGTTGCTCGAGAACTTCTGGATCGAGATGAAGCTTTAAAACAACTTAAGGTACACTTAGCCAATGCTCAACACACTATGAAATTGCAAGCTGACAAGAAACGGCGGGAGGTGCATTATTCTGTTGGAGAATGGGTATACGTTAAGCTTAAACCTTACCGCCAATTATCTGTTGACCGTCGTATCCATCAGAAGCTGGCTGCCAAGTTTTTCGGACCTTTTCAAATTATTGAAAAATTGGGACCAGTGGCTTACAAATTGCAGCTCCCTGCCACTTCCAAAATTCATCCGGTGTTTCACATTTCACTTCTTAAAAAAGCTGTCTCCTCTACTTGTGATTCGGTGTTGCCTCCTGAATTGGATATCGGTGACACAGCCCTCCTTGTTCCCTTGGATGTTCTGGCCACTCGTATGTTTCAGGATGGTAGTGAGTCGGTCGAACAATTGCTAGTGCAATGGCAGAATCAGTCTCCAGATGATGCAACTTGGGAAGATAAAGAATGGTTCACTTATCAATTTCCAGAGTTCAGTCTTGAGGACAAGACTGTTGTCAAAGGGGGAAGTAATGATACGAATCCTACTATTCATAATGGTTCAAAAGAGTTATTGGTCTATTCTAGAAGGGGCAAGCGTGACATTTTTATAAGTGGCTAAGAGTTTGTTACAAAGAAATATTATATATAGTAGTAAATAAATGATAGTGGGGTAGGTTGGAGTTTGTTAGATCTGAGTGGCTCCTGCAATATGCATGGAGAGAGAGCATAGCTCTGGTTATCATTTGTAATTCGTTTTTCCGGTATCCATTAATATAATCATTCTATTTTTTCCTATTACATCATCAAGACCATTTCTAGTGATACAGAGCATTCACATCTTCATCACTGTCCATCTGTAACATCTTATTTATGACAAATTTTCAGAAGCATTCATTTTGATGGTTTTCTGATATTATACACACACACACACGCATGTGTATGGATGTTTTGTGCGTATATGTATATCATAACTGGTGTATCTTACTATGTCTTCAGGAAACAAACAGATTGGAATACCTAATCCCCAAAAAGACATCCTTAAGGCACCGGTTACCAATGGGTGATCAAGGGTTCATCGATTTCGTCTCTCATCTGCTTGAAATTAACCCGAAGAAACGCCCGTCAGCTACGGAAGCCCTAAAACACCCCTGGTTATCATACCCTTACGAACCAATTTCATCTTGAAATATGCTCTCAGATGAATACAATTACATAAATGTGCCTTAATACTCGGGTTTTGGGATGGGGGCAAGTTGCATCGGATCTTCAAATGGGCATTTTTTAACCTGCCATGTCAGCAGAAGTGTGTAGAAACGTATGTTTCCCGTATGCTGGCTCGACCTCTCCCTTAAACAAGTTGTATTAATATTTTTGCAATACAAAATACCTGTACTTTTTAGTGAATTTGCTGATTTTGATCAGTTGTGGAAGGGAAGTATTTCCTTCAATCTTGTTGTACATGACCGTCACAGTGGTGATTTAGTAGTAGTTTGTGAAATAGCCATTAACCATTTTTACTGTTGGCTTTTGTTGTTGCATTTGTTACACTAAAATTGAGTTAATTATACGGACAGCTAATGTGCTATGTATATTTACGGTTGTGGTCTTCTATTAAAAAAAATTACAGATTATTGTGATTGGCACAAGAATATAAAAAGGGTTCTACGCCGATGATATTATTAGACGACTTGTGTTGCAAGGCTAAAAACTTGATGCGCCCTGTATTGTATGGTGACAATGTTGATACAACCCATTGTGTTAGTGGCGTGTCACATTAGTCATTTTGTGTCGGTAGGATAAATGTAATGGTGGGACAAAAAGGTTGATGCAGCGTATGTTGTATTAGTGGCATCCGGGGTGCAGGGGATGTCCTGATAAGACTGCCCATATAAGAATCATCATTTAAGCCGTTGATTTAAGGACATGTTTGATTTTAACATGAGGATACAAAAATCGTCTTTTAAGTCTTATTTTTTTAACATCTACGATCTATGGATGATAAGAATCAAGCAGTGTTGTGATTTGATATACAATAATACAAGGTTCACATATGTAAAATTTTAAAATAAATGACAAACTGTAAAACTCATACCATTTTCACACCTCGTAACCTTGTATTGATATCCCTATAATTCGACCATCAGTTGCAACATACCATAAAAAGTCAGAATTAAGACATGATATGACCATCAATATATTAAGAAAAGCATAGTTATCCAAATTATTATATTATCTACAATAATATTACCTTTCAAGTTAAAATCAAAGAAGCGGTTTTATATAAATAATACCTTCAGGTTACAAAAAGTTGCGAGTTCATTACCTACAATCACTCTCTCTATAATATACCATATCTTCTCTTGTATAATGTACCTTTTACTATTCTTCTGTAAATAATCGGCTCGCTTATAACCTTATTAATGCAAGCTGGCTCCAAATGATCGACATGAATGTACACTTGATTTGTCGACCAAAATTAAAACAATTCTGTAAGATCATCCATCGGTATATCAAGTCCTGCTGTAAAATCCACCTCTGCATCTTGTTCATCAAAGTTAAGAAAAGAATTGAGATCCTGAGGAACCCCAAGATCAGTTCCAACCGCCATTTCATCCAACGGATCTAAATCATTAGCCAAATGATTGGTCCTGTTTGATGATGATGATGATAGCCATGTGGGTCCGGTTGGATGTGTGGTCCCCGCGTGTTTATTGTCGGATCTGTTTTTGGGTGTCGGTACTTGACCCGTTTGTTGTCTTGGTTTTGTTTTTTGTTTTGTTCTCCTCAGTTTGGTGGTGCTGATGTCATCAAGCAATACTTCTTTCTTTTTACCTCTGTTTGACAATGGCCCACTTGTTGCAAAAGCTTCATCTGAGGAACAATTGAAGTTTTCAAATATATTATAAAATTCTCTAAATTTGAAGAAAAAATGGAACCAAAAAGTTATAATAATCGAACAAATGGCATACCTGATGAGTACATCGTGCTGGCCACTGGAGCAAAAAGGATATCATGAAATGGAGGCTCATTGAAGCAACTTGTACCTGAACTTTCAAAAGTATGACATCGAGCAATAGTTCGGTTTCCGAAAGCCAGGGCAGCTTGTTTTGGCGCCTTTTGAATCCCAGATCTCGAGCTTCTTCTAGTAGACTAGTAATCATTAACAAAACACAAGTCAAGCTTGAGCTGAGGGTAAAATTGTCACCTGACACATGCAGCAGCACTAAAAAGTACAAGTAAAAGAGCTTACCAGAAGTTTTCTGTATGCCTGCTCAACCAATCTATCCATGGCAAGCGTCTCAAGGTCTCTGCATATGACAATCAGATGATGTTTAAAAATTTTAAAAATATACACAAAATGGCAAACCAAAATATGTTGGGTATGTATAGAAGTTTTACCGCACTCTAGAATTGCTATCAATAGTGTTACTTATTTTCTCCAGGTATGCCTTCTTTTTAACCTCCTACGATATAAAAAAACAAAACACAAGGAGAACGCATATTAACACTAGAGATAGTTGAAAACAAAGATAATGTTCAACCAAAGCTTCCATTTAATAACCTGTTGATGAAGACTTGTGTTCAGTTTATCAATTTCATCCTGGATCGTTTCATTTTCCTCATCCACCAGGACAGGCTGTCATAGACAAACAAAGCACCAGCGGTTAAAGAATGTTCTAGAAACTTCTCCATCAGAAAAGTAATTTTAATCAAATCAAGACAGTAGCAAACATGGGGCCTACCATCATTTCTGGACACAAGCCTATGCTCTTAAGCTCCAGCAGAAGCTTGTCCACTTGACTCGTGTTCTCATATAGAGAACCATTAAGGTTATATGTATCATATGTTGAAACACATGGGTTCAGAAATTGCATGTTTCTTGCATCTCCTTCTTCGGGGGTATCAATGTCATTTTCTACAATGAGTGCTGATAATACTCTTTGGAACAATGGTATGGACTCCTTAGATGTTATATCCACGTCATGTGTCCCAGAGAAAGATCCATTTTCAGGAAGAAGTGGATCAGAGATAGAATCTACCTGAATCAGCAAACAAGGCTTAGAATCAAAATAATCAACAGAAAATGAATATGCAAAAGAATGGTGGGTTCATATATAGAAATAATAAGCATATTGGTAAAAAAAAAGCTCAACCTGCTGACATAAAAAGGATTTGTCCTCGGAACTGACAGCTGCAAACACTGGCTCCATTTTCTTCCAGAATGGACTTGAACATGCTAGATCTGAACAGGCAAGCAAATAATAACACTAATCTAAGAAATATATACTTCCACACATTAGAAAAATAAAAAAGAATACCAGAATAAGGACTTACAAGTAGCAGTTTGAGCATGATTTGCAGCTGCTAACAATTCTTCCCGATCATCATCAGATGCCCCTACAACATGTTTATGGCAAGAATGAGCACTTTGTCACTCTAATAATACAAAATATTTAACAGGAGTATATATGTACATATTTTATAGTAAAATTTAAAATTTACCTGGACAATCAGGAGAGCTAACATTTTGCAAAGGAGAGTGATGGAGAAACCCCTTGCGGTCTGAAAGCTTTTTCAATCTACGGCCCGGCTTACTGGCAAACACCACCATTATTGCATGAATAATAACTAAGCATATTAAAAAGAATGAAAAATATCATAAAAAGGTTACGCACCTTCCATTCTTCTTACAACTCGTCTTACGATTCTGAAAGGGCTTTTGGGTGGATGAGTTGATAAAAGGTTTGTTCTTCTTTGTTTCATTTCTCTCCATTTCATTGTCGACTAATCGGCTTTGACCACCATCAGATTCATGACTTTCAGATAATCTTGGTGAGGATTGAACATTATCAAGCTTAACCATTAACTTCTTCGGACCATTGATTGGAATCTTGGAAATAGGTGAACCACTGGTCCCCTTAGAAGTCAATCTAGCACCAACATCAAGAGGTGAACAGCGCTCAAATGATAACCGTTTCTCATCTTGAGTTGAAACAAGAGACGTCAGATATGGTCTCCTAACTCGTGCCATTTTCTTAGGTCTCTGACCACCCCATTGAGCCGCCATAGGGAGAGAAGATGAACCTGACGGCATAGGACGTTTGCGGCCGCTTAGGGAGTCATCACGGTTGTTTAACCTGAAAATATGGGAAAACCTAATAGTTTACATATGGGCCATGGGCCATAATTATAATAAACCCTAAAACACTATTACCATAAGTATATAACTACCATATATAAACCTTAAGCTTGAGTGCTTGACAAAACCAAAAGATCACATTACCAAGTGCAAGACTTCTTGGTTGACAACATTTTTGTTTTGTATTCTTAAGAACTAAAACTAAAAATGAATATAATCAAGTAAAGGAATTTATTTAGTACCTGTACATGTGAGCATCACGTGGTTGTGAACCATTTACAACAACAACCTTGTCCTGTACAGTTCTTTTCGGCACTCCATCATTGTCATTAGGTCTTGTAGAAACCGTGCCTATTGACCTTTTTCTTTTGACTTTTTTATCCCACCCTTCACCTCCTGCAGCCAGCCTACGGATCTTTTCAAACAAATCAGATTCTCCAACGTTATCCTCGAGTAATTTTCCATTTTTTGCCTGCAATGAAATCAGAAAACAACAAATGACGAGTTAGCATACAAAGAAATTTTCTTGATGGGCACTAGCCAAAAGCAACTACTATGATTTGTTACTATATAAAATAAATGATTATAAAGAGCACCTTATTCATGAATTGCTTCAGAAATGACAATTAAAAAACAAGCTACAAGTTTATATTAGAAGCAAACCCGGGATTCAGCCACTGAAGTTCGAACACGTTTGTTGAGAAGAATGTTCTTAGGTCGATCTTCTACTCTCTGATTTATACTGTAAATTTGGGCACCCATCTTCAGGTTCAACACACCTGCTCGGTCAATACTCGTTAATTCATTCCTCTTTTGTCTCTTGGAGGTTAGATATTCATTATATTCATCCAATTTACACAAGCGCTCTTCCATTTTATTCACTCTGACCCTATTAACAATAGCAAAAAAACATTCACTGATGACCAAGATATCATACTGATACATTGTGTATCTAAAGAAATTCAAATTTTAGATAGCAACTATATATATAGACCATCTTCAAAGATTGAAACAAGACAAATAGTTGTAAAAATCCACCCACCCTAATACTTATATGCAGTAGGCTAAATATATAAAAAGTACCTAGCTTTGACACATGTATCCTCAACACTTAATCTGAAACGCTTTAGCTCCATCAAATCTGCCGTTGGTGGCAAGGGCTTCAGATAAGTAGCAGCAGCTATGAGAGAATTCTCTTCTGATGTACTTACATAAGAGATCCCCAAAACCCTACTTAACTCATCATGCCAAGCAATTTGGTGGCGAATCACAATTGGCTCTAGTGATATACTCTGTGACAATGTCTGGATTTCATCGGATGCTGTCGCTGAACTACTTCCACCACGAGGCACAGCAAACCCTGAACCAAGCATCCTGCTCTCAGAACCCTCTCTATAGTTCCCTGATCTGTCCACACTAGACCCCCTCTGCCCATTCAGATAAGTTCCAGAAAACACTAGCTCAGACGAACCAGCTGAAGCCGATTCAAATGATGCATTTCCAGCCATCAATCAACACACCCGTAGTATCACACTCATGTATTGAAGAAGCTTAATACTTTAATCTGAATCAATTACCTATCAAATTCAAACAAAAAACCTTAATTGAACTAATCAAACGCAATAACAAGCAAAAAAAATTAATCCTGATATGATCCTACTAAAAGCCAGCCGTCCACTGCAAAATCGTAGCTTAAAATCCTCACATTATCCGTAAAAGCTCTAAAAACCTACTAATTCCACTCGTAAAAGTACAAAATTTTAAGCTACATTGTGTAATTGAAGGTATAAGCAGCAGGAAGAATGATTGTGTGCCCTAGCTTTGACTAGAACAATTTTGACCTATTTTGAGAGGGGGAATGAGGAATTGGGGTTATGGAACAGTAGCGTACCTCCGGTAGGGAAGTTCCGTCGAAAGAACCGCCGTGAAATTCCGGTGAGCGGTGGTCGTCGTCGTTTCTGTGGTGGTCGCGGTGTCGCTCGTTCTACTGTTGTTGCTTTCTGTACACGTTCAATTGATGAAAGAGGGCTGGACTTTTGTATATATGGGCTGATCAAAAGCCGATACATGGGCATAAATCATCAAGGCTTTATAACAATCCAACTTCTATCCAAAAATATAAAATAATAATATGTTTATTTTGAGAGAATATTTTTACTGTAAAATGCTCGCGCTTCACCACGGCTTTGAAACAATATACATATAGTTCTGAATTAAAAGGCTTAGAAAGTGTTGGTCGTTGAGGCCATAAACACTCGCTTCCCACGACTTGTCATCACCTACTAAACATCCAAATTTATATTAACTTGTTAACGTAAGGAACAGTGGAGTTTTACGGTGTTTGACACACTATTGCATCACATTTTGAAGGCCCGTAAGTGACGGTTTTTTGTGGCTGTAAACATCTGTTTGTCATGCCCAAACAACAAATGCAACATATATATTTTTTTTCATCAGTGTCTGTCAGTGCTTGCGATAACCAAAAACATGTGATATTTAGCCGCTATTAAACTAAAACTCTTCGTCATCACCAGAATCGTACTACTAACACTTAAAGCATCCCACAACAAAAATCAATCCAACAAACATAAATTAATAGAAAATTTAAGAAATAACTCATATATGAGCAACACATTTATCAAAAGATGCATTTAAAATTTTAAACAACGATAGACCCAACAAGGAACCAAAAAAACATTAATGAAATAAGTTTTAAAATATGATGCAAACATAACCATCACCACCATCAGCTAAAGTCGATGGAATAGAATCGTGCCAAACCGTCTCGAATGCGGCAACCCCAATAATCATAAACCTCAAACTAATAGAAACAAAAAGAACTACAAAATCATATCTGAAATATGACGAGAGCAAGAATGACCAAATGCCCAAAGTTTACATGTTTTAGGTGGTCTCAAGTCATTGGGTCATCGTCATCATCGACCCAGCATACTACCACTAACTAGCATGTAACAGTGACCATCATCGTGCCAAACCATCTCAGATGAGCCTACCTCCCATCATCATGAAAGTTAGATCTCAGACGAGAACCACCCCCCGCTAATAATCATCGACTCATTAAAAGTTTGATCGGAAGTTTTTGTTTACTAAAACCTTAATTACAGATCATTACAAGAGACAAGGTTAAATAGGAAAATACATATGCATGAAATGGAAAGGCTATAATTACGGGAGCAAAATATGGACAGCACATCTCTTGTGAATATCTTGTGATTGGGAGAAAAATGAGGAGAGGAAATCATGTAATTTAATACTCCCCCTCAAGGTGGAGCATGTAGATTTCGCATGCCTATCTTGACAAGTAGGAACTCGAGTTGTTTTGATCCCAAAGCTTTTGTGAGGAGGTCGGCTACTTGCATCTTCGTGTCAACATAGAGGGGCTTGATTTCATGTGACTCAACGCGTTCTTTGACAAAATTACAATCCATCTCCACATGCTTCATTCATTCATGGAAGACTGGATTATTTGCAATGTGACGGGCTGCTTCGTTGTCACAATAGAGTTGGGCAGGACCATGTTGTTCTGTTTCGAGCCCCTTTAGGAGCCACCGCATCCACAATATTTCACTAGTAGTAGTAGCCATAGCTCGATATTCAGCCTCAGCCGAAGAACGAGAAACGACCGATTGTTTCTTTGATTTCCATGACATGGGGGCTCCTCCTAAGAGTAAGAGGTATCCTGTTCGTGATCTCCGTGTGAGTGAGCACCCCAACCAATTTGCATCACAGTATGTGATCAAGTCTGTTCCACCTTCCTTTGGAAAATAAATGCCTTGTCCGGGTGTCGCTTTTAGGTAGCGAAGAACTCTCATGGCAGCATCGAGGTGTCTTTGTCATGGATCTGAAACGTACTAACTTAGAACATTTACAGAGTAAGCAAGGTCCGGTCTAGTAGCTTGGAGATATAGTAACCTCCCAACCAAACGTCTGTATTAGCTTGCATTCACATGAATGTCCTCATCACCCTTTTCAAGTTTTAGATTCTGCTCCATAGGAAATGAGCATGGCCTACATCCTAACATCCCACTATCCTCTAAGATGTCAAGAGTGTACTTACGTTGACTGAGAACCAAATCGTCTTTGGTACGTGTCGCTTCTATCCCAAGGAAATATTTCAATGGACCAAGATCTTTAATACTAAACTTATCATCAAGGAAGCTATTTGTTTCTTGAATCTTGTCTTCATCATTTCCCGCTATGATTACGTCATCGACGTATATGAGCACGGCAACGAAAGTCTTTCCATTTTTGTAAGTAAAAAGAGAGTGATCTGCGGCTGATTGTTTATAACTAAGTTGGAGAAGGGCCGATGTGAATTTTTGATACCAATTCCTCGAGGCTTGTTTTAGGCCGTATAATGATTTCCTTAGCCTACAAACTTTGGTTCCTCCCCCTTTTTCGTATCCTTGTGGGATTTTCATATACACCTCCTCGCTCAAATCACCGTGTAGGAAGGCGTTGTTCACATCGAGTTGGTGAATGCTCCATTCCTTTTTAACAGCAACTGCAATCAGACTTCTCAAGGTTACCAACTTGGCTACTGGTGCGAAGGTGTCATGGTAATCAACACCCTCCATTTGTGTATGCCCCCTGGCAACGAGTCTTGCTTTGTACCTCTCTACTTCACCGTTTGGATTGAACTTTATTTTATAGACCCATTTCGAATCTATAGCTCGCTTCGCGATAGGCAGGTCTTCTATGGTCCAAGTTTTATTTTTTTTAAGTGCCTCTATTTCCTTTTTCATGGCATCCCTCCATTGTGAATCCTGCACGGCCTGTTTAAAACTTCTTGGCTCATCTTTTGAAGTGATGGCCGTAAGAAAAGCTTTATGAGATTTAGAAAATTTATCATAAGAGACAAAATTAGCAATGGGATGTACCGTCGAGGATTGTTGATCGGAGATGGGGTGTGCATGGCCTATAGAAGGGGGGAGCTGAACATCATAGTCATTTAAGTGCACTGGTCTGGTCTTGTTTCGTTTTTCCCTTATTTGCTCAACATTTCCACTTTGAACTTCATTTTCATTTAGTTCAGTATACATAGGCCCAATTGTTGTTTCTAGAAAATGTGGCCCTCCAGACTCATCATGTTGGCCGATTGGGCTGTTGGGGCCTAGTTGCTCCATCTCCATTTGTTCATTATTTTCAATGTGGTTTATTGGACTATTGAGGCCCATATGTTCAACTTCTGTCTCGTTGTAATTTATGGTCTTGGTGGGCTCGTTCTCTTCATCAAAACAGTAGGTGAACATGTCTTCATCTTCATGGTTATTTCCTTTAATTGTTGTTTTGAAAGGAAAAACTCTTTCGGCAAAATTTACGTCTAGTGATACAACAATTTTGTTACAACTTGGGTCAAAAATGTTGTGCCCCTTTGTTCCGCTTGGGTACCCCATGAATACACCCGGCTTCCCTCTTATTTCGAACTTGTCTCCATTCGTCTCAGTGTTTCGATAATATACCAAGCAACCCAATATTCTCATGTGATCGTAGCTTGGTTTCTCGCCATATAGCAACTCGTATGGAGTTTTATTTTCAATCACCTTGGAGGGTAGTCTGTTAGTGATGTATGTGGCCGTTGAAATGCATTCGCCCCAAAACTTTGTTGGGAGGTTAGCTTCAAATTTGAGAGCACGAGCGTTTCGAGTAAATGCCTATGCTTCCGCTCCACAACTCCATTTTGTTGTGGAGTGTGTGGGCATGTTGTCTCCAAGACGATTCCTTGGTCGGCATAAAAGATCAACATATTGTTAGAAGTAAATTCCTCACCGTTGTCACACCTTATCCTTTTAATACTCTTTTCAAATTGTGTTCTAACCATTTTGTGAAAATTAATTAGGCACGTGCTTGCCTCAAATTTGTGTTTGAGAAAATAAACCCAAACGGCCCTGCTATAGTCATCAACTATTGTTAAAAATAGTTTGCTTTTGAAAACGAGGGTGTTCGATACTTTCCCCATATATCGCAATGTATCAAGTCAAAACAAGCACTCGTTTTGGTTATACTAATAGGAAAAGGCTTTCTTGTCAACTTGGACTTAAAACAGGAATCACAAACATCATTGTTTTTAAAAGAGAAACTATTGAGAAAATTTATTTGTGACAATTTTTCGTCATCGGCATGCCCGAGTCTCTTGTGCCACATATGCCTAGTCACCACCATTGCTTTTCTTTCATTTCCAAGCATCCCCATTTGATATAGACCGTCTTCGCACTTACCCGCTCCAATCAACTTCCTCGAGAGCAAATCCTTCATAACGAAAAATTCAGGAAAAAAAGTTACGACACAATTTAATTCCTATGAAAGCTTGCTAACAGATAAAAGGTTGAATGCAAATCTTGGAACATGCAAGACACCTTGCACTTTCGTTCCGTTTGGCAACGTGTGGCTGCCTCTCCCTTCAACCGGTATAGCTTCTCCATTAGGAATAGTTACGGGTGCCTCATTGATCGAAACGATTCTTCCTTCAAGTATGTCTGACCTGTATGTTATGTGTTCTGTACATCCAGAGTCAACAACCCATTTGTCATCACGTTGGTGCTTACCTGCCATATTAGCTGTACGAGGAGCTTCATTTTTAGTTGCTTTGTTTTCTGCAGTGAAGTGCTTTAAAAACTGCTCATATTGCTCCTTCGTGAGGCCAGCTATCGGACCCCTTTCAGCCTCCGTAAACGCTGCCCTCGGTTTTCCTTTTTCACGTTTATTCTTTCCGGGCCACCACTCTGGATAACCAACTCGCTTAAAACACCCGTCACGAGTATGTCCATCTTTCCGCAGAAGTCGCAATGACCCGCGACCTTTTCATCTTTCTGTCTGGTTTTGGCTGAAGGCATGTAACGTTTAACAGCAGCCTGAAATGCAACTGTTTCACTCGTGGACCTCTTGCCATCGGTTATAGATCTTTGCTTCTCGTCCTCGGCTACCAGGTGATAAGCATTTCCTAAGGACGGAGTGGGTTTTGTTGCGAGAATTTGAGTCCTAATGATAGAAAACTCATTGTTCAGGCCCATAAGAAATTCATATAGTTGTTCTTTCTCTTGAAGCTCTTTAAGGGACTTTCCAAGGCCACAAACACAACCATCATATGAGCATTTTGGAGTTGGAAGAAAAGATTGCATCTCATCCCACAACCCACGTAGTTTTGTGTAATAAGCCGACACCGTCATTTCGTTTTGCCTTGTGTTTGAGATGGCTTGTTTCAATTCGTATGCACGAGTTGCACTTTCTTTCCCAAACCTTTCTTGAAGGTCCTTCCAGATTTCTGCAGCGGACTTGGCGTATTTCACGCTACCTCGAATTTCTTTCTCCATGGCCGTGGTAAGCCATCCTTTGATCATCGCGTCACAACGCATCCACGCCATGTGGTTAGTATCGGTTGCGGCTGGTTTCTTGATGGTTCCGTCGATGAATCCTTTCTTGTTTTTAGAAAACAAAAAATTTTCCATCTCCTGAACCCAATCGAGATAGTTGCTATCGGTTAATGGATCGTTGACATGCATTTGTCTTGGGTAATCGTTTGGGTTAAGGTAGAAGGGTGAGTTGTGATCGAAAGCGGTTGAATCGCCTTTGGGGTTTTCATGTTTCGGTTCATTGCAGGCCATGGCAGAATGGTGCAGCGATGGTTTTGTATTTGGGGGTCTGGGTTGAGCGTGAATGATCACCGCCCTGATACCATAAAAGTTTGATCGGAAGTTTTTGTTTACTAAAACCTTGATTACAGATCATTACAAGAGAAAAGGTTAAATAGGAAAATACATATGTATGGAATGAAAAGGTTATAATTACGGGAGCAAAATATGAACAGCATATCTCTTGTGAATATCTTGTGATCGGGAGAAAAATAAGGCGAGGAAATCATGTAATTTAATACTCATAACATCATGCTTGGGTTTTTGAACCAAAACAAATCAAATCAACGTCTCAGACAAGTGCCTGCCCACCATAACTGATGAATCAGAACAGTTAGGGTGAGAAAACAACCGCATGTGGCAGTGGTCACCAATCACGATGCACACCTCCACCGCCCATACTACAACAGAGAAAGCCCACTAGCTTGCCCCGGAATACACAAAAGTAGAGTCGTGCCACCATCCAGGCATTCGTGGGAGCATGGCGGCGGTAGTCGAAGCATCTAGTACAAAGCAAATCGGGAGGCATGGAACCACCAGCAAAAGGCATCGGAGGTAGCAAACACACACAACCAAAAACCCCCTAAAGAAATCGTCATAGCGCGGCGGTGTTGGGCGAAGGTAGAAGACGATAGTCACAACACCAAGCACCGAACAAAACGGGAGGCATCCAACCACCAGCAAAGGCCCCGGAGGTAGGCGACGACAGTCGAAGCAACCATGCCTATCTCTCTCTATTACTCCATCGTATCTCTCTAAACAAAATATACGAGGAAGACGACATTTATATACAGGGGCGCAAAAGCAAACATGAAAAGTTACGTCAACCCCAACCCCAACCCCCCGCCCCCCGTAAAGCCTACTATTCATTTGGGTTGCGCTATTAACATTATTATTTTATATATATATATATATAACTTTAGTAATCAATATATCTAGAAACTTTAATAAACCACTGAAAGTAGTCAAACATGTGAACTAAAGCAAATAAGTCACGTTGAGATTTATACAGCTTGTCCTTTGAAACCAATAGGGTTTAGCAGTTCAAATAACGGTTTATGAATTCGTTTTTATTATAGATAAAGCTAACCATATATTATATATGCTTCTGTAAAATATCATTACGTTATAGGTGTGGATTAATATTCTTTGAAATAAATCAAAATGACATATACGTAGACAAAATTAAGCTGACAATATCTAAAGATACTATACATTGGAATATTTTAGAACCATTTTTACTACAAGAGACATTAAAAGTCATTTGTATTGTTATTGAGGAGTACAAAATAAGTGTATGAAATATTATCTCGTGCATTTTAATTTATCAAACTAGCTTTCTGTTTAATAATAAATTACAATTCATAGTCCAGATTATCAAACTTACGGGTAGAAATTGGATCGAATATGGTAGATAGAAAAATAATTCGTCTGATAGCATGAGGTCATTCACTTTATTTAAGAAGAAACTTAAAAGTTAGACATACAATCAATTATTGATAGTTGGAAATTGGATATGATACACTATCTAGGCAGCTTTTCACAAGAACAGGTTTTTTAAAACTATTTAGTTTAAAAACAAGTATTGCTAAGCATACTCTCTTGTTGTTTTTCTGTTATATTTTATATATCGTTCAACTTATTACATAAATAATATTTCATAGTTTGTCACACTAAAAGACAAAAAGACCCATTTAAACTCACGTTGTCCATAGGCGTACTCCTTAGAAATGCCCATACATAAACTAGTTACCGAACCAGTAACACTTAATTGTTTCAAATCACTATATTTTGTAGGCAACGGGTGCCTGTTTCACAACAATAAGCCACATAAGTTGAAGGATCCATATGTAGTTACATAATGGTCAAGGGATCCAAATGAAACTTATTTCTTTTTCGCGGCAGTTATCAAAATGGTTCGATTTTTACCGGGAAAAAAAAAACTAAGAATTTCCGTCAGATGAATTCGAAATCAGATATGATCATTTCATGTTGTGAGATCACCTTACATTCACTTGTGATTACTCTTTGTTGATCATCGATCAGATTTTGTTATTGAAGGTTAGTGTATATTCTTCCACAAATGCATCACTTGATTACACAAATATTGCTTTTGATGTTCACTGATTACATCCATCGTTAATTTCGTTCTCGTTCCAGATTCATGGAGGATAGATTGTGCAATAGTACTGTAATTCATACTCTTGTTCGTTTGTGTTTGTAAATATCGAATATCTCTAACTGTGTAACTATTCATCCTCATCTTCGATTTAACCCTAAAATACGCCGACAATCAGATTGCGTGTAATGCGACAATTTCCGATTGAATACGTGCGGAAATTAGAACCTGCTATGTGAATCTTTGTTCTGTTAGCAATACGTTTAGAAAATAGCAGCGTCATAGATGAGATTCGCTTAATCATAGGATTTCCGTTATTTTGTGCAGATTTTTAGTGACATATGATGGATCCAGAGGACCTACAGTCAGAACTTCTTGCCTTGAGAAGATTATACGGGCTTCTTATATACGATGAACACCATGTAGAAGTGGCAGGCTCTAAAAATGCAAGGCCTATAACCTTTAATACTCCTCTCTCAACACAAATATGGTGTCGCTTTGAGTTTTGAGATTGATAATATTATTGAATACAAGAATAAGCATTTGATTTATGACTGAACCACTAGAGAGAAACTCCTATTTTTAGATTGATTTTCTTGCAAATTTATTTTCTTTACAGCATCCACCTCTTTGTTCTTTCATATGGTAAATGATCGATTCATGTTTCTTCTGATACAGTTGGACCAGAACGCAAGACAATTACTAATAAATTTACTGGATGTTGCTGCCAATAAAGCTTTTGATGCTCATGCTAAGGTATGCAATACTTTTTGCTTCTTGATGTGAAATTCTTTCCATTTGTTTGGAATTTTATAACTAGAATTGTAAGAGGATGTTATCAGATTCTAGATACACAATTCAGAGCAACTTATAGCCCGTGGTCAATGCTGCAAGGGCAATCTAGGGACGGACTAAATATGCAACCTTTTTCTCTGAGAAATGAACCAACTGACGGTGCTTATCCTGGTCTGCAGAAAGTTGACCTTTTAACTGGTCAAGAGATGTTCAGTGGGCCAACAAATGAAGTGGACCTTGCAGGTGAACCCGGTGTAAGACTGAAACGGTGCCGTGTATGCCAAAAACCAAAAGTCAAACAGTTGACTAAAGAGATTAGTTTTGGGGTTAGCAAAGCTTTGACTTCAATTAACAGATTACAAAATCAGAATCATAAAAGAAGCTGGGAAGTTCAAAATGACCCTAGCATAGTTGGAGGTTCAGGATGTCCATCAAACAGTCCTTTTTTGAGTAATCTAATTGATCCAGAAGATCACATATCTAGAGAAGCTTCTACTAAGATCCTGCAGTTAGAATCATGTATTTCATCTTTGCAAGTGGCAGCCAAACATGCCAGTTTTCTAAAAAATGATTTGGAGAATGAACCAAAGCAGACTGGATACTTTTCTGTAGGTATAAGTGACCCAAATAGTAGCACAAGTCCAATGATCTGGACGCCTAGAGATATGGCTCATCAATGGTATGACCAGACAAGATGGTCTACCAATGAGTTGGCCCTGCAAGGTCCAATTATCAACAGAATGCTTCCTAGCAGTCAAATAACGAGTCAACGAGTAGAGGAACCTGTTGTAAACAAAACTGAAATGTTCAATCAGATACAAAACCAGTATGACTACATACCGGAGGAATCTTATTATCTTTTCCATAGTGGTGGAATCTCTTCAAATTCAAAAAAGACTGCTGACAAGAATCGTCTTTTACATAGGAATTTGTCAAGTCAGGTAAACATAGAACAGTTCAATCAGTTACAAATGGCTAAAAAGGAGGCAAAGAAAACTTCAATGATGACAGAATTGTGGGACCCTGCTGGATATGGTTCACCACCCAACAATGAACAAAGAAAAGCAAAATTAGTAGGGCAAAAGAAACATGGGAAAACAAATAATGATCAAATGGATCATTACAAAGGAAAACATGAGGTGGTTGAACGTAGGAGATTGGTTTCTGCTGCAACCCAGCGGCTTTCTGATAGTCCAGTTTCAAGCTCAAACTATTCAACTCAGGGTCCAGGTCCAAGTCCAAGTCCAGGTCAAAGCCAAAGTCAAAGTTCTAATATTTTCAGTGACAGTGAAGGATCTTCACTTCACCGTAGGGAGACGTACTCAGGATCAAGCAGAAGTCATGAAAAGAGTGAGAGTGAGATGAACTCGGTTTCAAGTCAGGATCAGAGTCCTTCCAAGAGTACCAAGAGTAATTCATTGGAATCTTCAGGGTCAATGTCAAGGAGGACTCCTGAAAAGGGTCACAAAAAGGGTGATAAAAAAGAACCAAAGAGGAAACATGAGAGTCCTTACATGACTAGTAACTCAAATGAATCTTCAAGGTCAAGGAGGATGGTTCCTAAAAAGGGTAATAAGAAAGAACAGAGAAGAAAAAGTGAGAACAAGATGAACACAGTTTCAAATCAGGATCAGAGTCCTTACATGACTAGTAACTCGAACGAATCTACAGGGTCAAGTTCAAGGAAAATGGTTTCTAGAAGGGGTAATCCAAAAGAACCAAAGAGAAAACATGAGAGCAAGATGAACACAGTTTCAAGTCAGGATCAGAGTTCATACACGGGTAGTAGTTCAAACGAATCTTCGGGTTCAAGGGGGATGATTCCTACAAGGGGTCGCCAAAAGGGTAATCCAAAAGAACCAAAGAGGAAAAGTGAGAGCAAGAGGAACATAGTTTCCAGCCAGGATAGTAGTAGCTCAAACGAATCTTCAGGGTCAAGGAGTGCAATTCCTAAAAAGGGTAATCAGAAAGATCCAAAGAGAAAGAGTGAGAGCAAGATGAACACAGTTTCAAGCCAGGATAGTAGTAGCTCAAATGACTCTTCAGGGTCAAGTTGGACAGTTCCTAAAAATGGGCATGAAAAGGGTAATATGAAGGAACCAAAGAGGAAAAGTGAGAGCAAGATGAACACAGTTTCAAGCCAGGATAGTAGTAGCTTAAATGAATCTTCAGGGTCAAGGTCAAGGATGATGGTTCTTAGAAAGGGTCACCAAAAGGGTAATCAGAAAAAACCAAAGAGAAGTGAGAGCAAGATGAACATGGTCTCAAGCCACGATCAGAGACCTTCCACGAGTAGTAGCTCAAGTGAATCAACAGGGTCAGGGTTAAGGATGATGGTTCCTAAAAAGGTTCACCAAAAGGGCAATCAGAAAGAATCGATGAAAAATCAACTAGCGCGGTTGAGTAAACTTAAAGACAAGGTTGCAATCATCTTCCACCAGCACCATCACCACCACCACCATCATCATGACGGTAATGATGAAGACAAGCAAAAGAAATCCTTATGGAAGCATGCTACAAATGTCATTGGTCAAAGGAATAGGAGAAAGAAGGACGAGACTCATGGAGAACATGCTGTCAAGAAGACGGAGGCTCATGGAGAACATGCTGTCAAGAAGACGGAGGCTCATGGAGAACATGCTGTCAAGAAGATGGACGCTCATGGAGAACATGCTGTAAAGATGATTGAGGCTCATGGAGAACATGCTGTAAAGAAGATTGAGGTTCATGGAGAACATGCTGTCAAGAAGATTGAGGCTAATGCTGTCAAGAAGATTGAGGCTCATGGAGAACATGCTGTCAAGAAGATTGAGAGCAAGGCGTTGGTGGTCCACAGAGCAGCAGCTAAAAAACCGACTCATCAGTTGCAGTTGCAGGCACTCGTGGGTGGGTTGTTGAAAAAATCTCATCATTCCTTGAAACCCAGCAAGTCTAAAACTGTGATAAAGAGAACCCCAAGCCATGTAAGTGGGAAACAACATGGCAGCGGTGGTGGTGGTGGAGGGGGTGGCGGCAGCGGTGCAAAGATGGGAAAGAAAATGCAGTGGTGGCAAATGCTACGCCAGCAGAGAAAAATAAAGAGGATTGAGAAGTTACGTGGCAAAATAGAAATTGGAGAGAAGCGTTAACTGCACAAAAAGAAGCCTCGTACAAGAGCATCACCAAGTAAGATTTTATCTATAAAAGCCTTTCACTAGCTTGTGACATGCACCAAGTTCTCCATTTCATTCTATGCAGAAGTTTTCTGAAAATGAGAAAACTTTGTGAAAATTCGAGATGTGGTCTGACTTGGCCGGCTAGAGGTGGCAAAATACGTTGGTTGGGGGCGGGTAGGGCAACCAGAAAAGGTTGAAATAAATCATTTTTTAGTGCTGGTCAAACTGATTGACCTGTGCACACTTTTCTTTCTTTTCTTTGCTTGGATTTCAGAGAATTAAGTGTTAAAGTATGACTAAAAAGTTATGTTAATACCACGATAATTCAAATTTTTAAAAAGAAAACTATTTATGAGGTTTTATGCATTTCTAATACACTTTAGGTGGCTTCTTACCCGATTGACCACCCGCCTCTTTCATTTTGTATTATTTTGAAAAGTTTACCTATTTGATATGTTATTAAAAGGCTAAAATGTAACTGAAATTTTACTTGTTTGCCCATTAACGGAATTACTATCTCTAAATTAATCTAAACTTATGGGTGGATTTAAGCTGGTAAACGATCATATACTTCTTGTATACGCCCTTACATGGGGGTATACTTTTTGTATATGCCCAAATATGGGCCCAAGAACCTCTGTTTCAACTAAACAGCTTGGTATTTCGCTCAAACTCATCAATTTCTCAAAACAGAAAGTTTCTACGCAACTCTAACTTGTTTTTAAACAATAATTAATTTGGCCATAATCTCCTGATTTAATCATAAACACCACATCTCTAAACATTAATTATGTAACTTAGTGTTTTGATTTGAAAATAGCTTACTAATCTTGTTGATGAACACAAATGGTTGAAGAATTTCTGATGTTTGATCAATACTCTTCTGGTTTCTCCTTCTTTCTGCTGATTTCACACACTCATCCTACTGATTTTGTGAATTTGTTTCTCCAAATGATTTCAATCTCTCACAACTTTGAATACAATTAGGATTTGTTTTCTGCTCAAATGGTGATATGTATGTGTTTATATAGGTTGGAGGATGATAACAGGTGCAGAAAATCGGCTTGATTAGTGTCCTCATGCAAAAATATGTGGTAAACTCAAATCTCTATCTGTCACACTGTATATGCCCATATACACCATAGGTATATGCTTGTATCGTTATACGCCCGCATACCCTCCCCCTTTTTTTATATGGCAGTTTAGAGATTACAGGTATAGTGTATCATTAAAGCATTCACCTACTAGTTTTTGGTCGTGTTGTAGTAAAAAATATAAACACACACAGTCATAATCAATTATGAAACTCAATAATTGCAACTTAATAGAATGAAATTGAAATCTCATTCTTGTAAACATTGTAAGACATGTTTGGAAACGTGTCTTTAATTCATCTGTTAATGAGCTAGTGTTCCAATGTTGTGTGTATGCTCAGAAATGCTACATAAAACATTTTAACACTAATTTTGTATAGGACATACCAAATTGACATACTTCAAGTTACTATATGATAAACTAGAGACAAGAATGATGCAACATATGACTAAAAAACCAAAACTATCAATATTCACCAATAAGAAGTGACTTTAGAATGGCTTCTTGGTTACCATTATAAAGTGGTAGCAAATGACCAACACCAGGTAGCTCATGATATTGAATCCATGGTAGCTTTTTTGCTATGTATCTCTGCAAGCTCACTGGTACGAGCCCGTCTTCATCCCCATGCCACAAATGAACACTCCCCTCGTTGTTTGGGAAAGGGTTCTCGATCTCCATTGGATCGAATTCCCATTTACCAAACCCAACAGTCATGTCCCTAAATATTGACTCTGCTAGTCCTTGTTGCCTCGCGTAATCCTGTTTGCAGTTAGTTGATTATTAATTCAAGTTAACATCATGCTTAATGGTTAGAAGGTTAGATGAGCGGGTTAGTAAGGGGTGAAAACGGGTCGGGTTAGGTTGAGTTGGGTGCAAATACTTTCCTTGTTCATATCTTTTCTTTCATTTTTTTCTAACAGAAAAATAATGCTTTGATTGAGATTATATAAATAAAATATAATCTAAAGTTTTGAATCAACATGATCTTGGATGTTTGAATGCATAAAGTTAGATTTTCTGACTTTAAATATATTATATAAAAATTTCTTCTTTGATTTAATTTTTCTAATATGAACAACCAAAATTGACTGACTTGAGTAAATGGATTGAAATTGACTCATCTAATATAATTTAAATACTTTTGTTGCACTTACCAAAGAATTTGAAATGGATTAACTGGGAAAAGTACAAAAACGATTATTTTGATTAACCTATTTAGAGGTTTTCTAAAATATTACAATTTGATCATTACTACACGAAATAGCTCAATAAAACATGTGACAAGAAATATATATAGTAAATGATGTGGTTTTAGCTTTAAAAAAATTGACAACTTGCATGGTTATGGCCAAAGATGGCGTGATTTGGAGCTAGAAAGCGATAATAAGACTGCTAACTTGTTTAGCCAATGAGTTTTTGACACCAATGGACTATAATATCATATATATTTTTTCAGATTTGACCATTTGACTCTCCACCTCATGTGTTTCTAAAAGATTTGTCAAATTATCTATTCATGTAAAAGAAAAACTTGGATGATATGATCATTCTTGTGATTTTCAATCTTACCTGCAGCACAGGCCTTGGTGTTGGTGACTCTTGGCTATGAAGGCTGGCAATAATTTTCCAGTCGTTAGCTGAGAAATTAGGCTTTCCGGCTATTACACTAGAGCCAGGAAACCACTTCTGAGTGTTCCACCAATAGACCAGCCATGGCATGTAATGTGACACACCAACTGCCCATTGATCTTGAAGAGGTTGTAACTTGTAAGCAGTCATTGTTAAGTTACTTGGAAAACTAGACCACCAATAGTTCACAACTGGGGCGACCAATGCCACTCCTGCTAACCTATTAAGAAAATAAAACGTAATATTATAAATACACGAATACAGTTACCAAGAGATTAAGTGTTAGATAATAATATAAGTTTGTCAAAAAAAATATATGCTTTGAAGCTTCTAACACAATGTAATAATGCGTACTAGCGAGGCTTGATACTCGTGTTATTTTTGTCTGATATTAAAATATTAGAGTGATATCTATTCTATCATTTTAAAAAAGAAGCAATCAGTGGTAAAAAAGATTTAAAGATTTGAACATGACATTTAAAATTATGGAAATCTTCACCATGATCTTTGCCATCCTCGTGAAGGAATAATCAATTATGTGGACCAACCTATTTTTCCTTATAAGAAAGGTGGAAAGGGTTATACTTCGTAATCAGCCAATTATCAAATAAGCACTATTTTATTTTTCGATTCTTTTATGGTTTTAGTTTAAAGTTAAATTTTATTTTATATTACAACTTTAAAAAAGTTAAACTTTATGAAAAATTGATTGTTATCTGTGACCCGATATAAGTTTTATATCAAAATTATAACGTAGACAAAAACAAACACGTAACATTCTACTCGGATTTATGTTGTCTGGGCTTGCGGCTTGCCCATAATGGTACAATCAAAATGTCTTACCGATGGGGGATGTACTTGAGACTGCCCCAAGCTCCTTGTTGACCCATGGAGTATCCAATTACATAAAACTTAGACCCAAGTTCCAGTTTATCAGCAAGTTCTTCAATATCCAGAGCTAAACTTCGAATCGTTCGTTTTGGATCCGGGTCACTCTCTCCATAACCCGGTCTGTCGAATGTCACCATGTAGATCTTAAGTTCATTAAACAGTTCCTACAAATTGTTTAAGAAATCCATCACCAGTTCTGTATCATCAATCTAGTGATATGTTAGTGCATCATAGTTCTGGTCGGGCAAAGTCGTTAAGTTAAAGTTACATCCTGTGTTCCTGATCCTTTCATAAACGTAAACTCAATGGATCAGGAAAGCCGTATGCAACTTTACCTAACAACTTTACTCGATCTGGATTTGAATGTAGACGCAGAGCTAGAAGAGGGTCGAAGGAGTCCCTTAACTTGTCATCATAATTTCTCATTTTTTTATATATATAAGTTGTTTTAGAAAACCATGATAGACGGTTTTATTTTAAATATGATGACCTCCGACTAAAAAGCTTTGGTTTTATAACCGTATACAGATAGAGAAGTATGTGAATGTTAACTGATTACCGGATGGAAAAGCGATTCGTCATAGCGACAAGAACCGAAACCATGAAGGGAGACGATCTTATACTTGGCTATGTCTCTGGAGACACCGTATTCGTTATAGGCGAGATGTCGACCGTCTCGGAGGGTGACACGGGGTCCTGTAACCGGGGAACCGCAGTGTTTCGGTGGCGGAGGGAAGGTGTTCTGGTACGCCCATGCTAATATTCCGATGACGAGCACCACCGCGGTTGTCTTGAACCGCTTATCATAGGGCTTATGAGCCTTCATTTGATGATGCTCAGGTCACCAGGGAACTAACTGATCAAGGAGATGATCGGAAACAAGATGTGCGCAAGACTTGTTCTTTAAATTGATTGTGTTGTGAAGCACTGGGGAGTCTCTTAAATATAGAACATACGGGCGAAATTTGAATGTATTTTTTAAGGGAGATTATATTTTATTTATGTTGGTAATCATGTTTTTTTGACCAGTAACGATAAGACATATATTCAACAGATAACCACATATAAAATTACACATCAAATTGGAACTAATATTAAAATTACCCTTATATTCAATTCATAGAAAGGAATTCAACACAATATCGTCAAAGATCGACTCCGGGGAGCGCGCTGATTGTATTTTTTAAACATCTTTCATTTCGCGTTATAGATATAAATATAAATATACACAAACATGAGTGTGGCTTATTGTTTTTAAAACTATTAAAATGTTTAAAACTGTGAGAATTATATAACGCACTCATACATAACGCATATGAGATGATTAAAGTAGTGAAAGATAAGTGTGCATCTTACGTAACCGTCCTACGTATCACATTCAAGACACTACATACAAATGTATGACACAATTCTCACAACCCAAGACATTATCAGTTCTCACAACCTTGTATTTAAGTGTGTGTTTTTAGAACATCATTTTTAATATAAAATTAACTAATAATATATCAATTTTTAATTAATTATAGTCATTTTTAATATATTTTTTATCATAAAGGTATTTTTTTAAATAGTTGGAGAACATATAACATGATGCATAAAGTAATTACGATCAATTCTTTACATGTGATTTGGTAAATTTCGAAAAAAAAAATTCTTTAAAATAATAACGATTATTATTATAATTAAAACCAAAAATAAAAACAAACATATCAATTATTATCATACCACACATGCATCTAGATAAAGCACATAATGCAATTCATGCATTCGTCAATCTCTCATCACCCACTTTTGGTGTGGGCCACCTTGTGGGTGTGTTCTTCATGTTTGCAAGTTTCATTCACTTTTTGTAGAATCTTCATATCTCA
Source organism: Flaveria sonorensis (assembly GCA_025506505.1). NCBI lineage: Eukaryota > Viridiplantae > Streptophyta > Magnoliopsida > Asterales > Asteraceae > Flaveria > Flaveria sonorensis. The sequence goes on along the minus strand of CM046436.1, from coordinate 2,223,522 downwards.
TCAATCTACATCACTTCACTTCATCAGCCATTTTTTGTGTGGGTCACCTAGTGTGTCCTTCTTTCGTGCAATGTGATTATGTTCCATATTCATGTTTTGAAATTATAATATGACTTGAGAGGTATGTCTTAGCATATACATTTGTATCCATTATAAATTTATAGACAACTTTTTATAAATTTCAAATGGACAATAAATGGTGTGTCATGATTTTGGAAAATTTTGAGAAGTAGAAGTAGTTTATTATTGTGTTGTTTAATATGTGTGATATTTGTTTTTTTTGTTTTGACTTATGTAATATTATTAATGTTTGAATTTATAACTTGTTTGAATTCTTATAAATTTTTATTATTTAAATTTATTCTATTATATTTTTTATTTACAATTTTGTTATATTTATAAATAATTTGGTTAATATCTATATATATATAATGGCGATGATATAAAAATATAAGAATGCATGTGGGAAATGATATGTTAAACATAAATTTAAATAATAAATGTGTTGCTTATATAGCTACATGGCATGAAGCTTTTTTTTTTCATAATCTACTTTTATGAATCACATACTCTTACACAGTGTAGGATTTGAAACGTTACCCTTTTGGATAGACAAATAAGACACCTTAACAGCATGATGTCTCCTCAAAAAAACAAGTGAAAGCATGTATTGATCTTATTACTACATAACAAAATAAGATGTTGTTTGTTCTTCCTGAGAAGTACTTTCTAACCTCTTTTGTCTGCGTCGCGCAGACGTTAAGGTCTGCAGACTATTTGTTTTTTGGAAGACTTTTTATTAAAAAACGTTTTCCTGAGGTCTGCGTGAAGAAGACAAAACATATTCACTTCTTACCTCTTCTCATTCACTTTTAACCTAAACAGCCCCTTCACCCTCTTCTACCTTCATCTTCACCCTCTTCTACCCTCATCTTCACCCTTTGTCCGACCATTGCTCTTCTTGCCTCCAGTCGCCCCTTACCCTCATCTTCACCCTTTGTCCGACCCTTTGTCCGACCCTTTGTCCGTCGCACTACACTTTTTGATCTTGTTCCAGTCCCCCCTACAGCCCTACCGTCACGTCGCCACTACCGTCGTTTTCGCTACCTCGCCGATTCAGGTTTGTGATGCTTACAAGCGCATTTTGATTTTGAAGTTCGTGTTTAGTAGATTTGCGTTTGTTGATGTTGTTCGAGTGATACGCCAAGATTGCTTCGTATTTCATGGTTTAAACTGTTTTTTAGGGTTTAATTTATTGTTTAAACTGTTTTTTCATTACCTGAGCTATCAACTCCACAATCAGTTCCATATTCTGCTCGGGTGTAGCGGTTCACCATGGGCACTGGGTTAAGGTTTTGGCATCTTTGTGTTCTGCTTGAATCCATATGGTTGTTTTTGTATGTGTGTGGAGTGTATATATATATATATTTGAATGTATGTTTTGATGGTAGTATGTATGTGTTCATGTATGGGTATTGTGCTTGTGCTACTTGCGTGAATGCGTGGGCAGTAGGTTCGAGGCGCTCATGGGTGCTCTTGGGTGAAGTATATTATAAAGCATCTATAGAAATAGAATGTGGGTTCTTTAGTGTTTAGCAATTATATATACATTTTATGTAATGTGTGTATGATTTGTGATATAGGTGGTATGATTTGTTTGATTTATGATATTAGGTGGTATGATTGTGATTTGGTTTAGTATTTTATTAGATTTGATTTGTGAAAATGTTTTTGTTTTGTTGATTAATAGAAATGGGAGATAAATAACAATGGTCGATTGAGCAACAAAAATATTTAATAGAGACTTGCATAGAAGAGGTAAGCAAGTTAGGTAGAATTTAAGAATGTATGTTTATATATACAAAATTTTTAACAAATACGTATAAACATATACTTATAACATTTTTTACTTTCGGTTTAGCGGCTTCCGAAGGCGGTATCATTGAAAACAGTTCCATTGCCTTTTCCAGAGCTTGTGCTCAATTGTTTGATGGTAATACTGCCACTGGGGGTAGCAAGTGGACTTCAACCCAAACAACATCGGTTGTTGGGTCATCTTCTTGTCACCGTGTCAAACCGCTTATGCTTACAGACACCGTTCTTCATGACACAGAAGATGATGCAGGCTCTTATGATTTTGATTCTGAGCCTATTAATGTGGATACCGTCGAGCCCACCCCCAAGCCCACCACCGAGCCTACCCCTGATCCTAATCCAAATAAAAGAGCAAAAACCTCAAATCATCCTCTATCACTGCTGATGATCTTGCCCTTGATATGCAAAAGGCTCTACAATATCTAATTAAAGGCAAAAAGGGCTGACCGTTCTTGAATATTCTGAAAAGTTGAAGTTGGTGGGTTAGATCCGGTTGATCCTCTATTCTTAGCTGCTTTTCATATTTTTTGGAGTTTCGTCAGATATGAGAGAGTATGGTTGACATTGCCACCGATTCCTGAGGTATTGAGAGGGTGGATCTCGATGACGGCAACAAGTTGGTTATGTTTAATGGTTTGTTATGTTTAATGATTTGTTATGTTTAATGGTTTGTTATGTTTAATGATTTGTTATGTTTAATGGTTTGTTATGTTTAATGTTATTTGTGTTCTATTAAAACAGGAACATAATGGATTATAATAAGAAATTACTACTCGTAATTCTTAGTACTTGTATGTTCGCTTTTTTTGGAGGAGAGATTTAAAACGAATGCAAGACAATGACTCGGTTATGTCGGGGCATAAATACACGTTAGAATTATTGCAAGGAAGTCCCAAACAATGCCTTGAATTGCTACGTATGTATCGTGAATCCTTTGTCCGACTATGTGCTCATTTTAGAGTAAATTATTTCATAAATGATAGTAAACATGTTTCGGTTGAGGAGAAAATGACTATGTTTTTTATGAAGGGGACAAGGGGATTGTTATCAAAACGTATTAGCAATTTGTGACTTCAATATGATTTTTACATTCATTGTGGTGGGTTGGGAAGGTGTAGCACATGATTCTAGAATATTATCAAGGCATTATCATACAAATGCTCCATTCCTGTTACCACCACCGGTATTTTAGTTGTTTGTTAAATATTTGTATCTTACTTTAATTTTCTAATTATTTATATATCTTTACAGATAAATATTTCTTTGTGATGCCTTATTATGCGCACATGCGAGGATTTATGCTCCCATATCGTAATGTTAGGTATTGGCTTGGAGATTTTCGTAGGCACTGTGCATTGACCAATAAAGAAAAATTTAACCACCACGCACATGCAAAACTACAAATTAATTGAGCGTTTCGTTTGGTTGTCTTGAAAGCACGATTTCCTATATTGAAGAGGATGACACTACTTCCGTTGGTTACACAAAGGAACATTCCATTACATGTTTCGCGTTACATAATTTTATAAAGAAAGAAGGTTTTAGTAATGAGTTTTTTACACAATACATCAACCCAATGTGTCGTTTCGAAATCGTCATGTGTACGTTGATGTTGATGAAAATGAGCTTGAAGCACATGGTACCGCATCAGATTGGGAATATATGACTCAGTTACGAGATGAAATTGTTGAGCAATTAATGCAAATATGGAATAATTATTTAAATAAAATGTATTTTTATGGTTTTATGAATATTATTGCAGTGTTGTATGACTTTTATTTAAATTTTAATGTTGAAGTACTTTTTTAAGTTTAAAAATTAGGTATATTTTAATTACAGTCTATTTTTACAGTCTGCAGAAGCTAAAAAACAAACAGTTTTCTTCTTGCAGACTGCAGACGTTTGGTCCACCTCTTCTCTTGCAGATGTCTGCAGATGTGATCCGCAGACTGCAGACATTTTGCTACAGAAAAAACAAACAACACCTAAAAACGAAACATTCATATATAAGCGTGTAAATTGAAATTTCAATTCAAATCTTTTAATGTGTACTTGTGGTGAACTTATGTTATAAAATTTAAGAATTTTGTTCATATATATCAAATACATATAAATTGTTAAACTCTCAATTACCACGCAAATTCTTACCAAAATAATAATTGTTTTTATTGATGGCACCAGAAAATAATAATTATCATTGTTTTGAAAACCAGATTGGACGGGATGGTCGGACTGGGAATAAGACCCCACTCCGGCCCGGTACGACGCTTAAAATCAGTTTGGCCCGGTCAAACCAGCGGTCGGACGGGTCGAACTAGTTTTTTAATATATTTTAAAAATTTTCAGTATTTTTTGAATATAGTCATTAAAATAATTATATTTTTTACTGGTTCTTATATCCGGTCCGATCATCAAAACGTTCTGACCAGTGGACAAGTAAAACGTCTGGTTCACTGTCTGATACAGTTCTGAAAATATTGATTAGTATTGTATTTTGTATCGGCAATTTTACTTTTTAAAACGGCACCAAAAAGTAATTATTATTTATTTTCTCACGGCACCAAAAATATGATTATAATCTATTTCTTGAACGGCACCTAAAATTTAATTGTTTACAAATATAGACAAGAATGAGTCGTATGTGGTATGTATGGCTATAAATAATTAAAATAAATTTAAGGGGACTTTCAAAGTTGGTTAGCAGTCCCAACGATAAGCTATTGGTGGCGGTCAGTTGGCATCTTCACCAACCACCCTTTGGCTTTGAATCTGGCCGTTGATTCTTCATAAATCATAATTATGGAACAATAAACACCAAAGTGGCCGCCAATCGTATTGAATTCTTTTTCCAAACTTTATTATATTTTACGTTATAAAGTATGGACAACAACCTAATCGTAATAAAACTTATTGCATACATAATTTTATTGGTTGTGGAGCTTATTAAAAATAAATAATAAAGCTTAACTTAATTCCTAGAAAATTTATTTGCTCGATTAGAAATTGAAATTGAAATTAATTGTTTTAAATTCCATTAGAAGCGTCCAATCTTACTTCCATGTGTATTATCACCGCTAGCTGTCAGGTAATTGGTCCTTGAAGATGGTTTCCATCTCACTGGTAAGGGCAATAGTGAGTGGCAGCGTGGTAGCGTCGATTGTAAAGAGGATTCAAGTGAAGTGAAACGGTAGTTGAGTAGTAGTCGTAACCCGTAAGTGCTCCCACACTACTTGATGTTCTAGATGTTCTGTAGTGCGAGGGTATCAAGTGAGAATTAAAACCATCAACAATTTTGTGACGAAGAAAAGACACTTATATGAGCTAGTGTTTTACATTTCAATTCTTTAACAGATTTACAAATTAATAACTTCGTAAATTTTATGTATGAGTTGATTTCAATGCACATCAAAATACACTATCATAAAATGATACTAGTTCTTTTGTTTTCTCTCTCTCTCAAAGTCATTAGAGTATATTGCTAATTATATATTAAGTTAATTTAATTATAATTCCCTATTAGAAAGATTTTGTTTTTGGGCTTGATTTTGGCTACTAAGGTTTGGTTGTGAGAAGTTGGTGATCTAAAGTAGAACGTTGGTTATCTGAAGTGCGAGATCATCATTGTTGGTATTTTTTAGGTTGTTGTATTGGCACATGGTGGCCTCTTGGTTGCCTAGAAACGGGGTAGATGATGAGCATCGGTCCTAAGACCACAAACACCGTTCTGATACCATCTTAATCAGAATATAAAAAAATTGTTGTATGTTTATTGTTTTTTTATGTTATAAGAAGTCAAAAAGGCTTACAATTTATAATCGTTTATAAGAGTCTGTATGATGAAACTAAATCAAAATTAAGGCTGGAGATGAACAGGAAATGAGTTTGTGGTTGATTATGTAACGGGAAGTGATGTTTGTATGATCATTTGATTTCTTCAAAATATCTTTCCCCTCGTTAACAAATAATAGTATTTTTTTTACCGACAAATATTTTATAATCACCAAATTACAAAATCATCTTAATGGCAAGGAGCTAGAGCTTTTGAAACACCAAATTGATATCGAATTACATTATCCGTATTAAAATTCCTCCAGTTGCTCCATTTCGAATTTGACAGTTTAACTCGGTTTTCTATCCAAAGAAAACCCAACACCTTCGTTTTTTCTAGGATTTTTATCCATTAGGACCCATTTATTGGAGAATATTAAATTGTTAATGAGGTGGTTAAGATAATAAAATGGATCATTTTTCATTGTGATCCTTTGATGTTTTGCAAGGTGTGAATATCAAATAAGTCTTAAAAATAAGCATAAATCAATGAAAGACGCACAATGAGAGATTTGTCGCCAGACTATGGTTGACACGTAACATACCGAGGCCACCTGCTTCTTTTGGAGCCATGACTTGATTCCATACTACCAATTATTATTTTTGGCTTGGCCCACCATCCTACGGGAATTGTCTCCTTAGAGCTTTGAGTTTGTCATGACTTTTGATGATGAGAGATTGTCGCCAGACTATGGTTGACACGTAACATACCGAGGCCACCTGCTTCTTTTGGAGCCATGACTTGATTCCATACTACCCAATTATATTTTTGGCTTGGCCCACCATCCTACGGGAATTGTCTCCTTAGAGCTTTGAGTTTGTCATGACTTTTGATGAGGCTTTGTACAACAAGAATAACATGCTGGTAGGCTGTCAAGAATCGAGTTGATGAGATTGAACCCCCCCCCCCCCCAAGGAACCATCTCCTTGGAGCTTCTGAGTTTGTCATGACTTTTGATGGGGCTTTGTACAACGGGAATAATAGGTTGGAAGGTTCAGGCTCAGTGCAGATCTGGTGAGTCTCGTAGTAAGACTGTCTGAGCATTAATACCAATATATATGGAGGGGGGCTTCAGTTAAAATAGACTGTTAAATGTGTGGTTTACCATTAATTTATGATTAACTGTTCATCGTTATTCATGCCGAAATATTTTTGTGTTAAATTGAATGTATTCACCAGCTTTTTGCTGATGTATTATTTTCAAATATTTTCAGGTAAACATGATTAAGTATGGTAATCAGGTGTTAGTGCTGGATAGACCGTGAATCATAGCCAAGGAAACCCTGTGAAAAACATATTAGCAAGAATAACGCTAGAAGGACTCAGTTCAATAAATATATATGAGTTCAAATTCTTTTTCAAATTCATATCCAAACTTTAAATGTTGTAAAAGTCATTTTACAACATTTAAAACTACATGTTACACCACTATAATGAAACTACATCACTGTAATACTAATGTTTTTCTAATGTAAACCAATGGATGCGTTAACAAAACCTAAAACTATTGTAAACGAATGAAAAACTATTGTCTTATTCACCTGTACGTATTTACATCATATTACAATGTTACATTTTGTAACATGTAGCAAAGCTAATAACCAAACGACATTAAATCATGTAACTACAACACTGTAATGAAATTTCAACACTGGAACAAAACCAAGTGTTAGTGAATGTCCGCTGTGGACACTTAGGTTGTCCGCTGTGGACACTTGAACATTCTTAGAATGTTCGTTGTGGACACTTAGGTTGTCCACAACGGATAGCCTAAGTGTCCACAACGGACAGCCTAAGTGTCCACAACGGACATTCTAAGAATGTTTAAGTATCCGTTGTGGACACTAACATTCTTAGAATGTTCGCTGTGGACACTTAGGCTGTCCACTGTGGACAGCCTAAGTGTCCACAACGGATATTCTAAGAATGTTCAAGTGTCCACATCGGACAACCTAAGTGTCCACAACGGACATTCACTATCACTTATGTCTATCCTAGATGTGGCTTAATTACAATGATGAAATTTCTTTACGGCAGTGTAGTTACATGATTAATGTTGATTTGGTTGTTAGGTTTCTGAAGTCATGGAGTTGTAGGTACATAGTTTAATATCGTTTGTTTTATAGATTGATTTACATTGGTTAATATTGGTTTACATTAGTTAAATCAAGATCTGGGTCACCATTGTAGGTTCTGTTCAGTAGTCGTTAGACGATGAGCTATGTGTTACTCGGTTTACTGTTACGCGAATAAGAAACATCCTCGTCGGAGAAACCGTCTGACAGATGATTCATGGTCCTCCTCTTCATTTTTAATCGTCATTGTCATCAAGAAGGTAGAAGACATGGGTTAGAGGATTTTTGTGTTATTGATTTAAAGGAAGAGATCACATTAAAGAAAGAGATAAGAAAGAGAGAGAATGAGATTTGTAACTTGAAAAAAAAAAGATTTTATGGGCTTTGTGTTGATTGACGCCTGACAATCAACAAAAAGTATAAAGATTAGAATTACAAATTTACCCTTAAACTAATCTAGGCCATTGATCTAGAATCTAAAATATTAATAATAAATTAAAAGCTGTTATAAAGTTAAAGGGTTCTCACAATTTTAAAGGGTTATCACATGAACTAAATCCTACATGTCATAGTTCAAGTATCATCTTGAGTAAAATGCTCAGAGTTAAACCAGGGGGTTTACCTAGTAATAGGTTCCTCTTGAGAGGGTTGGATGTGTTGTCCAGACAGAAAAACGTACAGGTAGATCCGATTAAAATAACATCTACCATGTGAATCAGAACTGTAAATTTACCGTAAGAAAAAATCTATGAGACCATGTTTAAATAACAAAAAATATTTAATAGCTTTAAATTGTGACGAATCAAACAATTGAGTATAAGTTGTATAGAAAGAGTAATGGTTTTTATAATGAAGAAGACACCCAAATTTAATTTATCAACTATATTTTGTAGGACGATTATAATGTAATGTTGTTACTATTTCACAGATTTTCTAAGAGTCATAATATTTTCAAACTATGTTTACAATACCAGCTATGATTTCTTATTTTCTCTAAATTATTCCAACTTATGTTTTGACCATTTGTTAAAAAAAAAAAAACACGACTTACAAAATAAAAATAAAAGAAAAAAACACTACTGGGCTGAAGAGTCGCACGCGGATCACGATCCGCGTGATTTGATTATCAACCGTCAGATTCCAATTTAATCCAACGGTCCTCCCTCATCTCCGAAAAACACAGCAAACCTCCAAAAATTTCAAAACCTCCCGCTCACCTGAAAATTTTTCCCATATAAACCCAAAGAATCACCACCACAAACCACCACCAAATCCCATCAAATTGTCTTCAACATCTAGCAAAATCTCATCTTTCAACATTAAATTCTCTTGAAATGGCTCGTACGAAGCAAACTGCAAGAAAATCCACCGGAGGAAAGGCTCCAAGGAAGCAGCTTGCAACCAAAGCCGCAAGAAAATCTGCTCCGGCGACCGGAGGAGTGAAGAAGCCTCACAGGTTCAGGCCTGGGACTGTGGCCTTGAGGGAAATCAGAAAGTACCAAAAGAGTACTGAATTGTTGATCAGGAAGCTTCCGTTTCAGAGGCTAGTCAGGGAAATCGCTCAGGATTTCAAAACTGATCTCCGATTTCAGAGCTCTGCTGTTGCTGCTCTGCAGGAGGCTGCTGAGGCTTATCTTGTTGGGCTGTTTGAAGATACTAATCTGTGTGCGATTCATGCGAAGAGAGTTACGATCATGCCTAAGGATATCCAGCTTGCTCGTAGGATTCGTGGTGAAAGGGCTTAGAGTCAATTGTTTGAATCGGTGCACACATTTTGTGAACATCGTTATAGTTAAATTTGCGATTAGATCTGTGTTAGGGTTTTCATTTTCAATCCGTATGTAAACTTGTGTTCTTCATCTATCGATGTTAGTGAAGGTTTTAAGCTTAGATTTTGCTACTACAATTAATATTTGGATTAACTCTAAGTAAGTAATATTTGTTTTTAACAACTCTAATTTATGTCCCATAAAAACGCAACCACAAACATCCGAGTAGCTTTTATTATGCAACGGTGGTTATGGTCATAATAAGTTTTAGTCGTTAAATCTTTTGTTTAATATCTGAAATTCCAACTTTAGTTTGAATCATTGATCAATACATCTGCAGATTGATTTGAGCGATGCCTGTGTTTGTTAACGTGAAAAGATATATAATTACTTTAAAATTGATATGGTATGGATGTGTGGGATGAATGGTTTCGAGAGACGAGTTTTATATCATACTGTTGACATTTTTGACTAAATTAAATGTTTTGGATCAAAATAGAAAGAGGTATGATACGAAGATGAAACACATATTGGGTGTCTAGAGTTTGTCTCATAACTCATAATATGTTTGGTCCGTCCTTTGTTAAGAAGTCATATTATTTTTAAGTGGGTCTAGACAAGAACAAAAGTCTAGAACTCATAACTCATATTATTTTTAAGTGGGTCTAGACAAGAACAAAAGCTATCATCGCTTCGCTAGAAAAGAATAACAATCAACTGGATATGAGACAAGTTTGGTAATCCAACCATCCAAATTCCAGATATGTGGTATAATGGCACAACTGGCAAGAAGCCAGGATTAATATTTATATATTATGCTATTGTTCACAAAAGAATTCTTAATGTCACGAATCCAATACATTGTTTACTTATTCATTTTGACATCATAATTATTTAGTACAGATCTCATTCAAGTTTTAGGGTTTTTGTGCTTAGTTCCTTTAAACTACTAATTATACAATATCCGTGACATTCCAAATTAGTGCATTTATAACTATTAATAATATAAAATCTTGATTTATTTTACAGTAGTTGAAAAATATTTTAAAATCTGTGACCCTCAAATGATTATTTAAAATCTAAAAAGATAATTCTAATTACTACCATATCTATAATAGTTATAACTAAACAAAGTCACAATACCTTTAACAAATTTGAAAATTTTGGCTGCTTTGAGTGCACATTTAAGAAAACACAAAAATAAATGTAAATTCACAACATGCTCTCAGCTGTTGTGGTCACTAAAACTAGCACCGTTATCTTACTCGATGCAGTTAACAGAGATGGCGAGTACAATTTAGGCCACCTTGGCATTGCTGACTGATTGTTTCTTCTTGTTCCAAAGGCTTACAAAGAAACAGTCCATGATTATCTACACATAATAAAAATATTCACATTAACAGCCTTAAGAAGCTCTAGACCCACTTAAAAATATTAACTTTGTTTCAATGTAGTATTTTTAATGAGAAAATTGACTTGATGCTCACATGGCATCTCCTTGTATAAAACTGATGACATTGATGCCCAGTGTGTAAAATAGCTGACAAGACGCCATGTGGTCAGTTTTATGCAATTGGGCTTCCAGGTCAGTTTTATACACAATTGGTACACCACTTCAACATATGTAACGAGTAACATAGGCTGTAGGTCGGTTTTTGCAGGAAAAAAGAATCACAAATTGATACTAAGTTGAAAGTTGAGTGGTTACTATCTAATGACATTTAACCTAAAAGAGATTATAAATTACTAATATATAAAATGGATGCAAAACCTGGTTTAAATGTGCTGCAACACACGGAAGAACAAGCAAACCGGATTCACCAAATGTACCGCCAAGTTGATCCACAACTGCAATCAGCACCGGCAAGGTTTTCTACAAATATTTGCAACAGATGAGTCTCAGTGAGAACAATTGGTATTTTCTTTTTTATTTAGTTTTTGGACACAATCTAAGAATGGCAATAGCAATTTTACTATTAAATTACACCTGACTTGCAACAAGTAAGAGGGCACTAGCGTTTTCCTTCTTTGCAAAAACTGATTTGCTGCCACCAGATACAGCACATAGCATTTGTATTGACAGAGCATTGAAACCCAACAGCATGAGGTGAAGAAGCCTGCAGATCATAAACATGCTCACATGAATTGATATTGCAGAATATAAATGCACAAGAGGAGTTAATAAAATTAAGATAATCGGTCAACTGCTCATAAATGTATGTTCAAACTTTACAATCACATTCTATTTCCATACTACAAGATCTAGAGAATTCTACGAAAACATACGCTCCCATTACGACGGCCACAAGAAAAACTGCAGGCTCAACCGCTAAAAGCAGTGATCTTGATCTGCTCACTTGTATCCAAGGGACCTGAATAAGATAAGTTAATAAACACAAAAGTTGGATTTTATTCAACGTGACACATTGCAGTGACATGATCGGAAGCCAAAAAAACTCAAAAAAATTGTCTAGCACTGAATTAGCAGGATTATAGCTTACGCAACCACTCAGAAAAGCATATACGAATACCTCTTATCTTTTCCAATTGCCATAAAAAATAAATATAAAAATTGTTGTAAACCCCCAAAAAAGTTCTTTTCGAAAAAAGTAACATCTATCATATAGTAAGTTTCAAAAGTGATGCCAAACTTTATTCTTACCAGACTTAGTAGTAATGAATTCAATTTTGATAACAGCTTACGGTTACTATCAGCAAAATCCGCAACACCTTGCAATGTGTATGAAATTGGACAATTAAGAAGACGTGAATTAGACAAATGTATTTCAATATCTATTAGTTACGTTGCAAGATAAATGAAGATGTGTGCAATAAAACTTCAAACCTACAGTGCATTGTTCATTTCAGATTCTATGCCGAATTATGTCATGAGATTTGAAAGTCCAGTTATTAGGACTTGGTGAATTACTACCCTCACCAAAAGAAGTTCGGACGGCTAGCTTTTTGCAAATAATAGCTTTATGTTTTCATTCATACTAGGGTCTATGCATTCGCTATTTTAATTCAAACAGCCCATAAAAACTTGGAAATTAGGCAGAGAGAACTAAGAATAATCACCTTTGAAAGATTCCCGCAGGACCTGTCAAATAAAAGAAAAAGGGTGGAACTTTTAAAAGTTCTAAAGATTAGTTAAACAATAAGCAATCCACATAACTATTAAGAAGTTTCTGTCTGTTACCTTCCCCAAAATCAGAGGTATCAAAAGCGTAAAGATGAGGCTTTTAAATAATTCATCTGCAGGAACAGATGCACCCACTCCACCAGCTACTAGTTTTGATATAGAAAAAGGAACCTACGAGATATCAGATGCACAAGAAATGATGATAATAATACTCAAACTCATAGCACATACTTGCTATATAAAGTTTTCCCTGAAGAAAAAAATAAAATGTAAATCATAAATGATGTAAAAGCAAGTATTTAATATAACTTTAAGATGTTTTAGGCGGGAAGGAAAAGTTACTGTTTCTGAACTTACAATAAGAATTCCCAACAAACAAGATATTACTGTCATTGCAAGAGCCAAGGCTGAATTTCCTCCAGCAAGCTGGATAAAAAAAAATTCATACTCTGGTCACAATCAAATTTTCTTACGAATAAAGCAAACAGTAACTAGAGGATGTGTGAACACAAGTCAACTAACCCGGGTTAGAGCAACCCCACTTGATAATGTTGTAGGCATACAAGAAAAGAGAGCAAGTCCTGTAAGGAATATACAAAATGGTAAAATGATAAGGAAAGAAGCTACTAGAAAACATAAAATTAAGGAAGATACAAGATGGAAGCTGGTGTTTCAGGCTATGCCCTATGAGATTTGAGATTTCAGTTTGTATACTAACAAAGAGTGATCTTTCAAGAATATTTGGTTTTTTAACGCGGTTCATATTAAATAATATAAGTTATACTTGTATCCTAATTCCTGCTCCCATCTGCTAACAATAAAAGTTGGTTTTGACTTTTATTATTGCATGCTCATATTTGGTGCATTCTAGTGCTACTTTATGAGTTACTTGGCCAAATTTCATGTAATGATAACAGAATAAGATAAAACTGTATGCGTGACTTAAGAGGTTATTGAATAAAAAGGTAACTAGATTGGTCTTTTAGACCAAAGTTTGTTACCTAAATATGCAATTAGTCACTATAATGTTAGAAATGTATCACATAGTCCTGTTCTAAGGCCAGACCTGTGACAAATTCTTGAGGTTGAAGGTGAAGTTGCAGGATAATTCTCGAAAAGAAAGGAGTGAACAACAAAATAGAAGCCTGCACTGACCATGGTAAGAGAGTGATTCAGAACCTTATCATTTACTTTGATGACAAAATGCTTATGCGACTATGTATGATGCCAATAATAAAGTAGAGATGCTAAACACAAATTCTGAGATCAAATATTCAGATCGCTCTACACTTCAACAGTTTCTGTTGAAGTGAAAAGAATAAACCTACAAAATCATGATAATAGTTATATAAATTTAAGTTCATACTAGCCCAAAAAGTCCAACTGGCCACGCTTCAGCTGCTGCACCTATTTCTTCACTACGCAGTGTCAGGCCTGTTTGTTAAAAAAGCGAGAAGGAAAAGCTGGTTAAAAAATAAAGATTTTGTCATGTTGATGCATAACTAAAAGTATGACTTTTCTTTCCAAACAATAAAAGAAAGTAAAGATTGCACTTGCTAACCATGTTATCTTTTTACCTGATATGATAAATATCCCAAAGGTGCTAAATTTTGATACATGATAGTTATGAGCAAGACAACCAAGACTAGGATTAGCAAGACCTAATGCTACTCCCCCAATAAGAGCTGCACTAAATTAGTAACAAAACCATGTATCAGTAAGTAACGCTGGATGTAATGACATAGATACAGTAGCACAGTCGCTGAGAATCAGATTCATTACAAACATGAGATCGGCCAGTGGTAAACTGGTAATTATGCAAAAAAATATTGTCAACCAGGTGGGCCTTAGATAGTAGCAAATAAAATGATTCAACTGACTTCCAATAACCCAATAGGTTTGCCTCTTTATATTGGATAAAAAATTTGTGGTGGCTATAATCAACACAATACTACATTTTCTAAAGCAGTTTTGTTCATGCCAAAGAGCACACTCAAAGAGACTTAAACTAACAACCTTGAAAAGACGCAATTGGTACCATTGGGCTAAATGACACTTGGTCTATAGACTAGTTAACTGACATAATTCTATGAAACAAGCCCTTAACTTTGGCTACTCAAAAGAAACCTAAGAAGCTTTATTGAAGCTACATAAAAGCTTCAAACTTGCACTTTTCAATTTCGCAAAAAGGCACCCCTCATGTAGTTCTGAGCCAAATTTGATCAAAATTAGGGTGTGTAGGAGGTTTATATGCAAAAAAAAAACCAAAGGGATATATACATTGTGAAAGGTTTGCTTAATAAATAGGTTAGATATGTAAAACAAATAAGAGAGACACAGCTTATAGTTGTAATAAAGCTTATTTGGTTGTCCATGTATGGGCACCTGGCGCCAAGGCTTTTAGGACCAAAATGCCTCGGGGCGCCTCGCGCTTTTTTAAATATAGGTAATATTCCACATAAGCCTCATTAAGGCATAAATAATCCAATAACATAAAAACAGACGACTTACCTAATGGAAGAAAATTGCTGTCAACAAAATTCAACAAAGGTTCTGCAGCAACCAAAAGTTTCGACACTCCCAACCGCTTACGAGGCTGATTCACACCACCATTTCCCTGAAAATGCGGCCACACTACAATTCCTCAAAAGATACATATAACCCTACCAGTTGTAACCACAGCAGGTGAATTTACAAAACGAATACTTATAACGAATCATATAGCATGAAAAACTAAATAACCTGAGCGGAACTGGTGCTGTTTCTGATTACGATTGTTCCGGTAACTGTACGGAGTTCTCGAGGAAGCAATGACTTACTGATATTAGCACCGAAAGGGCCATTGCCGGAAAAAGTAAGCTGCGATTGATTGAATTTGCGGTTCCTCAACGGAGACGGTGAGATTCCGGTCACCGGAGAAGTGAGGTTTAGTAGGCTTTGAAGGGTTCCCGCCATCTGCCCCAAGGGGGAAAACTGGATATACGCCTCACACCACACTCTTCAACTGTGTGTTTTCTGTGATTGGTAGTTATTCTACGGATGCAAAGGTTTCTTCCAATTACACCCCTCGACTTTCTGAAATTGACACATTTTGCAATATATAAATGATTGTTTTTGGCGTTGCAAACCCTACGTTCTCCCCTCTCCTCTCACACATTTGACGACCTCTTTATCCTTAGAAAAGTAATATGTCTATCTTGTTTAGCTCAATTTCACAACTTGATGGGGTTCTCTCCTGTTAAAAAATTAATATCCATCTACATCTCATAATAGATGGTACATTCAATACATAGAGGTACGTTTAGTCACTCACTTTATAACCGAATCAAAGTTCAATATGATCTTTTATAAGTTATGGTTTGTCAAATTCAGCCTTATTTATTAAATGGGTTGAATTTTGTAAATTTATCTTTGACGAGGAAGAAAGGGAAAGGAGGAGACGGTGTAAATTTACACACAAACCATCATGGCAAGAAGAGAATGTAAATATAATAACCTAATCATCAATTATCATTTGGTTCGGTTGTGTTGATTATGGCTCGGTTGTTCGAGTTTGCTGCTGTCATTGTAGGTTATGGTGGTTTTAAACAAATAACTTTTAAGTCGGTATCAAATTTCTCATTTTAATCAGATTTAATTTAATTAAACAAATTGTTTTATATAGAAAGATCTCATGTATTCACATCTTTTAGTTATGCTTAATATTTTTATCATTCTCGGTAAGGTGTAGAAATATATGTTGACATCTGTATTTCAAGTCAATGACTCGTCTAAAAATTTAAACCAAGCACTCACTAAAAATATTAGCTTTTTTGTGAGAGCAGCTTAAAACTTCAAAGCAATGTATTACGAAAACTCGATAAGAACATGTAGGAAGAGAGATTGTAATGCATTTGAGGTTGATTACCGAGACATCAAAAGTCTAGACACACAATATCAGTCAATGCGCATGGTTGGTTCGTAAAGTATAGACCAACTATTGCGAGTTCTTTTATGTAGCTTTTTAACTTATCGGAATATAAGAAGATGACAGGTGTAACATCATACTTGTATGTAAAGGTGACACCTACAAAAAAGTATGAGGTCAACGCATGTATTAGTGCTTGTATGCTCGATGGTTTGAGTTCAAAAGACGATCTTTAATGACTTAGTCATATAGGATTGGTGGCTAAAACTTTTTCTGATATTGGACATTGTCTACATAGGGATAACCCCTTGATCTAGCGAGCATACATTTATAACGGTTTAAACATTGTCAACATTGTATCGAATGTTTTATTGGTGTTCACACATTCTCATCTTTTGCTAAGTTGAAAACATTTACATGTTGTTCTCATCTCAATAACTTAGAAACCAATGTTAACAATTCTATCCGACTTTGGGAGCTTATAGAGCTTGTATGCAGTATATGTTTTTCATATAGAGAGAAGCGGGTGGGGAGGAGACAAAAAGAATAATCATTTTAGTTTATAACTTATTAAACAAGGCTAGTACTAACACCTAGTAAATGTGTGGTTTTAGTTGTCTCCTTCAGCACATCTTTCTTTCGATAAAAATGCAATACATTCACGCATGTGGTCTAACAAAGTTGTATTGTTTTGTTGAACTGATACTAAATTGTTGATACGAGAGCAACATATGAAAGTTCTCAACTACAGATAATATGGGATTGTCTCATCATCAACTAAGGGTTCTAGGTGAATGTCACTTGAGCATTCTCAACCCATTCTTCATTCCCGTCCCCATCATAAAATTTAAGAAAAATCATCAAAATATTCACTCTATTTCATTCCTCATCTTTATACATGTTACCATAATAAGAATGAGGATGGAAAATTTATACATGTTACCATAATAAGAATGAGGATGGAAAATAGAATGTGAATGTCACTTAAAAATGGTGGTATTAATAATTTACTTTTGGATAAGTACAAGAGGAGAGATCATGGTAGGTCCAAAGAAGAGCATTGCTAATTGCATATTTGCATGTTGCATCCTAGGTCGCCAGACAGTAATAGATCAGTACAAGAAGGATCATGGTAGGTGCATGTTGGAGTGAAACTAGTGATTGATAAGTGTCCCTTTAGTCATGAAGCTAAGAACATTCATAGTCCGTTCCTTATATATATGTGAGTGGGTATCCTATATCATGAGGATGGTTGTGAGTGATTGTGAGTGAAAGAGGTAGAAAATTTATGAGGGTTGTATCGTGTTTTCCTATATTTGGATAAACACGGTACAACCCCATAAATTTTTTAAATATTTTTTAAAATGGTTGTGAGTGGATGAGAGGGAAAATGTAATGATATTTAGTGTAATTATAAGGATGAGGTTGTGAATGCTCTAAAGCATTCAAGGTGTTGTCGCATGTAGTGCCTGGTATCAACTATGCACGAGAACATGCATAAAATGGTGGTGGGAGTACGTCATGGACCAAATATTCAAGGTAGTGGGTTCATTCATAAATGTGATGAATGTGCGGGTCCACCTTCTGTTTTATCTTTTGGATTGCCTTTACTATTAAGGGGTGTAGTTTGTGTCAAGAGTGTATACACTAACTGAAATTTAAGTTGCAGTCCTTCCTCCTCTAGTTTCTTGCATCTATCTTGTTGAAAATCAAACCCACAATCTTCATATTCAAATGGAAATCAAAAGTTGAAATTTATTCTGTGATTCTGTCAATGTTTATCCTAAATCTATATTGATGATCGAGTTCAAGTATATATTATGTGTACCATTTCTGACTATATACTCACCGAACTCACCAACTGATAGTTACGCAAAAGCAGCGAGTCCCACCATTCAGTTCTAGAAGCCTTAATGAAATGCCACACCAGATTATATGTTAGATGCTTAATTTAAAGGTACTCTAGACTTGTTTGGGTTAACTTCCTTTCAATGCTTATTACTGTAGGTCCTCCTTTACAATGGTTTGCGTTTAATTTCGTTTGTATGTCTTGTTTTGGAATTCACTTCATAGGTGTATGATGAAATGCCTCAATGGTACATAAATTTATATAATGGCTTTGACTAAATGTCTACTAGAACCATCAGCGAGCAATCATATTTATCCATACTCAAGTCTGCTCTTCATCTTTGAACGGTTCAGTAACTTGAAATCTTTCAACAGTTAACCAACAAGTTTTAACAAACAACCCTAGATGCAGTACTAGCATTCATTAAGCCAGGGTTCAATCTACAGGGCCTCACACAGTACCTTTATCCTAGCCTAGGCCAAGTTAAAGATGAATCATTTTTAAACCCCCCTTAGCCGGGTTAGGGGAGAAATCAGGAAATCATAAACAGAGCAAGTAGAACCAACTTGAATGCCACAAAATCGTTCACTCTTATTTTCTGCATGTATCATAGAAGAGACCTCGATTACAAGCCAGTTAGTTGTTTTTTTAGATGTTAAATTTGTTCGCCATATTAAATGTGACTGCAACTGCAATCTTACATGATAGAAACATAAGCATGAAGAAGATCAGATAAATACAAGTAACATGCCAACAATCAACATGATCCAAGTAATCTTTCAATTCAATATTAAAAACCTAAATTCATTATCAACCGGTTCACAAACTCTACTCATTTAAGTAATCTTTAATTTCATATAGTAGAAAAGGGAGAGGGGATTGAACCCAAATGACACCTAAAGAATAGCAGTAGCTAAACACAAGCAGCATCAAACTCATATCAAAACACAACTAGCAAAGAAAACAGCATATAGATCAAGAAACAAGCGTACGCGATAAGCCCGCGGTGTTCATCGCCACAAGACGCCAGTTCCACCAACAGCCTGGTGCAAACCCTTGTAGACCATATCACAAAAACCCCCATCATCACAAAGATCACCAGCCCACCTTGAGGAACAAACAATGCCACCGCCGACAGTATTACAATAGGCAACATACAGTAACCGATCAAACTCAAGCACCGGTACAAATCAAGGTTCCCATTCCGACCAGCTAACATATTAAACACCACGTACAGAAACAGAGATGCTACAGTCACCCACCCCAAAATGATCCCAAAATGCAACTTTCCAGCGAGTAATTGAAACAATCCAAATGCCATAAGGAACAAAAAGGGGCCCGATAGATCGGCGTCTTCGTGGAGATCCGCTTTAACTCTAAACGGATTCAAAATCGAAACGGTTTTGTTCCAGATTTGTTTAGTGTTGATACCAAGCTCTTCGAGGAGTGGAGGTTCGTCGTCGAAGTTTGCGCTGCTGCTGCCGCCGCCGCCGATGGTGCCGAATTGGGGGGTGGAGAAGGAAGTGGACGCCGGAGAGGAGCCGATGTCGAAGGACATGAAGGGGATGCTGGGATTTGAAGATCTGGGTGGCTGAAAAGGGGCGGTGGGGAGGCGACGTTGGGGGACGGTGTTAGGGTTTCCACCGGAGGGGAAGATCACCGGCGGTACGTTGAAATCCTTCGACATCGTGAAGAGATTTGGGAGATCGAGTTAACGATCTGAATCAGAAACACAGATGATTAAGGATTTGAAGAATTTGTGAGGAAGAAATCGATGGTGTGAAGATCTAGATGATCGAGGGGGATCGGGGAAAGGAGTGAAGGGATGAGTTTGTAGCTTGTGAAGGTATCAATGCGAAAACAAAAGAAGTTACGTGAAGGCCATGTGTTATTCATGTCCACCTAAAAATTATTTTCGCCTTATTTAATGTTGAGAATTTCGTTAAACGATAACTTAACGTGATTAAGTACTCAGAGTTGTTTAGACTTGTGGCAGCTCGGTTTTGAAACTAAAACACTAATAGAAAACAATTATATAACGGTATTGATGTTCTTTGATCGGTCACTCTATATGTTATACAATTAAGTTTAAAAAGACTTAATTCAACAACAACAAGAATGAAGAAGACGAAAACTTCAATAAGAAATAAAAAAAGAACTTTATTATCAAATGATTATCGTCACACTCAACATATAATTGAGAATTTAGACTTAGGACCCCATACAAATACTTCCGAAGCAGGAAGTACCCTTTAGAAGATTTCCAAAGTAAACCATTAATCTTCAGAACACTTCCGAAGCAAACATAACCTTCGGAAGACTTCAGCCAAGCTTCGTAAGAAATATGTCAAGCTTCGAAAGATAACTAACTTCGGAAAATATCACTTGTTTTGACTTTTATATCTCACAATCTCCACCTTAAAATCAAAACAAGATTTTAACCAACTCCCAATGCATCCAAGCAAAAGTTAATCTTGACAGTAGGTAGAGATTTAGTAAACACATCTGCTGGATTCTCCAAAGTAGACACACTCTCCACTTTCACCTTTCCAACATTCATCACATCCCATATGAAGTGCAACTTCATATTGATGTGCTTTGTTCTTTTATGAAACATGATATTCTTTGACAACTGGACTGCACCCTTGTTATCACAATACACCACTGAGTCTGCAACATTAATTTCCAACTCAGAAACAAAACCATGCAGCCATATAACTTCCTTAACTCCCTCAGTCAAAGCTATATACTCAGCCTCTGGGTAGATAATGCCACTACATGCTGTAACTGGGCTTTCCAACTAACTAAGTTACCCAGCACTTGAAATGCATACCCTGTAATAGATCTACCTTTATCAAGATCCTTGGCAAAACCTGAATCAACATAACCAACACTCCATTACCCAAACACTAAGCCATAGTGTTTAGTACATCTGAGACATCTCAAGATCCATTTCACAGCATCCCAATAAGCTTTACCCGGATTAGACAAGTACCTGCTGACTAAACTCACAGCATAGCCAATATCCGGTCTTGTACATACCATCAAGTACATCAAGCTCCAAACCACATTATCATAAGGTACCTTTTTCATATAATCAACCTCAGCATCTGACTTAGGACAATCAGATCTTGACAGTTTAAAATGAGCACCAATAAAAACAGTTACTGGCTTCCCCTCATCCATTCTATAGTTAATCAGTACCTTTTTTCAAATAAGAGATTTGAGACAGTTTCAACACCTTGTGCTCCCTATCTCTCTTGATTTCCATGCCCAATATCTTCTTTGCTTCACCTAGATCTTTCATCTCAAACTCAGACATTAAATTCTTCTTAGTAGCTTCAACTTCTTCCAAGTCTGGATAAGCCACCAACATGTCATCAACATACAACAATAAATACACAAACTTGTTCAAGCTGCACTCCTTGAAATAGACACAACTATCATAGTTGCTCCTATTAAACCCATTAGTCACCATATGTTCATCAAACCTCTTATACCACTGTCTAGGAGATTGCTTCAGTCCATACAAGGACTTCTTAAGGAGACACACCTTATGTTCCTGCCTCTTAACCTCAAACCCCTCCGGCTGCTTCATATAGATTGTTTCATCTAACTTCCCATGTAAAACAACAATTTTCACATTCAACTGATGTAACTCCATATCCATAGAAGCAGTCAATGACAACATAACCCTTATAGATAAATGTTTCACCACAGGTGAGAATATTTCATTATAATCCACCCCTGGCTTCTGTGTAAACCCCTTAGCTACTAATATCGCCTTATACCTAGGAGGTTCACCTTCAGAAATCCCATCTTTCAGTTTGAACAGCCACTTACATGACACAGGCTTGTGACCCTTAGGTTTATCAATCAGCTCCCATGTGTCATTCTTATAAAGAGATTCTATCTCATACACCATTTAGAGCTTTCTTTCACAAAAATTGCCTCAGAGTATGACAACGGTTCATAGATACTTTCTTCTTCAGTAGCAACAAAGGCTAATGCTGACAAATCAATTCCCTATCTATACCTGAGTGGAGGTATCATTTGTTTTCTCTGTCTATCCCTAGCCAATTGATAATCATCTAAACCATCCCCTTGGCTATCAGAAGTTCCATGATCAACACCTTTATCACTCACACCCTGCTGCTCCACCTCAATCTGAACCCCACTCTCCTCTCCAACTTTTGAATTCCTTTTTCCTTCAATGTCTTTATACAAAACATCTTCTTGGAAAATCACATCTCTGCTTACTATCACCCTGGGTTTGACACTATCTAGCCTCCACAATCTATACCCTTTCACTCCATCAGGGTATCCTAAAAATACACATTTGCAGGCCCTACGTTCTAGTTTTCCATGGCTAACATAAGCACAAGCCAATGATCCAAACACTCTAAGGATACCCTAGTCATGCTTTCTACCTGACCATGCCTCCACAGGTGTCTTCATGTCTAATGCAGCTGATAGAGATCTATTGACTAAATAAGCTGTAGTAGTCACAGCTTCAGCCCAGAATATCTTGGGTAAACCAGAACTACCCAACATACACCTTACCTTTTCAAGTAAGGTCCTGTTCATCCTTTCAGCCAAACCATTCTGATGTGGATGACCAGGCATAGTTCTGTGTCTTGCAACACCTTGAGCTTTACAATACTGATTAAACTCATGGTTACAGAACTCCAACCCATTATCAGTTCTTAGCTTCTTGACTTTTCTTTCAGTTTGGGTTTCCATAAGGACTTTCCATTCCTTGAACTTGCTAAAGGCATCATTCTTATTCTTTAAGATGATTACCTGGACGAAAAAATCATCTATCAAAGTCATAAAATATCTAGCACCATCCAAAGAATCAACCTTAGTAGGACCCCAGAAATAAGAGTGAATGTAGGCTAATACCCCACTTATGATACGCTTAGCCCTTATGAATTTAACCCTCTTGTGTTTTCCAATACAAGTTTCACAAAAACCAAAATCACAATTCTTCAATGCAGTCATAACTTGTTACTTCTGCCACTCTACCAGTCCTTGTTGACTAATATGACCAAGCCTCTGTTGCCACAACATGGCCTTAGAACTACTATCACTTGAGGTAGTTGCCATATGGGACTCTACTACACCAGCACTATCTAGTACATAGATATTATTATCCCGTCTATTACCAGACAGTACCATCATTGATCCTTTAATCACCTTAGCCTTACCATCCCTAAGACTAACATGGTAACCAGATCTCTCCAACAACCCTAATGACAACAAACTTCTTTTAAGATTAGGGATATACTTTACATCATGAAAATCGACTTTCATTCTATTCTTCATCTTTAAAGTCACTGTACCATGACCTATAATCTTGCAAGGTCTATCATCCCCTAACCTTACAGAACTAAGATCTTCAAACTTCAAATCTTTGAAGAACTCCTTCACAGGTGTCATATGATATGAACAACCTGAATTCATCACCCACTCATTCTTATTACCGCTGCTTATGACAACCAACACATCTGTACTCTCATATCCATCAGATACATCATCTTATACAATGTGACTAGAATGAGACTTTGATCCATTTGATTCACCCTTCTTTCTTTTCCAGTCAGGACAATCTTTCTTGAAGTGCTTTTCTGACCCACACACATAACACCTCCTCTTAGACTTGGATCTTAACTTTGAGACACTTCTCGGCTTAAAGTTTCTTTGTTCAGATCTTCCCCTGACCACCAAGCCCTCCCCACCATCTTCTTTATAATCAGTTCTCTTCTTCAATTCTTTTGAATTGAGAGCTGCCAGCACTTTCTCCATGGTAAGAGTATCCCTACCATATATCAAAGTATCCATAAAGTGCTCATAAGATGATGGGAGAGAGGTCAAGAATATGATCGCTTGGTCTTCATCATCCAATTCAACTTCAATGTATTCAAGATCTAACACCAACTTGTTGAATTCGTCAGTATGATCTTCAATTGACTTCCCAGGCGCCATTTGGAAAGTGTACAAATGCATCTTGAGATACAACCTGTTCGTAAGAGACTTCGTCATGTACAGGCTTTTCAATTTTGACCAAACCCCTGCCGCCGTCGTCTCCTTCGATACTTCTCTGAGTACCCGATCACCCAAGCTCAAGATGGTTGAACTGTGTGCCTGTTCAAGCATCTCTTTCTTCTCCTTGTCTGACATTGTGTTCGGCAACTTAGATTCTCCAGCCAAGGCATCCACCACTCGTTGATGAACGAGCAATGCCTTCATCTTCAGTCGCCATAACCCAAAGTCATTTTTCCCATCAAATTTCTCAATCTCAAATTTTGTTGACACCATCTTTGAATCTTGTTCCTCAATTGAGCCTCTAACCAGGCTCTGATACCAATTGTTATACAATTGAGTACAAGAAGACTTAATTCAACAATAACAGGAATGAAGAAGACGAAACTTCAATAAGAAATCAAGAAAGAACTTTATTATCAAATGATTATCGTGATTGTAAACTGTTGTTGATACTTCTTCAAGATTACACAGGATCCCTATGTATAGCATTAATCGACCAACTAATTATAACGGTCAAATTACACACTCAACATATAATTGAGAATTTACACTTAGGACCCTAACTTCCGAAGCAGGAAATACTCTTCGGAAGAATTTCAAATTCCGAAGCAAACATAACCTTCGGAAGACTTCAGCCAAGCTTCGGAAGAAATATGTCAAGCTTCGGAAGATAACTTACTTTGGAAGATATCACTTGTTTTGACTTTTATATCTCACACTATATTTGTTTCATTTTTCATAATATCGGCGTGTTAAGATAAGTTGATATAACCTACGAAATCCAATAAATACGTTGATTTAGCTACGACTTTGTTTTTTAAAAAGAAGTTATACATGGGTTCCAAGAAAACAAATAAACACAATCACAAATTACTTCTTCTTAATTTAACGAACAAATTATTATAAAATAGTTAAACTAGAAAAACTAATGGAACAACTGAGTATATTAAATATATAATACGCGAAGTTAAGTTGAAAATTTAGAAATTTAGAGTTTATGTTACAAACTTAAAAATTATACTGATAATCAAAGTTTATGTGATTTTTGAAAATGTGAACGACGAGTCAAGAGCGTAGAGGATATCAAAGGGACAACATATTAGTTCCAAATGGCGAGACATCCATGTCAATACCGGAAAGTTCAAGACGATCTACAACACCAACCATAACAAGAAAGATGATGAAAATAATACTTTTTAATTTATATTATTTCATTTTAATGGTCATTCTATTGTACTTTTTAAAACAATAGTATTATTTAACATATTTAAATTAATAAATAATTAACATCAATCATTAGATAATTATTAGTTTACCGGTCACACAAATTAAAGAACTGCAAATCTTAATGAATGTGAGTCGAACCATAAGTCTTGGCTTGATGACACCAAATCAACGATATTTTTCCTCACACACATTAACGCATTCGTCTTAACAAAAGCTTGTTAGTTCAAATCCAAACGGGATAATTATAAAAGTATACGCATTGTTTTCGAGATCGGATCGGACCGGCCGGTCCGACCGGGAATTGGAGTGGGGGCCAAACCGGTTCACATCAACTTGTTTTGGAGGGGTTCAACCGGCCGGTTCGTCCCGAATCAGTGGTTGTACCGAGAACCGGAACGGAGGTCGAACCGGATTATGTGTTTTTTCTTGGATTTTAATGGGTAAAAACGGAAAGTTGAACAACAAATTAGTGTATTGGATATAAAATTGTTGTTAAGTTTTATATATAGCTATTAAATACACACATAAATTACTTATATTAAATTATATGTATAACTATATATATAATATATTATATATGATATTATGACGTCATCCGGTTTTTAATTCTGGTCCGATCGATCCGACCACCAAACCAGTAAAACGTCCGGTTCTACATCCGATCCGATTAAACATTAAACATACACGTAGTTTGCCTTTAAAATAAGTAAATTAGAATTAAAGTTATAAACCTCAAACAAACAAGATTAACCAAAACAAATAATATTAAAAGTGAGGCAAGGTCCTAGAAGCTTCGAAATTCCAACCACCACCACCACCACCACCATCACCACCACCACCAATTATTCATTATTCCCCCTGTTTGTTGTTTATCTTTAACCCTACATTTCCGCCGCCACCAAAACCTAACCCTCACCCTCACCCTCACCCCCTATATCTCCCCACCCCTAATCCCCTCTTCCCATCTCCGTTTTCTGATCACCCTCCCATCACCATCATCATCGGAAAACGAACATGGCCGAGGAACAAACATGGCAAGAACATAATCACGTGCTCTGCGCCAACAACTGCGGCTTCTTCGGCAGCCCCACCACCCTCAACCTCTGCTCCAAGTGCTACAAACACCATTGCCTCAAGGAACAACAGATGTCCACCGCCAAGATCGCCGTCGAGAAGACCCTGATTCAACCCCAACCCCAACCCCCACATCCAATTCACCCCGAATCATCCTCCTCCTCCGCCGCCGCCGTAGTACCCGTTTCCGTGTTTCCGACGGACACCCATCTGAAAACTTCGATTCCGGCGACCGGTGACAAGGCCCAGCAGCGGAACCGGTGCGGATGTTGCCGGAAGCGGGTGGGTCTGACGGGGTTTACGTGTAGATGTGGGGAGATGTTTTGTGGGATGCATAGATACCCTGAGAAGCATGAGTGTTCGTTTGATTTCAAGGCGGTGGGGAAGGAGGCGATAGCGAAGGCGAATCCGGTGGTGAAGGCGGAGAAGCTTGACAAGATTTGAGGCGTTCGTCGGACGGTCAAAATTGGGAGCTGGGCTTTTATCGATGTTCGGGTCGGGTCGGGGCTGGCCTCTGTTTTTCATTCTCAAGTATGTGAAAAGTTTGAATTGATGTGTAGTTTGTTTGTACTAGTTTCTCGAATTTTTTTATATTATAAAAAACAAAAGAAATGTTAATGCTCGATGCTCCATTGTTAAGTTATTTTTCTTGTTTTAAAGATTTTTTTTTTCTCATTTGGAACGAAATAGTAAAATTATTCGTGTAACATGATACAGGAAGATGATATATTTTGACAATCGATGTAAAAAAAAACCTGATTTATTGTATAATAACTTGATTGTGTTAAAAATTATTTAATTTTATGTATTTATAAAATCTCATCTCTATAATTTTCTTCTTCTATAAATATGTTAGATAATTTTATTAATAGCATTTTATGTATTTATAAGATGTCATCTCTATAATTTTCTTCTTCTAATAAACATGTGTTATAAATTGAAAGTGTTTGGAAAAATTTTCAGAAAGCTATCTAAAAAGTTATTTAAACTTATGTTTGTTATCTATCACTTTTGTATTGGTCGTTTAATGATTTTCATATTAAACATATATTATTATCCGTAAAAGATAAACTAAACTCCTCCCATCATTCATCAACCATTGTTGAGGCCCCATCGTCAGCCACAATTCTAGCCCGGCACTACCGATACTCCGTTACTATTGTTGCCTCAATAACACACGTAACAACCAAGGTTTAAAAGTACGGAATCGAGCCTCGAGGCGTTTTCCCTTCGTCTCATGAGGCGTAAGCCTCGAGGCGAACCGAGGCGTAAGGCCGAGGCGAAATTAAAAAATGAATATAAAAATTATATATCTTATAAAAAATAAAATACAAACTAATTTCATCATAGGATTCATCAAAAACATCAAAAAACACACATTAAAAAGACATAGAACGTTTGAAACTCACATAAAAAGTCAAAAACATCAAAAACAAAGTGAAAACCCCCCTGAGGCGCACCCGAGGCGCACGCCTCAGTCATATGAGGCGCACGTACAAAACAATCCCCTGAGGCGGCGCCTCAGACTCGTTTTCTGGGCGCCGCGCCTCGAGGCGCACGCCTCGACCGTTTTTTAAAACCATTGTAACAATTGCCCATTCGCGATGGTATGTTCCTCGAATGTGACAAGAAAAATGCAAATGTGGGTTAGACGATGAGGCAGTTAAGATTTTATGATATAACAATGTTAAGTGATATGTCTAAAAATTTTAAGAAAATGCCTTTATACATTATGTGACATAAAACTTATCAAAATGATATACATATCAAGTGAAGCTACCACTATAAACTTTTAGAATTAACATGCCTAAATAGTTGTTTAACCAAGTTAACTAGAAGAATAAAAACTATTATTTTTTTAAGTTTAATCCCCTAAAACTTTTATTCTATAAAATATAGAGTTGTACTATTTTATTTTATTTAACAAATTCAAGGGAACTTAATCTAATGAAATGTTAATTATATGACATGCCTCAAGTAGACATTATCCTGATTACACATTGTGTTTTTATTATTGATAAATTATATTATCTTGCTACTATATAAGTTATAAATTTTTTTCTCTAAAGGGTAGAAGAGAAGATGGATGTGGGTTTGGTTATTGGTAGGTGGTTCGGTGGATGGTGGAAAGCAAATGTTTTTTTTTATTTTCTTCAAACAATTATTCAATTTTATTTTATATCCCAATAATTTAGTCTTTTTAGAAAAATAACATACCCATTGTTTTACTTAGATTTTGTGTCAAGTCTGGAGAGGGACTAGATCACTTATCGGCTTGATGAACCAATGACTTTAATATCACAAAGTGACAAAACAACAGCCGTAAGAGTTGTTTCAAAACCCACACTCTAATTTTTGTTAAAAAAATGAACAAATTTATTTTTAGAAATATTTCCAGCTATAACGTAGTCAATTATAATATTTTAAGTGTTATATAAGGGTTTGATTTTTTGGGTTTGAGTTTTTGGTTTAAATGAATTCACCCCACGATTAACGGATTAAATTTATAACGTTTTTCATTGACACATCCTAATAATTCATCATATATGTTCGATTATAGAACTTAATACGTTTAATTTATTACAAGCATATCTATAATATTTTAAACGATCAAGAAAAACCAATGATATATTTTGTTAAACCTTTTGGAAACTTAAACAATAATCATGGTTGGTGATTCTTTGTCTTTAAAGAAAGCTTTACTATTTATTAACTAAAAGCTTAACAAAGTAACTATGATAAGAATCAATTAAAAAGTAGGTCACTGCCTTGACAAAAGGTATCCATTAAAAATTATTGAGGTTTGCACTTTTTATGTCAAAATATTATCTAGCCTTAAAATCATTGTCACAGCTAAGATTAAGAAAAGAAAAGGGCAAAGGCAAGTCCCCATATCATGCCCATGACTGATTTTATTTATAAAAACAAATACTTTTCATATATTTAAAGTGTGAAGTAGTTTAGCTATAATTTAATACAGTGAATTTGTAACCTATCTATTATACAAACATACAACACTTTCAATTTTTAACATTACAGTTTTATTATAACTAAACTACTCTTAAATTTATTAGACATGAAAACTCAATAAATTCAGAGAAACATCATTTCAACATTTTCGTATTATTAAACTACAAAGCACTTTCTTTCATGAAACTACATTTGAAAAGTTCATCAACTAAAACTTAATATAAACTATGCGTTGCACAAAAGGTTCAACGTACAAAAAATGTAAAAACCGTTAACTTACATGATTCATCCAAAATTATAAATGTATCAAAGCAAAATTAAAAGTTTTGTAATTAACTTAAAAGTACATGATAAATCGGTTATATTTGTCATGATACACCCACTTCGTTTTCTAGTGGTAAAATCATTATTGTGACCTCTGATGGCATCTTCACCTACGTGATATACATCACACACAATTTAACGATAACGATGTGAATGTATTTAAATTTTGATAACCAAAAATATCCAAAACATGTTTATTTGGAATATTTTCTACAAACATCTTTTAGCCACACCGTATGAAAACTATACCACCATGGCACTATTGTAGTTCATGATGCCCATTCAGCCTTGTTTCACTGTATGCTCAACGTAAAACGATGAATGCTCAACGTAAAATGATGAATTCACCATAACTCTAAGAGTCTAAGGTCGTACCGCTGTGATGCCCACACTACTTTTAGTTGTTTTCTATGGAAGTCCACAATTGATATATAGATATATATACACACACATACTACAATTTTCAACTCAAATGAATAGTAACCCACAATTTTCATCATTTCTCATATCTTTTTATAAAAATATTCATGTGAAACAATTTAATCTTATATTAAAAGTATCACGTATGGTTATAGCCAGGAAGCTTAAAACCTACACATGAACAGTCTTTTAGTGCTTCTAATCTATAAATATATGCAATAAACTTCAACCAAATATCATGTCTAACTACAATTCCAATCAAAATATTAAGTCTTCTATCAAGAAATTACAGCAGGAAAAGCACAACTTAATTTAAATTGTTTCCATGTAATTGTAGTTTAATTTGAGAGGCGAGTATGCGTATTTCTACATGTATTTAATGTTTCTTGGAGGTTTTGCAAGTTACAAAGTGCATCACTCCAAGCATGCTTACACCTACCTCTAATAGCTCGTGCGACAATTACAGTTGCAATCGATGGGCCAACATATCTTTCAACTACAACTGATGTTAGAAGATGAATATCATAAATATCATTGGTGATGTTTGTTATTTTGCTAAATTAGTTCAAGCATATAATTTAGATAAGACATTTATTGTTATAACATTTTGCTTTTGGATTTCTCAGACTAAACCTTGGATCTTGGTCTTAGGATTCCCTAAAACTAGAATTCTGATCTCAATAGGTTTAGTTGTTCAAATACAAGATCTTACTACCAGTGTAATTTGGTTCATGATCCTTACTACAAATCAACTATTGCATATCCTAATAACACGTGGATCTATATAAGGCTTCAGATAGTGGATACTTTGTATGAAATCAAATACTCATCTATATATACACATTCATTTAAAAAACAATAATATGTTAAAAAACCGCGAAAACTAGTGTAGATAGTGCATAAAAGCAATAAAAAATAATGGGGGAGAGAGTACGCATACAATAACCATCTAACGTATTATATTTAAAACAACATGTATATACACGATACATGGTTTTTGTTGTTTTCAACATGTTACTGATATTGAAATGAAAGCATTTTATACCATTTTGCATAGTTGTAAAACTAAAAGGGGTCTTTAGTAGAGAATGATCAAATAGAAAAAGCCCCAAAATAACATAGAAAAAGAAAATCCTAATGGCATCAACAATGGCGCCAGCTCTATCTTCATCTTCATCGCTCAGCACAACCCCTCAAAAATCATCAATTACCCCTTTCTTACCCTCGTTCCAAACGTCAAATTCCCTCCAAATTAACTTCGAATCAACCAGACCCACATCTCGATTCAATCAGAAGATCAACATCACAATCAGCTGTGTTAAATCACCAAGATTGCGTGCAGCACCGACGTCGAATTCAAGTTTAGCTGTCACTGCCCCATCAGTACATGATTCAAATGGTCAACGACGTTGGATTGTGCTCGTTAAGGCTCCTCCGCCTCAACAGGGTAGTTCTAGACCCGATGTTATTGACTATTATGTCCAAATTCTGCAGAAGGTTTTGGGCAGGTGAGTATGTTCTACTCCCTTAGTTGAAATTAGATAATTAGGGTCAAAATTGATGCGATTATTGAATTTCCCAGACGAATACATTCAAATTCTAATAAAAAAAATAAGTTTGACACTAGTATTCAACGTGTAGCTCATTCATTTGCTTTCTTGATCTTGTCAATGGAGTACTTGACTCTATATGTGCCGATTTCTGTTAAGTGATTGTTACATGAAAACTGTTAGATTCAAGGCCTGTTGATTTGTGCTCCAAGTTTTGTTATTTTGAATGAATTTTTTTATGAAGTTTTGATCTTTATTTGTAATTCTTTTGGTTTGAGTTAAACAGTGAGAAGGATGCCCAAGGCTGCATATACAATGCTTCATGTGACACCCAATTCGGGTTCTGCTGTGATTTAGATGAAGAAACATCTCAAGAACTAGCATGTACTCTCTTTTCTAATTCCACTTTAACAAATTTACAGTTAGAAGTTGTTGAATTCTTACTAGATTTTATATCAATGTTCTAAAAGTTTGGTGAAAATGATATTGTTGTTCTGTCCTTAATTGAAAACACGTATAAGTAACACTTTCTTGAATTGTTAAAAGGGCTTGTTGTTGATAATGTTTTTGTATTTGTGTATATATCATAGGTTTGCCAGAAGTATTATCAGTTAAGCCCGATCCAGATTTCAGTTCTGTACAAAAGGATTACAGTGATCAGAATGCTGAATCAGGTTCAAATAATAACATCTTCCCTCTATTTTTTCCTGCTGGAAGCTCGAAGCGTTGGCTTGTTCATGTAGAAATGCCAGAATCCAGGGTCATTACCAGGGCACAGTCGGTTGATTATTACACTGAGATTCTAACCAAGGTTTTGGGGAAGTATGTAGTTCATAGATCTGTATATCAAATACTTATTTTTCTAGTAAAAATGAAACCATTCTGCTTTCTTTGTCCTCTTAATCAGTATTTTAATTTTGTTTTTACAGTGAGAAGGATGCCCAAATGTGTATATATCACATTTCATTACAACCTGACTATGGATTCTGTTGTGAACTAGATGATGAGTGTGCAAAGGAATTAGCTGGTAAATTTATTATTTTAATCTCTAGCACTATGTACTTTTATCATATTCGTCTGTATCATTTTGTAAACTGGAAGTCGGGTGCAGGTGTTCCTGGTGTTATATCTGTTCGGCCAGATAAGAATGCCATTTCAGATGATAAAGATTATGGAGGTACCTTAATATGTTTGTTAACCAAATGAGATTTTTCACATTTTTAGTACGTTATTTGTAACCTTTTGAGGGTTATTCAGGTTACAATCATGAGCATTCTAGTAACTCTGGGGATTCCTCGACAACTCAACCTACCACTATTAAAACAAAGAAGCTCTTTGTAACAGGTATGTTACATATTATAAACATTTTTTTTTATCTTTTTTAGTAGAATATGTGCTTGCTATGCTCTTCAATAACACAAAATTTATAAGGAGATGATATATTATTTGATACATAAGGCAAATATCACATCGTTTCATACACATTTATACCGGGTCATAAAGAATGTCTGATCCCTCATATACCACCAATATGCTTTGGATGCGTTGGTTGTGGATGAGTGGAGAAATTCACAGTTAAACATGCTTGGGTGGGGAAAACTCTAAGATGTGTAACCTCCTAGGGCAACCAAAAACAAAACTATGAGCTTCTTGTGAGCAAAGCGAACAATATTGGTTGGTTTTAGGGGCGGATGATACACATTCACTATAATGTTTGTGAATTTATTTGCAGGTCTGTCATTTTATACATCTGAGAAAACCTTACGTGCCGCATTTGAAGGTTTTGGAGAGCTTGTTGAGGGTATATACGTCATTTATTTTTGAACTTGAAAACATAGTTATATTCATATATATGATTATCTAATTAGTAAGCTATGTTACAGTTAAAATAATAATGGACAAGATCTCCAAAAGGTCAAAAGGTTTTGCATTTATTGAGTACACTAATGAAGAAGCTGCAGCTGCTGCTCTCAGAGAAATGAATGGCAAGGTAACCACCATTACTCACAATCCCTGGAAGATAATATTGTTTTTGAATCATAATTAATGGAGAAAAAAAGTGTCCGGGTGGGTCAACCCAACCAACCTGGACTGAAAGTAATCCGTTTTAATCCAATTATGTGCTGACATGTTACCCAACCCGCTTGATCAATGAAGCATGCGCGTGCTAATGTGGACATGTACTATTTTTTTTTGTGGGGTGCACACAGATCATAAATGGTTGGATGATAGTTGTTGATGTTGCGAAATCAAACCCGCCAAAATACAGCAGAGGACGCCCAAGACCAGCAAGCTGACACCTTTTAGGAAACAACAAATCAGAAGATTCAGTATTTACCATGTATGTGGTTTAACAATTTAACATTCATGAATGTAGTTAGGATTTTTATTACATATTGTTTGAATTCAGTTTAGTACATCAACAGTAAAATAGCGACTGTTTGCTTGAGATTAGTACATTAACAAAATTTATTATTAATAGAGTATCCACCGTTATTGTTTTCTTACAGTCTGACCACTCAAATTGTTGCCAACATAGCATATGATTCAAATACAAAATCAAGTTGTATTTGGGACTTCATCACAGTGAAAAGTTCTGCCATTATCTATTACTATTTTTTATTTTTCCGAATAATCAACATTCGAAATTTAAATTGAACACCCAAATATTACCTACAAACATTGGATAATACACCAATTCACAAACACAAGCATATTAACAGTAGTGACAACTTGTGAACATTTGTACATAGTGTTTGTAAGAGAAAGAGGGTGGAGTAAATAGTTACATCACCGTCAGTAGATACGAATGTTTATGTGATTATGACAATTCTCTTTCTTAAAATTCATTCGGTATAGTATGATGATTTGCACATATACAGATTTATTGCACGTGGCAATTTTTGTTCACCAATATCATGAACACAAAAACCACCCCTCAGCTGAGTCAATAGTCCACAACCACCACAACCAAGACCAAATTTAAAATAAAAACCTACACACTTGCATTAGTGATCTCCAGATTCACTTGTATCTCCCACTGCAATGAAACAACAATCAAGTCTTGTTCTCTTTTGTCTTATGAGCTCCATTACTGTTGTCATTTCCGACAACAGCTTCCCAGTTAGGACCAGACCGCATCACCGGAAACATAACTTGAAGTTGTTTGTTTTTGGAGACTCATATGTGGATACCGGAAACTGGCCAAAATCATATGGCGGTTCATGGCAGCAACCATATGGTATCACTTTCCCTGGTAGTCCCTCTGGCAGGTTCTCTGATGGCCGCGTGCTCACAGATTACATCGGTGCGTCTGTTCTTAACTTTCTCTTGCTTAGATTGAATTGGAAGTTTCATATGTAGGACCGTAAAAGAAGCGAACTAACATGAATGGAGTTTGTTTTTTTTTCATCCATATAACTTTAACCAAACTATCAAACAAACACGAACACATATACAAACTAGTTTTTTTTTTGTTTTTTTGTTTTTTTATTTATATATTTCATTTGTTAAGAAAATAAAAATGTACATGTTCGTATGTTTATATTCTAAACGAAGAGTTCACAAACATAAAGAACACGGACACACATAAACAAACACAAATGAATATCAAGAGCAAACATAAACAAACACCAAGTTGTGATGTGCCAAACATATTGTCGATTGGCTAGAATGACTTCTAAACTGCAAGTTAAATATTATCTTTTCAAAAAATGGGCTTAGTACATGTGTTAATATTAATAATAAATGATTTTGAAAGAATATAGAAAGGAATGAGGGTAAATGAACAGACACAAACAAATGCTCACGAACATTAGTGGACTATCATAAACGAAAGATCGCGAACATCGATGAATGAGCGGACATGCGTTGATGTTAGTTCGATTTTTAATTGAATATAATATTCGTTTCTTTACTAAATGAATATAAACAGACTTCTTGCATGAATGTTTGTTTTGTATGCCTAACTGTATGTTTGGTTGGAATGAAGCTGTAATACTGGGTACAAAATCTCCAATAACATATAGAGGATGGAAATCAGGTGAGAAGAAATCAATCAAATACGGGATGAATTTTGCATATGGAGGTACAGGTGTGTTCAACACAATGGTGAATCAACCAAACATGACAACCCAAATCGACTATTTTCAACAATTTGTTCAACAGAATCAAAACCTGCAACTTAATTCATCATCCATGGCCATCATCTCTCTCGCAGGAAATGATTATGCAACTTACTTCATATCAAACCACACCCTCCAGGTGACTTTCTTATGTTCATATCCATCTGATATATTTATTGATAGTTGACGGATAAAGAGAAAACAAAACTGTAAAAACTATATCTAGCCAATGACATAAATTATAAATTATTTATCTTTTTAATTGTCCCAATGGTATTTGAGTAAATTATAACTATGTTATTTTAGTCGATTATAAGTATTTTAGTTCGAATTCATTCATTTATGATGAAGATTGAGCTACACATATATAATTTATATGTACGTAACTCATAGTTTTACCTATTATATAATTCGTAGTTACCTATACATAATCCATGGTTTTCGCAGTTTTATTATGGAACCCTCCCCCATGTTCATAACATCAATCATATTATTGTCTTGGTCATATGTATATATTGTAGGATTTGCCAAAATTAACAAAAGCAATGATCAACCAATTGGTTTATAACGTCAAGCGTATACACGAGTTGGGAGTCAAGAAGATTGGAATCACTTCGATGGAACCACTCGGGTGCTTGCCTCAGTTCACAGTTGCTGCATCGTACCAGAACTGTAGTAAAGCCGAGAACTCGCTTGCAGAGTTCCATAACCAAATGCTGACGGAAAGCATTAGAAAAATGAAACACACGTAGAGTTGATGATAATAATGATCGATATGATGACATTTATGACATAGTTTTATCGTAAACAATTTATTAAATGTGCATGTGAAATGTAATTTTTGTAACT
Source organism: Flaveria sonorensis (assembly GCA_025506505.1). Lineage (NCBI taxonomy): Eukaryota > Viridiplantae > Streptophyta > Magnoliopsida > Asterales > Asteraceae > Flaveria > Flaveria sonorensis. The sequence continues at coordinate 2,186,490 of CM046436.1, read as the reverse complement.
TCTATTTTCTTATTAATTGTTTCTATTATTTTAACTTGTTTAGTAATAATGTCAATACTCATGTTAAATGTGTTGTGCCATTCGTACTATTGAACTGCTTATGCTTAATTAAGTTGTCGTGGCATTCGTGTTATTAAATTGATTATATTTAATTTGTTATACATGTCATGTTGATCTATTTATTAAACATGATGTTCGTGTTTGTGATTAAGAATTGATTTGTTTAGTTAAATGTGTTATGTTCATGTTTACTAGTCGTGTCAAACGACACGTTTTGCTAGCTCTTGAAAATACTCATGTTTATATAAAACCAATTTAAATTTAAAAAGAAGTGATATAATTTTGATTTGAGTGATTCTTTATAGGGAATTCAAAGATGAAGAGTTTACTACAACCATGTTGCCAAGGTGTCACCAAAGAATATTCATGTGGAAACATCGAAGAGGGTACAAAGACATTAAAATATACTGTTTTGTGAAAACCCTAACTACTCATTTTTTTGGGACATGATACACCCTTCGCAACATGGCTGGCTTGCGGTTTCTTCAAATTTACAGGCTTCCCTTCTCGAGCTTCTTTAAAATCAGACTTCACTCTTATAGGTTTCGTATTTCCCAATAGACCCGAACAACTTTCTGAATCGTGTATAATCTCACTATCAGATTAAATATATCGTGTGTATGAATCTTAATCGAACAAGCTTAGAAGTTCTAAAAGAATGAGGATGTATTTCTTGTGAAAAAGAAGTTACAATTCGTGTATTTTAATAGGTAATTGTTTTATGTAATTCTAACTATACTAAAATAATATTGTTGGTACTATATCATGAAAAACTCATCGATCCATCCATGCAAAACACAGTTATATACAAATATTGTAGTGCATTATATGATTATATGTTATGAAAACAACTAAATTTAGGATATAAATTATTTATTTACCCGCACTCTTAAACATCACCAAGCCAAGGTCGTGGTTGTTGTTTCAATAAGTATTGTTGAAAGGTAGAATTCTCGATAAACACAAATTCGATAGTTAAATTCACCGGACAATATGTATTTAAGTAAACCGGGTGCATGTGACCACACAAGCACAATTATTTCTAAAATCAATATTATTAGGGGTGTCAATACTATTAAGTTGATATTTTAGACTCATCAAACAACCAATTTAGGAATGGACATCCATATGACCAATTTGGGAATTGACACCCTTGGGTTTTATGTTTTTTCTTAGGCCACAAACACTTAGTTGTGTTTTCTCTATTTTCCTCGCGTGACACATCAGCGCCACGTCAATTTTAGTATATGGGAATCACGATTTGGGTTGAGAAGCCATTTCATTGTTTGTGGAAATGAAAAGTAACAACTTTGAACCCGATGCAACAACATTTATAGGTGTCCTGAGTGGTAGGTCTAATTGATGAGGGCTGGAGATATGTTAAACAAATGACAGATGAGTATAAAATACAACCAACAGATAAGCATTATGCATGTATGGTTGATCTTTTAGGGTGTGTTTATGATGCTCATAACCTAATATGTAGCATGAAGGTGGCCCCTACTGCAGCCGTTTGGAGTTCCCTGCTAGCAGCCTGTAGTGTTACCGCAACATTGAGCTAGCTGAATCTGCAGCTGCTAAATTATTTAAGATTGATCCATATAATTCTGGGAACTACATTGTTTTATCAAATATCTATGCTGCTTCAGGACAGTGGCAAAATGTTGCTAAAGTGAGAGCCACGATAAGGCAAGATAAGGTTGACTCTGTAGTGTATGAAAATAAGTTGTGATGGGAGATTTATCATATTTAAATTCTAAGAAAATAAATTATATTATCGACTTACTTGGTGAAGAACTGAAGCTTGAGGAATAGACGTGAACTTTTGCTTTTGAAGTTTTGACCTTCATATGATTTAAACAGAGAGAAGGATGCCCAAGGATGCATATAAAATGCTTCATGTGACACCCAAATTCAGAATATGTTGCGACGTAGACGGAGAAACCTCTCAAGCACTAGCTTGTACCCCATCTAAACAAATTTACAATCAGTAGTTGTTGAATTCTTACTTGATGAACTTCTTGTACAAAGGTTCACGAACTGTTCACTGTAACTTTTACGTGCCTAACGAATGAAGTTGGAGTTACTGGGTACAAAATCTCCAATAACATATAGACGATGGAAATCAGGTGGGAAGAACTCAATCAAGTATGAGATGAATTTTGCGTATGGAGGAACAGGTGTCTTCTATGTATTGATAAATAAACCAAAAATGACCACCCAAATCGACTATTTTCAACAATTTGTTCAACAGAAACAAGACCTGCAACTTAACCCATCATCCATGGTGATCATCTCTCTCGCAGGAAATGATTATGCAACTTACTTTACATGAAATCACACCCTCCAGGTCAATGGCGGATTTACCGTACATTTATATTAATAAACGGGTCCGAAGGAAGATCATTCGAATCAAATCCACTTGGGATCGAAGGATTGAACTAGAATGAATTGAACTCAAAGAAATTGTTGACGAATAACATCATCATTATTAGAAATAATATTTTACTTTTGAATTGCCTTTTATAAAATTTCCAATAAGAACTTGTTTTTTCATCTTTCAAATCCTTAATTTTATAACAAATAACACAATAAGATTACAAATTACACTTAGAAATAACACAATTCAAATACCTAATTTCAATATCAAATCTCTAATTCATCTTTCAACCTCTACTTCATTTATCTAATTGCATAAACCCTATATATTAGAAATTGAACCAAATAACAATTAAATTTTATAACAAATAACACTTAAACATTTGAAATTGAACAACATAAACCTTAAATCCTTAATTTCATAGTGTAAAGAGAAAAAAAACTAGAAATGTAACCTTGAAGTGGGCGGTAAATTGGTGAAAGATCACATGTGGGCGGTGGCAAGGGCCGCCACAGTAGGCGGCAGTTTGGCAGTGGTCGGCCGGACGGCCGGCGGTGGAGACAAGGGGTGATCGGCGGTGTGGGTGGATGGTGGCTGATTGGCTGTGGCCTGTGGGAAGGGACGAAGGGTTGATGGGGGCATGGGGAGATGGATGGTTTTTTTTTTTATTATTATTTTAAGTTTTATGTTTGATTGAGTTATGGGTATTTGGGCTAATTAGTTGGGTTTTTTTAAGTTGTTTAATGCTTTTTGTGTTTATTTTTATTTTGGACTTATTAATTATTATTGTATTGGGTTATTAGGTATTTTGAGCTTATAAGTTATTTATGTTTTTATAAAATGTAATGTTTTTTTTTTATAAAATATAAGATTATTTTTATAAAATTTAAAACTTTCTATTAAGTGTTGAGTTTAAGAAAATTTAAGGGTAACGTAATATTTTCTCAGGGGTAACGTAAAACAGTAAAAATTATTTTTTACACAAAACCGTAATTTTTTTACACTATCCGTAAAAAGTTGAGAGGTAGCGGAGGCTACCCCTCAACTTATTGTAGGTCCGCCTGTGCTCCAGGTGACGTCAGTATGATATATATGAGTTCATAATCAATCTTACCATTCTCTTAATCATATGTATATTTTGGTAGGATTTTACAGATTTAACATAATTAATGATCAACCAACTGTAGTAAAACCGAGAACTAGCTTGCAGAGTTCCATAACCAAATGCTCGTGGGAAGCATTAAAAAGCTAAACAACGAGTGTGATGACAAATCACCCTTTGTAATCCTTGATCTATACAAAGCTTTCTCATCATCTCTATATCTACAACAAATCATTTTTACCGGTACGTATTAACTGCTTCATATCATAATCATTTCAGTTAAATTTTCTTAGCTTTTTTTTCCACTAACATGCGTTTTTCGACAAAAATCTCACCAACTGAAATATTAGCGACTGCTAAACGTTAATCGCTAAGTGGTCGTAAAATTTACGACTGGTTCATTTTGGTTGTATATCAATTGAAAAAGGGAAGAAAATCAAAAGTATAGCAAAATTTCACATCAGTCTCAAATCAGTCCCACAAAGACAGGAAACTGTCATTTTGGTTGCAAATCTGTTTAACAAACAGGGAAAAAATAAATAAAAATTAAAAGTAAAACTAGCTAACCCAAATCCATTTCGTTTTAAATCTAGTTATTATATTGGCGGGACATGTCTTGAAGTTGTAGGAGTGATATCTTGTCATATTTCTTTTCCTTTTCTTTTTTAACAAAAGTTACCTTTAAGGAACAACATTAATTTTGCATACCACATGATTGATTGTTCTTTGCTTTAATACTTGATTAATGCATCCGTTACAATTAGGAGTGAGCATTTGGTATTCAGTACCCTTACCGGTGCCGGTACCGGTACCCAACTGGTATCGAAAATATGTATAAGGTATCGGTATCGGTGCTTGATTTTCTTATATTTCGGGATCGGTACTAACCGGTACCGGTATCGGTACTTTACCCAAAAGTCTCGTATAGTCCCGCTAGTACCCGAACACGAATAAGTTATTTTGGAATTTATATTTTGTTTTGTAATACTTTTCACCCCCATCAACTTATATTCTGTTTTGACTTTTGAGGGTAATTATTATTATTTTTTTAATATCATTCTTTTTACTTCACTACAATATCAAAAGATATACTATTTATGATTTTAATAAAAATGAATGGTGGACTAGTGTGTGGACTGAGTTAGTAGGAAATGAGAAAAGTAAAGAAACTATCATTTTATGTGGATGTTTTTTTGATATTTTATTTTTATCTAGTTATTATAAACTTTTAGAGGTATTAGGTACCAAACATGTACTGGTAACGGGTACAAAAACAGGTACTCGGTATCTTAACCAAACATGCACCATGTAGCAAGCCTAAAAAATAATGTTGTGGAGGTAACGAGTACCAAAGAGGTACCGGGTACCGAAATACCGGTACCGGTACCTGTACCCATATACCAAATTCGGTACCGGTACCGGTACTCATTTTTTATAAGATTCGGGACCGGGTACTTTCGGTTAACGGTACCGGTTCGGTACGGGTATGGTACTGAGCTCATCCCTAGTTACAATATATAGCATAAACACATATAATTATAATTATGTAAGTAACCAATTTTTCATGTGTATAAACACATGATTGATATGTTCTTTGCTATGCTACTAGATTATGTTCTTTCTCATGCCACTTTTGGCGTCTTACACGCGGAAATAACCAATGTTATCAACCTCCTCCTGTTTAAATAACCAATTTTATCAATCTCCTCGTGTTTTAAGGCGGAAATAACCAATGTTATCAACCTCCTCGTGTTTTAACGCGGAAATAACTAATTTTATCAACCTTCTCGTGTTTTAAGGCGGAAATAACCAATTTTATCAACCTCCACTGTCCTACTATAAAAGGGTACACAACCCACAGACCAAACACACCATTCATCATAACTAACAAGAATCACTGGTTTACCCCCATAGTTTTTGCCATGAAAACGATGCATTCATTGCTTCTATGGCTTTCCTTCCTGCTCATCTCTTGGGCCATCGAATCTCAGGTCGCTGCGCAGAGACCTCCTCCACCTGTGAGACCTGCTCCGCCACCTGGGGGACCTGCACCTCCACCAGGAAGGCCTGCCCCGCCTGTGAAACCAAAAATGGTGAGATGCCGAAATCCGTTGTTCCCAGCATGTTTCGGTCAGATGCAATTTTGTCCCGTCGGCTGCCCAACAAACTGCCTGGTGGATTGTGTTTCCTGCAAGCCCGTTTGTAGTAAGTTGTTTCTGTTCGAATTGTTCTATTACCTCATCTTGTTTATGGAGTGAAGTTTAGTATTAATCTTTGTTTTCGCTTGCAGGTTGCAACATGCCAGGAGCTGTGTGTCAAGACCCTCGGTTTGTAGGTGGAGATGGTGTTACATTCTACTTCCATGGCCGTAAAGATCAAGATTTCTGCCTACTTTCCGACCCCAACCTCCACATCAACGGGCACTTCATCGGAAAACGAGACCCCAAACTCACTCGTGACTTCACATGGGTGCAATCCATCGGAGTATTGTTCGACGATCACAAACTCCTTGTAGGGGCAAAGAAAACATCAATATGGGACGACACAGAAGAACATCTGCTTGTATCTTTGGATGATACACCTGTGTCCGTTGATGGGAAGAACAGGAGTTATCGCGATTCGTCCCTACTGATCACTCGAACAAGCCCAACTAATGGCATTGCCATTGAAGTGCAGAACAGTTTCAGGATTACAGCCACGGTGGTTCCGATCGGGGCGGAGGAGTCAAGGATCCATGGTTATAATATCACAGATGATGATTGTTTTGCACATTTGGAGTTGGGGTTTAAGTTTTATAACCTGAGTGATACTGTAGATGGGGTTTTAGGACAGACGTACAGGAGTAACTATGTGAGGAAGATGAAGGTTAGTTCGAATATGCCTGTAATGGGTGATATACCCAAGTACTCTACTTCTGGTGTATTTGCTACTGATTGTGCTGTTTCCCGCTTTGGTCACCGCCACAGGACTCCGGTGACGGATTCCGGTGATGTGTTCTAGTCCAGCTACAACAAGTTCTAATGAATAAATTAAATAAATGCATTCATGATTTGTGACGAAAAATTACCCCATCTATATGTTAGTTTTTCTCGATGACATCTCAACGTTAAACTCAAACGCTTAATCGGGGAGTTTATAATTTTTTTTGTTATTTTACAATGATTTTATTACATGAGTATATGACTACAACACTTTTAACACGGGGAGTTTATAAATTAGTGTTGTAAAATGAAAATATAAAACATAATTTTATAAGTAATGAAACGTTCTACATTCATAAACATGTAAATTCTTATTAATACTAAATTGTTTAATATACCGAATAGATAAAGTTTTCTTTGAGACCCCAAAGACAAAGGAGTGTAAACAAGTTAGATTTGTTTTAGGCTAGAGTTTAGCTTCTTTAAATTATAAGAGTTTTATATCTAAAGACTAAAAATTGAGTTTGCTGGTTTAACTTATAAAGTTCATTTAGTTACTGATAATCATTCTATATAACTTTTCATCAGTCATGCAATTTTAGTTTTACTTTGGAATTTTTATGGGATGTTGCCTTTTTAAACAAGCGTGTAATTCACATTAACTTATATTAATATATACAATAATTTAATTTTGTTATTAAGTAGTTTTAATTATACTAAAATGATGATGTTGACACTATAATCATTAACACAACTATCCATTCATTTAACTTACATTAGTATATCCATACAATGTTTCAAGTAGTGATTTTCTAAAATTTTCGAAGCCTATCCCTAAGTCAAAGACCATGTGGCGACACCTGTTGGCTGGCTTCATCAAAGCGGCTGTATGGTAGTCGTTTGTGTTGGTGGCCATATAATAGCCGTCTTACTTGTACGTGGTTTAGCAGTCGATTATTTTGTAACTTTCAATCCGTCGGTTTTTATATAATTATTATAGCGTAACAAACAGTGTGGTTTACAGTCTACGCAAAAACTATAAATTAAATCGGATGGTGAGATATAACTATATTTTAAACTTCAAACAGTTTTCATATCAAAATAAATCTAATTATCAAGCCCTAATCAAATATCTTATAACCCTGCTTCTAATATGATTCAAGTCTTGTTGACTCGAGTATCGGTCAATTGCTCCTCACGAGTGTTCGTGCTCGACATCGCATAGTTAAGTCATCACATAGAACTATTAGCCATAATATTCAATGCAAACAAGTTGTATGTGTTTATGTGGAGTTCTGATAATGGTTTCATTGGTTTGTAAACACAATTTGGATCCTCATTGCGATATATAAGGCTTATCTTCTTGTTGTTGTATCGTTGTTTCACAGGTATTAGTTTCATGTCCAATCTCGAACTGTTTATATTTGTATGTTTGTAATGCAGCTATTTAGTAAATTAAATTTGTTATTAGATCAATTTAAACTACTACAAGCGTGGATAATTTTTGTTTCTGCTTGAAATATCAGGTAATTTGTTCTCTTGTGTTTATAATTTATGTTTATGTTTATGAAATCCTAATAGAAAACAATAAACAATAACAGAGACACGAAAGATTTATAGAGATTCGGTCGCGATGTGCAACCTACGTTCTCTTGTGGCAACTAGGGTTTTCTATTTATTGAGTGATAAAGATTACAAATACAATAAGATATATTTATAAACTACAATTAAAATTAATCCCTTTAGTTAATAAACTAATTAAACCGAGCATTTTTAGATTTTAGTTTGGTCTAGCCCAACTGCTCCGAATTAAATCACCAAAGCCTACACCCAACAAGAGACAAGACGGATTGCAGATCACCACTGGATACCCTAAAAGTTTTTGGCTCCATGAAATGAATTACTCTCTCTTAAATTCTCTCCAAAATTGCCAAACCCTCAAATCCCTCAAGTCCGTCCATGCTTTTCTTGTAGTACATGGTTTATTTGCTTCATCTGAAATCGTGCTCAACAAGATTATTCGGCTTTACTTCCGTTTTGGATCCAGCAGCCATGCTTACAAGGTGTTCGATAGAATCTCCCAACCAAATGTCTTCCTTTGGACATCGATGATCCATGGGCATGTCGAAAGCAAACGGTATTCAGAAGGGTTTTTGTTTTTTCGTAGAATGCTTCAAGATTCAGTTGCGCCGTTGAATTTTACTATCACCACGGTGCTCAAGGGTTTAGCTAGAGAAGCCAGGTTACAGGATGGAAAGATCGTTTATGGATTTGTGATTAAATATGGGTTTGATTTTGACGTGATGGTGCAAAATTCTGTGCTTGATTTGCTGATGAGATGTGAGAAACCCAACTTGGCTAGATGTGTGTTTGAAGAGATGCATGTAAAGGATGTGGTGTCCTGGAATTCAATGATATTTGGATATTGCAACAATGGCAGAACTGAGATTGCCCGTGAGTTGTTCGATAAGATGCCTGATCGGAATGTCATTTCGTGGACTAGCATTATATGTGGGTATGTGAAGGCTGGCGACACGACGGAGGCACGTGCTCTATTCGAGGTAATGCCTTTCAAAGACTTGGCTTCATGGAATGTTATGCTGTCTGGTTATGTAGAATTTGGGGACCTTGATGCTGCTTTGTATATTTTTAATACGATGCCTTTTCGTGATGTTGGATCTTGGAATTTGATCATTTCTGGGTGCTGTAAAGAGGGGAATCTTGAGTCTGCAAGAAACTACTTTGACCGGATGCCAAGTAAGAATGTAGTTTCTTGGACCATGATGATCGATGGGTACATGAAATCTGGAAATGTAAATGATGCAAAGCTTTTATTTGATCAGATGCCTGAAAAGAATCTAATTTCTTGGTCAACCATGATCGGAGGTTATGCAAAAAATGGAGAACCACAAAGTGCTTTAGAGTTGTTAAAATGCTTCAAAAAGCAGTGTTGTATTAAACCAGATGAAACCTTCATACTTGGGGTCATTTCAGCTTGTTCACAGTTAGGTGTTTTAGACGCAGCCGAGTCAGCAATCAATGACTACGTAGGTCCTACTCTTCTCTCCAATCTACACGTGTCCACTAGTCTAATTGATATGTACGCTAAATGTGGAAACCTTGAGAAGGCTGCACAAGTGTTTGAAATGACTTCTGGAAAAGACTTGTTTTGTTACAGTTCTATGATTGCAGCTTATGCAAATCACGGGTTGGGTCGAGAAGCCATTTCATTGTTTGAGGCAATGAAAAATAATAACTTAGAACCCGATGCAACAACATTTATAGGTGTCCTGAGTGGTTGTAATCATGGAGGTCTTATTGACGAGGGCTGGAGATATTTTAAACAAATGACAGATGAGTACAAAATTCAACCAACAGATAAGCATTATGCATGCATGGTTGATCTTTTAGGGCGTGCAGGGCGTGTTTGTGATGCTCATAACCTAATATGTAACATGAAGGTTGCCCCAACTGCAGCCGTTTGGAGTTCCCTGCTTGCAGCTTGTAGTGTTCACCGCAACCTTGAGCTAGCTGAAGTTGCAGCTGCTGAATTATTTAAGCTTGATCCACATAATTCAGGGATCTACATTCTTTTATCAAATATCTATGCTGCTTCAGGGCAGTGGCACAATGTTGCTAAAGTTAGAGCCATGATGAGGCAAGATAAGGTGAGGAAAAACAGAGGTTCCAGTTGGATTGAGTTAGACTCTGTGGTGTATGAATTTGTGATGGGAGATTTATCATATTTAAAGTCTAAGAAAATAAATTATGTTATGGGTTTACTTGGTGAAGAAATGAAGCTGGAGGAATAAATGCTAACTTTTGCTGTTGAAGTTTTGACCTTTATTTGTAATTCTTTTGGTTTGAATTAAACAGTGAGAAGAATGCCCATGGCTGCATACACAATGTATCGTGTGACACCCAATTCGGGTTCTGCTGTGATGCAAACGAAGAAACCTCTCAAGAAGTAGCATGTACTCTCTGTCCTTGTTCCATGTAAACAAATTTACAATTAGAAGTTGTTGAATTCTTACTTGACGAAATTCTTGCAAACGGTTCACTGAAACGTTTACGTGCCTAACTGTATATTTGGTTGGAATGAAGCTGGAATACTGGGTACCAAATCTTCAATAACATATAGAGGATGGAAATTGGGTGAGAAGAACTCAATCAAATACGGGATGTTTTTATATGTATGGAGGGACAAGTGTCTTCAACACGTGGGTGAATAAACCAAACATGATCACCCACATCTACTATTTTCAACAATTTGTTCAAAAGTGCAACTTAACTTATCATCCATGGCAATCAGCCCTCTCGCAATGATTATGCAACTTACTTCACATCAAATCACACCCTCCAGGTGACCTTCTTTTGTTCATATCACTCTGATGTATATATGTTCATAACATCAATCAAACAATTGTCTTGATCATATGTATATTTTGTTGGATTTAACAAACTTAATGATCAATCAATTAGCTTATAACACCAAACATATACACGAGTTGGTTGTTCAGAAGATTGGAATCACTGCGTTGTAACCACTCGGGTGCTTGTCTCAGTTCGCGGTTCCTGCATAGTATCTGAACTGTAGTAAAACGGAGAATTCGCTTACAGAGTTCCATAACCAAATGGTTGTGGAAAGCATTAAAAAGCTAAAAATTGAGAGTGATGATAAATCACCCTTTGTAATCCTTGATCTATACAAAGCTTTCTCATCATCTCTATATCTACTAGAGAACAAATCCACTGGTACGTTGTTTAAATATTTCAAATTTCCTGCTAAACGCTGATTGTAAACTGGTCGTAAATTTTAGGACTGCTTCATTTCGGTTGTATATCTGTCGTAAAGGGAAGAAAACTGAAAGTAAACACAAGTTTTCATTTCAGTCTCGAATCAGTCCCACAAAGACAGGAAAAAAATAAATAAGAGTAGAAAAAAAATTGGTGGCAAATCTTTGTAGCTGTTTCATTTTGGTTGCAAATCCATTAAACAAACAGGGAAAAAGTAAATTAAAATTAAAAGTAAAAGTAAATCAGTTGAAAAACACAAAGAAAAACTAAATAAAAAAAATCCCTTCTCGCTTTCTTTTAAAGCCGAGTTATATGGCGGGAAATGGCCTGAATTTGTAGTAGTGATATCTTTTCATTTTTCTTTTCTTTTTCTTCTTAACAAAGATCACCTTTAGATATCAATATGAATTTTGCATACCTGATACCACATGAGTGATATGTTCTTTGCTTTAATACTTGATTAATGGATTTGTTACAATAGTATAAACAAATGTAATTATGAAAAATAACCCATTTTTTATGTGTATAAACACATGATTGATATGTTCTTTGCTTTAATACTGAATCATGTTCTTTTTTCATGCCACTTTTGGCATCAGACACATGAAAATAACCAATTTCATTAACCTCCTTGTGTTTTGACAGATCGTTGTTCTACTATAAAAGGGTACACAACCCAAAGACCAAACACACCATCCATCATACCTAACAAGAATCACTGGTTTACCCCATAGTTTTTGCCATGAAAACGATGAGTTCATTGCTTCTATGGCTTTCCTTCCTGCTCATCTCTTGGGCCATCGAATCTCAGGTCGCTGCGCAGAGACCTCCTCCCCCTGTGAGACCTGCTCCGCCACCTGGGAGACCTGCTCCGCCACCTGGGAGACCTGCTCCTCCACCAGGAAGGCCTGCCCCGCCTGTGACACCAGCTCCTCCGCCTGGAAGACCTGCCCCCCCTGTGAAACCGAAAATGGTGAGATGCCGAAATCTGTTGTTCCCAGCATGTTTCGGTCAGATGCAATTTTGTCCCGTCGGCTGCCCAACAAACTGCCAGGTGGATTGTGTTTCCTGCAAGCCCGTTTGTAGTAAGTTGTTTCTGTTCGAATCGTTCTATTACCTCATCTTGTTTATGGAGTGAAGTTTAGTATTAATCTTTGTTTTCGCTTGCAGGTTGCAACATACCAGGAGCTGTGTGTCAAGACCCTCGGTTTGTAGGTGGAGATGGTGTTACATTCTACTTCCATGGCCGTAAAGATCAAGATTTCTGCCTACTTTCCGACCCCAACCTCCACATCAACGGGCACTTCATCGGAAAACGAGACCCCAAACTCACTCGTGACTTCACATGGGTGCAATCCATCGGAGTATTGTTCGACGATCACAAACTCCTTGTAGGGGCAAAGAAAACATCAATATGGGACGATACAGAAGAACATCTGCTTGTATCTTTGGATGATACACCTGTGTCCATTGATGGGAAGAACAGAAGTTATCGCAATTCGTCCCTACTGATCACTCGAACAAGCCCAACTATTGGCATTGCCATTGAAGTGCAGAACAGTTTCAGGATTACAGCCACGGTGGTTCCGATCGGGGCTGAGGAGTCAAGGATCCATGGTTATAATATCACAGATGATGATTGTTTTGCACATTTGGAGTTGGGGTTTAAGTTTTATAACCTGAGTGATACTGTAGATGGGGTTTTAGGACAGACGTACAGGAGGAACTATGTGAGGAAGATGAAGGTTAGTTCGAATATGCCTGTAATGGGTGATATACCCAAGTACTCTACTTCTGGTGTATTTGCTACTGATTGTGCTGTTTCCCGCTTTGGTCACCGCCACAGGACCCCGGTGACGGATTCCGGTGATGTGTTCTAGTCCACCTTGTACGTGTTACAAGTAGTTGTAATGAATAAGTAAAATAAATGGATTGATAATTTGAAGTAATAAAAGTCTATAATGACGAGTTCCATTTTGCTCATTCGAGCCATAAATAACTTCATGTCGCCACCCTTCTTATCTCATTCATTGATTTGCATTGATCAACGATTAAGATCGTTTCGCGGCCTTTTTTGTATTTATAAAAGAACATGATTGCTATTTTTGTTAACCACCCAAGGGAGATCATTCGCCAACTAGGCTTGGCAACGAAGTCCATTGGTCAGCCATCTAGTATACGTAACCGGTCCGGATGCAAGGAAAATAAAGAAAAGCAAAACAAAGTATAAAACAATGGGAAGAGTGTTAATCAGGACCTCTAAAGTTCGAGAGGCCGTGTTTAACCAGTGACCGAAAGTAATTAATTACGCTTTCATCCCAAATACTATAGCTATTCATGAGTACATTTCCTACTTCACCATGGCTAATCGTGTTTTATTTTTATTTTTTTAGTGGAAATTAATTCTTTAAGTAATTATGAATCATGATAGAATCAACATTAAAAAGATAAGAATATTTAATGTAAATGTACAAAAGATGTTATGACGTTAACATACATTTAAAAGAAATGAATGACAAAAAAAACCGGTAACATATGTTATAATGCATATGTTTTTCTATAATAATTCCTTTTGTTATGTTGTGACATTCAAATGTATAAAAAAACATAAATTATGCTAAACATATTACGCTAATGATTCTTTTTAGTAGATCTCTTGTAATACTTAGCTTGAGTTGAATTTATCAAGTCCTTTATAAGACAATTGAACTAGTGAGTTACGAACTATGTATTGATGAGTTATTTGTCCTAAAATTATAATGAAGTAAATCAAAAGACGTTTGAAAAAAATGTCCTGACACTATTCCTCCCCTCCCCTCCCCACTTGGGTCCGTCCTCAATTTACACAATTTTCCTACCTACATAACAAAATATGTCATTTATACTATCTATTTATTTTAAACTATGCATGTATACTTTTTCTAATTAAATTTATTACGAGCAAATTAACTCATAAATAATTTATATAATGAAAGTACAGGTGTACTACACATACATACAGTACAGGCTGGGTTTAGCCAACTACCATGTTAAGTTTTGGTAGATTTGGTTGCTTCTCTTCAAGTACATTTCATATCTTTTTCTTTTTTAGAAACATGCTATCTTGTAGTTTTCGTCTTAATCAAGTTATGAAATTTGGTATGTAACAATTTTTAATACACACATAAAATGCAAATTTTATAATTTACAATCAACACCAGTAATTAAATTTGTATATTTATATGTTTACCAGTTTTATGATTGCCATTACTATAACCAAACTCCCAAAGACAAACATTCTTGTTTTATCTATCCTATTTATTTGTTTTCTTTTGTTTTTCAACAACATTGTCTAGTTTTCTAGTTTACTTAAAATTGTTAGATTTAGTTAGACCTAATCATTAGATCACTGTATTATAATTTAACCAATACCACCAAAATTCTATATCTGACCGGTTGATCCGATTTTCAAAACCGTGGTTTATTTAGGGCTGTTCACGAATCGAACCGAACCGAACGCAGCTCCGCTCGAACTCGGTTCGGTTTCAAACCGAGCGGCTCGGTTCGGTTCGAATTTACATATTCGAGCACAAACTTCATGCTCGAACTCAGTTCGGTTTTAACCGAGTGCTCGGTTTTGCTCGGTTTCGTGTTACAATTTAAAACAAAAGTAATAATTCATGCAAGTTTCAACATTCAAGTTCCAACCTAAAGTCAACAAAGTAACAAATAAAACATACAAAACAAGTTCAACAAAATAGAAATATTACTGTATAAAATCAAGTTAAATATAACTAAATAACCAATCAACAAACTAAAATTAAGCTAATCAAGCTAAACTTAATCAGTCTTCTATAAATGTTCTTTAAGAACCAAATCATCAAAGAAATATTCATCATCTTTTGCAATTATTCTATAAATCATCTTATATGCCTAAAAAAGCAAATCTAGCCTCTTCTATGACTAAAAGAAACAAATATAACCTCAAAATACCTCAATTAGGAACAAGGTCGGGAAATGCAGGTCGGTGGCAGCAGAAGTCGATTAGGAACAAGCAGGTTACGGGAAATGCAGGACCGGTCGCAGGTGCAGCGGTGTCGGGGTCGTGGTGCAGCAAAATCGATGGGATGTTCCGGTTCGCAACTGAGCAAGGTCCGCTCGCAGGAGTGTCGATGGGCTGTTCTAGTTCGCAGCCTCGCAGGGGCGGCGCCGTCGGTCGGCGGCCGCAGGGGGGCAACCGACTGTGGCTTGTGGGTGGAAGGCTGGAGGGTGGATTCAGTAATGTCGAGAGGCTGCTGTAGTGCTGTAACTTGTGATTTTGTGAGGTTTGTTTTGTTGCATTAGAGAAGTAGGGTTTTTAAGGTTGTAAGTTGTTTGACTTTTTGATTAAAAAATTAAAATATTGTAATTGATAAATAACTAAATAAAATAATAAATTAACATATATATAATATATAAAAACTAAACTAAAAAATAATTCGAGCGAAACCGAGCGAGCGACGAGCGAGCGTACCTTTGCTCGTGCTCTCGGTTCATTTACAACCGAGCGGAAAATCGAACGAGCAAAATTCCGAGCTTTTTTCGAACGAGTTTGAATGAGTTTTGAACGTCGAGCTATTTGAACAGCCGTAGCTATATTGTTTCACTAACATATGTATTGAACCGAAGCTTTCTTAATTAAAGAAGTAATATAGGAATACCAATGAAGACTACCATATATATTATTTAAAAAAAAGACTTTTTCATCATGTATCAAGTTGCGGAAAAATATATTTTTAATGTGTGTTTCCAGAAGCACTGGAATTCCTTTGTTAAAGTTGATCTCAATCAACAAGTCATTTTATGAAAGTATCAAGTCTGATTGGTCAAAAAGATTTTTCACCTAAATATGCTCGAATAAAAATGAGTAGTTTAAGAAAAAAATATTAAAATAATTTCACCAGCTATCTTTTTCAATATGACGGAGTTGGGGGTGGTGGCAGCATAGGTGGCATTGGGGTGGTGACGCTGGTTGTGTTGACAACGGCAACGATAGGCGAAGACAACACTGGTGGTGCAAGTGGTTATAGCGCACAATAGATAGCTGGATTGGCGGTGCTAGATTGTGGCGACAAGTTTTGCTGATTGATTCATTTAAACCCATTCAAGTTAGCAAATATAAAAAAATAACTCATTTTAACCGTTAAACCGTCAAATAATCTTGAATAGACACAAATTAACTGATAAATAAACGAGAATTACTCAAATCAACGCATTTTGGTCTAGTTTTAGTATAACTCGAGACCCTTAAACCACCGAACTAATTTCAAACAATAAATATAATTAGTAAGATATTTTTTTATAAATCAATCTTGGCTTAAAATTAAAGACGAACATTGAAGCAATAAAACAACTTGTGTGGTTGTTTTATAAACAAACTCTTGCATAAATATCCAGCTGGGATAAATGTTTTTTTTTTAATGTTAGCTTAAAATTTGATGAAGGAAGCCGTCTAGAATAACGAAAGTAGAAGTCAACTAAATGTCGTGATGGCTGACGACCAACCCAACCGGCGTTCACAAATCTTGTATAAATTCCATCATCCTCCCTTCATTTTGCCCATCCCCACTCAATCAATCATCTAATCCTTTTTCTCAATTTTCAATCTAATTTCAATCAACAATGTCCCAGGTATTCATATCTCTTCTTCTTCTTCTTCTCAATTTGATTGTAAATTAGATTAGGGTTACGTGCGTATTAATGTTCCCTTGATCTGTTTGTACTATTATGTTATTTGGCTTTACCAAATTCGAATCCATTCGATGTTTTCTGTTTCGATCGGTCTGAAACACGTTTTAGGTCCTTTCATTTTCGATCGCGATCATGATTCCTGGCCTCTGAATAATCGATTATAATGAAATCAGGTTATCACAATCTTTCTTTGAGTAAATCTTTGTGGTATTGTTGGACAATATAAAGTGATTATCAGCTATCAATGGAATACGTGTTCTGAATCTGTGTATTTTAAGTTGATGTGGTTCATATTGATCCCCAAAATAAAGAAATTAAACAATCATGGGGCTTTCTTGGATCTTTATTTGTAATGTTCTTGGAACCTTTCTATGTGGTGATACGAATTTATATTGCAATTATATCATCCAAAAATGTTTGAAACTCGGTTCTGAGGTGAAATCCCAAATTGTTCTTCAGTTTGATGTGTGCTATAAGTAGATACGTTTGACCCATAGTATGTTATAAGTTATCGCATTGTATAGATGTGATTGACCCATAATTATTGTTATCTAAATGGGTCTTTGAGTTTTTGGTTGGATGGGTTACCGTCTGTTTATTCCATATTGCATCTCATTGTATGACACAGGAACATACAATCTATTATCAGGTTCGAGTTTCAAGTTCTGCATTGGTTAATAATAATTTGTATATCATATGAAGTAAAAAACTATCTCTTTGCTATTTTCTATCTGCATTGTTGTTGGATCATTTTACATCAGTAGCTTAACTATAACCTCTCAGGTTGAAAGTCTGTAAAGTTGTTTTTGTTTTGAGACTTTGCTATCCTGTAACACCGTGTAGGATTCGGGTTTAGAATCAAATATGCCACAAAACTCTAGATAACCAATGACTATACCTGGTACTAAGAACTTACAAATCTATTGATGGAATGCAGACCGTTGTTCTTAAGGTTGGCATGTCGTGTGGCGGCTGTGTTGGGGCCGTGAAGAGGGTTCTTGGCAAGATGGAAGGTTCGTTATCCATCTTTTTATGCAATAAGCTGCTCACCAAATAGAGAATATTTTCATTTTTAAAAATACAATCAAGATTTCAACTTAAAAGTTTCAATATAAGTTTCTTTATTTTCTTTTTCAGGGGTGGAAACTTTTGACATTGATCTTGAGCAACAAAAAGTGACTGTGAAGGGTAACGTACAGCCAGATGCAGTTCTGCAGACTGTTTCCAAGACTGGAAAGAAAACCGAGTTCTGGTCAACTGAAGCAGCACCAGCTACCGCTTAATCTCTGTGTACTAATGGTTTTTAGAACATGGTAATATGTTCATTAGATTGTGCTTTTCGTGTTTCTTGTAAAGTGAAAACTATCCTATTTTGCAACTGAATAAATGCTAGAACATAACTGTTGTGTTTGATGTATTGAACTCCCAAGTGGTTTGCAGCATGATGCATTGGTTGTGTTGGATAAACATAAATTTCATTCTGTCTGCTTATAAAACAGAAACAAAAAAAAAAAACAACGTTTTCTTTTTTCTATTTTTTAAAATCAAAAGGTATTATCTTGACAAACATTATGACTTCCCTTAGAATCACAATAAAACCTAGAAGATGATAAATTTTGAGATCGACAATGATGATTATTTAGTTGTTAGTTCTTTACCCGAATCGTTTTACTGTGGTTGCAGCTTTTTTGTAATAATTCAACTTTACGTGTCATTTTCCTTCTCTGAATGAATTATATCATTCATGTTTCCACACCATATTTTTGTGTTTTTCTCTTAGAATAGTAGCACAGATTGTTGTATCATTTTTTACGGTTATTTTTCTGAATCATCCGGTGTAGATTATTTTTTTTTCTTTTTTTTTTGGCTTTTGACAGTTATTTAAATCTCTGTATCAAGCCCAAATTTCAACAATTAAATAAACCTATAAAATTGGGCACAACGTTGTGATGAGTTTTGATGCAATGTTAAAGGTGTTAAACACACTTTTATAAGCTTTTGCATCAAAACTACTTGCGTTGTCTACGATAACCTTGCAAATCGAAAAACCCTTATTACGAGTTAGATTTACGGTTAATGTGTTAGACGTACAATAACGTTGACGGTGTTGGATGTACAATTATTAGCTTGTGTGTCAAAACCAACAATTGAAAAACATTTTAAATTTGGATTCCCTTTTGCAATGTTCTTGACGCATCATTGAAGGTGTTAGACGCCCTATTTTAAAGTTTTGGGTGCATCGTCAAGTAGTTGTGGGTTGCAGATCGCTTAATTAGAGGTGTTGCCTCTTGACCCCACAAGGGGCGCTACCCCCTTAATATGCCTTTTTTTTTTACTCACGTCATAATGGAAAGTAATATATTTACGATTCACGGAGACATCCAGTCCTTTTATGAATTACAAAACCTACAAGTTTACTTATCAAAGTATCTAAAGTAGATGCCTTATAACAGATCACGACTGGAGGAGTTAGATTGTCAAGTTGATCACGACTGGAGGAGTTAGATTGTCAAGTTATGTTAGTTTCTTTGGGTTTGGGTGTACTGAGCATTGCTTTGTTTTTGGCTTGATGCCTGTTATTGTCATTGGCCGTAAATTTGTTTTTGGTTCTCTTCATCGAAATGCAAAGTTGTTCATAAAAAGATGGAAAAAACTAATTTTTATAAGGTATTGGCAGCCAAAGTATTCTCATCAAATGAATGCTAACAAAGCAAAACAAGCGTAACGTTTGCTAACGGTTGTTTGCATTATTCAAGGTCGGCCCTTCATAACCAAAACAGTTAGCTTGTTTTCTCAAGTATAAATGCCTTGATCAGTAGGCTAATGTTGTGCAATCATAGGTGTGATCAAGCATAGCCTCCTAATTATGCTAATAATTGTCTGAAGATTGGGAGTTTTGTATGTTTTGATGGCCTTCAATGTTACGACTAGTTGCTAGTAGATCAATGGTTACAAGTGCTTCTCCGCCTTAAAGTAGTGTGCTGCTTTAGTTGAGCAACCTTCGAAAGAGTTCGCAGAGTGTATTAAGACGGGATTATAGCATGACATATTTCTTTTCTCGCACTAGACAACATTATACTTTTGTAAGTCTTTATTTATATTAAAAAAATACATGTTTCAAAAATTTTAGTTATAGCTTATTATGTATATACTAGTAACGTGCCCGCGCGATGCGGCGCGTGCAACACTTTTCATTATGGTACTCGTCTCTGTTTAGTTATATATTTAAAATACTGAATTCCTTTTTTTAAGCGTATTGTAACAAACATGAAAAAAATTGTATATAATTAAAGATTCAAGGGTCTAAGTGTAAATAAGTTTAAAGTTCCACTTTTGTAGTAGCGCTAGAAAGACAAATATACCCTTATTAAATTGAATTTTTGTGTTGTACTTTGTGCTTAAAATTTACAAATCTTTTAATTTTGGTCGGAATCCTTCCTTCGTGCATTATAATATAGTGTATATATATATATATATATATATATATATATATATATATATATATATATATATATATATTATATAATCAGGTTGATATGATTAGATTTTTTCACTTCTTTATATTCAAATCCTCTAAAATTAAACTTTCTTACTATTCTATAAAGTATAACACAATAAACAACTTAACTAAAATTGCAGGCATTGAGAGGAGGACTTGATGGCAACATCGCCCACGAGAGATGAGGTCGCAAGGTCGATGAGCCAACAATTGAGTTTATCGACATCCAGTAGGAATCCAACTTTCTTAAAAGCGCCTAGAGATGATGAAGATGAACACAAATCAGCTACCAATGAAAACCTCCCTACCTATGAAAACTCAAACAAAGAAATGTTAACTCAAGTTCATGATAATGGAAGAACCGAAAACACGAATGCTGATCATCAAGAAAAGAAGCAGCTTATCGAGAGTGTGCTTAAAGCTATCGAAGAAGATCATGAGAAATTTCTTCTACGTATTCGTGAAAGGATTGACAGGTGGATTCGATCACTAATCCATTTTCTATGTAGAATCTTTTACCCTTTTTCAAGAATTTGAGTATAACATGATGTAATTTAACCAGAGTCGGGATCAAAGTCCCAAAAATTGAAGTTCGCTACAAGAATCTATCAATCGAAGGAGATGTATTCACAGGGCTTCGAGCACTTCCAACTTTGTTAAATGTCACCCTTAATGCCATAGAGGTATGCCAAATGTGTTTCAGGATCATCAACTAAACTTATTGTTTGTATTAATATTCAAGTCGTTTGGGTTGTTCCATCCAACAAAAAAGTGCACAAAATATTGCGGGATGTGAGTGGAATTGTGAAACCTTCAAGGTATGTTTGAAGCTCTACATATAGATTAAGGGGTGTTTGGATTTTAGTATTGGAAATAGTTACTAAGTTGCTTCAATTTTTGGACAAACAACTTCAAATTATACGATTAGTTTGTATACAAAATGGTTAAACGTACCACTCCTGTGCTTAATTTAACTCCTAGTGACAGATGTGACCGATTTAGTTGGGGGAGGGCACACTAAGTGTTAGTAATGGGAGAAGTATGTTAGATATTTCAGTGTAATTGGATTGACTAATGACCATTGTGATCATAATATCCATCAAACAAGTTAGGAGGTGCGGAGTGCACGCTTGTTTGAGTGTGTTATGATCTTCGAAATTGAAAATCTTCTTAGAGCGAAACCCCTAAGCAATGGGGGAACACCCCCTTGGCGGGGGTTCGGGGCAGCGCCTCCGGGAGCGGGGTCCAAGGGGCGGCAGCCTCTGGCGGGGTTCAAGGGGCAGAGCCCCTGGTTGGGGTCGAGCACTAGAATTTGATTTTCCCGAAATTTCACATGTGAAGTTAAAGGGTAAAAAGTATAATTTTTCGATATCCGGCAGTTTGCATCCCTTCCCTGCAAATGTTAATTTCGAATCAATTTATAACCACTCTTGTTTTCTCTGTTCACGAATTCTCACGCACCTATCATACTTGTTCTTGAATTGAGTTTTATCCGATAGAAAATTTGATGTGAACCCAAATAGTTATCTGATAGCGTTTCGCGACTCTCAATTTATCACGGTAATTCTCAACAGAGTATGTTTTGCACAACCCTTTGTATATCAAACATGTTATTACATTATTATAACTTCATACATAAGTACATTCAAACGTTGTGTTCTACTGCGTTTTTTACTACAACTTCATTGTTTGATTTTTCTTTAATATCACGTAATCAACTTCAAAACACACATATCTGACACCCGTTAAAACATTACATTCTTGTGAAAGCTGAGTGAAAGGATTTTTGGATTTTCAGGATGACACTACTTCTTGGACATTCAGGATCTGGGAAAACAACCTTCCTGAGAACACTTGCCGGAGTACTACAAAAGGATCTAAGAGTAACAGGAGAAGTTACTTATTGTGGTCGTAAATTGTCCGAGTTCATTCCTCAGAGAACTTGCTTGTATATCAGCCAACACGATGTGCACCATGCCATGTTAGAAGTTTAATTTCACATTGTCAAATGGTGTAGTGTAGGTACTAGACATTGAGATCTGTGGTAGATCTGTTAAGACGTGAGCAAGTAGCAGGGATAACACCAGATCCTGATATTGATGCTTTCATGAAAGCCACATCAGTAGCTGGAAAAGAATCTAGTTTGATTACAGACTATATTCTCAAGGTTTATCTAGCTAACCACCTCATTTTCTTTTGTTCCTTGTCAAGTTTACCTAATTAACATCTATAAGCTGATGTGAAAACAGATTCTTAGCTTAGATATGTGTGCGGATATCATGGTGGGTGATCAAATGCTAAGAGGTATATCTGGTGGAGAGAAGAAACGTCTCAGTATTGGTATGCAAATCCCAGCTATGTGTACGTGCTTATACTTCTGGACCCTACAACAACCATGCTAAATATACAAAAAGATGATATCTCATCCATCATACAACTGAGATAACAAATTAAGAAATAGAAAGGGATCTAGGAGGAACAAAAATTATTGTGGGAAAATAAAGAAACAAAAAATCAACTCTCATTAAGTTTGTTCTTAAAAAAATAAAATTAAAAAAACAAATTAGTATGTAAATGTATTGGTTATTTTCTTTCTATCTTCTCTACTAAATTTTAGAGAACATTTAAACAAATTAATTTCATTGTTAGTATATTCATGTGTAGGTTATATTTCCTATACTTGTTCATGTAAAAGGTACAAACTTTAAGAATATATCAACAAATTAGTTCAATGATTTTTATGCACGTAACATACATATGTAAGAAGTACACAATTTAAAGAGTATGAACCAATATTGATAAAGAAAACTAGACCATTTAGATTTGTTCTTTTTATTCTTGTAATAATTTAGTTTAATAATAATCCTTAGACAATATTGAAACTAGGTGTAGGTTTTTAGTTTGGAATAGCTTTGATATCTCTCTAAATCTTGTGTATTTCGCTCTCACATTAAAATATTTTGATTGTACTCTCAAAATCTTTAATTGGATAATCCAAAAAGAAACAAGAATAAGTGTGTATTTTCTATTATGAAAACTTGTATCAAAAAGACGACCAAATATTTGCATTTAATAGTTGGGAACCAACACAAAGCTTTGTGAAAGAGTATACTAACTATTAGCAGTTACCATTGGCTGGAATTTATATGGTAACCATCAACAGTACTTAGTAGGACTTCTTTGATTGAAACTTAGCTACTGCTGTCTGTGAGTAATAAGGTGATCGCCCAAAGTTGTTGTTTATGCACCCTTAATGTTGAGCCCAAAGCTACTGCTGATAGCATTTGTTGTCGATAGACTAAGTTACTATTAGTCAGAGTTATTAATGATACTATAGTTACTATCGATGCAATTACTATCCGTAGCATATTTAATGCTGATCATAGTTGCTAATAATGGAAAACTGATGATTGATGCTAACTTACTGCTTATAACTACCATAGTTAGGCTCTAACCTTGGACCACACAAGGGCTACACCCCCTTGGAACCCCTAGCCAATTGAACCCTTAGGTTTGTTGGTGTTAGAAGTCAAAACAGCCTAAAGACAAGTGTGTGCTCCACACCTCCTAACTTGTATCAATGTTATTCAAAATTTCCTTTGGTTTTAAGTAAATTCGACTAAATAAAATAACTTGGCTGGAGTAGCTAGTCGAGGCCTGAAAAGTCAAACCCATATCTAAAGGTGTGGAAGCTATGACCTATAATGTGAAAGTTGTTACAAAAGGCATAGAAATCCGTTGAGCCTAGGATCAAAGGGGCCAAGAACTTGATGTGGGAGTAGGTGCATGAAGACACTGAGATGGGATGCATGAATTCATAAGATAGCCAAGTACCAAACTTATTTTCTACATTTATAAGCGCAAAACACTAAATTCTTTATGCAATTTTATACTTGTATGCATATAATTATTAACACTTTTTTATACACATTAAAACTAAGAACAAGTTGGCAAAGATGTCTAGTATATGAAAAAATGTGTGTTATTTGCATATTTGTTGTTATGAGATGTGTTAGTTGATGGAAAGATTACTTTGTTATCTAATCATACAGGAGAAATGTTAGCAGGGCATGCAAAAGTGTTCTTCATGGATGAAAGTTCAAATGGTTTGGACAGTTCCACTACTTATCAGATCATTAAACATTTAAAACAAATGGTTCTTATCATGGATGCAACCATGATAATCTCTCTTCTACAACCTGCACCTGAAACATCTGAGTTATTTGATGATATTATACTCCTTTCAGAAGGTCTAATTGTATATCAAGGACCATGTGCAAATATTCTTGAGTTATTTGAAAATATAGGATTTAAATGCCCAGAAAGAAAAGGGGTTACGGATTTTTTACAAGAAGTTACTTCGAGAAAAGATCAAGAACAATACTGGTTCAAGAAAGATAAACCTTACCGATTCATCTCTATACCTGAGTTAACTCAGTTGTTCTCCCACTCTCAACTTGGCAATGATATTTATAACAATCTTTCGAGTCCTTATGACATTACTGATGTCCATCCTGCTGCATTGGCAAAAGAAAATTTTGGCATGTCCAATTTAGACCTTCTAAAAGCGAATCTAGCAAGAGAATGGTTGCTAATGAAGCGAAATGCTTTTTTGTACATATTTAAGATGTTCCAAGTTACAATGTTGTCAGTTATCACATTCACTTTGTTCTATAAAACAACGATGAAAAGTGGTCAGCTAAGAGATGGTGGAAAATTCATGGGTGCGTTGTTCTTTAGTCTTCTTAATATGATTTTTAATGGCACTGCAGAGGTTGCACTCACTGTTATAAGGCTTCCTGTGTTCTTTAAACAACGGGATTATTTATTTTACCCTGCGTGGGTGTTTGCAGTCCCTGTTTGGCTTCTAAATATCCCTATATCAGTCATTGAGTCTGTCTTATGGACTATTATAACATATTACACCATTGGGTTCACACCTTCTTTTGAAAGGTTCTTTAAACAACTTTTGTCATATATCTGTGTGCACCAAATGGCTTTGTGTCTCTTTTGATTTATTGGTTTAATTGGGAGAAAACAAGTGGTTGCAAATGCACTTGCTACATTTATTATGCTAGTAATCTTTGTACTAGGTGGATTCATTGTAGCAAAAGGTTTGTATCCAATTAATTTCCTCTTCCTTTATACCTTACAACATATAGCAATTTGCACACGTCCTTACATGAATTAGCAAAATGTGGATATTATCTAATGTATGTTAATATTGCTTGCAGATGACATTGATCCATGGATGATATGGGGTTATTACATTTCCCCTATGATGTATGGACAGAATGCCATTGTGATCAATGAGTTCTTAGACGATGGGTGGAACACTGTAAGCTCAACACCAACTTGTTATTTGAAGTGTTATTATTTCGTAACAATTTTTATTCATTTGTACGTTACAGCCGAACCCTGATCCAAGAATCAACGAAGCAAAGATTGGAAAAGTTCTTCTTAGTACTAGAGGCATGTTTAAGACTGACTATATGTTTTGGATATGCATTGGTGAACTCATTACATATTCACTAATCTTCACCGTCTTCTTCATCTTAGCATTGAAGTATTTGAATCGTAAGTTAGTGTTTCTATGTTTTTCAACTGCCATTTGGATAAGTATGATCTCACACATTTTTTTTTCTAAAATAGCTCCCAGAGATTAAAGAACTGTTGTTCTAAACGAAGATGAACAAACTAGACACCCAATAATAGCCAAAAATCAAGGTTTAAATTCTTGTTTTCAATAAAGGATGAAAATTTGAAAATTCAAGTTGTTTGCAGTTAAATCTTATCAATTTCAGGTACAGAACTGACAGCAAAAAAGAGAGGAATGATGCTTCCATTTCAGCCATTATCAATTGCATTTGATCATGTCAATTACTATGTTGATATGCCAGTGGTACACGTAGTTTTCTTCAACATTAAAGTGAGTATGCACCAAAAACAAAAATATAATGATTGATTGTCCTGCTTGTTAGGAAATGAAAGCTCAAGGATTAATGAATGAGTGTTTGCAACTTCTAAACGTCGTTAGTGGCGCGTTTAGGCCAGGTATTTTGACAGCATTGGTTGGTGTTAGTGGTGCTGGGAAAACAACTTTGATGGATGTTTAGCTGGAAGAAAGACTGGTGGGTTTATTGAAGGAAATATCAGCATTTCTGGGTACCCTAAAAATCAAGAAACTTTTGCTCGTGTGAGTGGATATTGTGAACAAGACGATATCCATTCTCCACATGTTACAGTTTACGAATCGCTTGTGTATTCTGCGTGGCTTCGTCTTGATCCAGATGTAACTGATGAATCAAGACATGTAAGTTCTTTCACACATATTTTCTTTTATAAATGTAAGCATCTCTTACACATTTATAGAAGCATATTTGTTCTTCTGTGGCCTAGATAATAAGGGTTCATTTTTTGGTCGATTTAGATGTTTCTTGAGGAAGTTATGAATTTGGTGGAGTTAAATTCGATAAGGGATTTGTTTGTCGGGCTTCCAGGAATAGACAGTCTCTCAACTGAACAAAGAAAGAGACTCATGATAGCGGTTGAGTTGGTGGCTAATCCTTCCATTATGTTCATGGATGAGCCCACATCAGGGCTTGACGCTAGAGCTGCATCTATTGTCATGCGAACGGTCAGGAACACTGTTGATACAGGTAGAACGGTTGTTTGCACGATTCACCAGCCAAGCATTGATATTTTTTAAGCTTTTGATGAGGTTAATCTGTTGGATCAGCCCCAATTAAACACACAAAACACACACTAATGCTTGAAAACTCACGTTCAACACTCACTGTTTACTGCTTTGAAACACACACCTTCCAATTGATTTAATTGAAACCTATAAATACTAAAAACAAACACGACTTAAGCACTACCACTACCCCATCTTTAGGACCCCACTTCCTACTAAAAACAAACACTTGACTTAAGCACTAAAACTACACATAACTACATTTATGACCCATTGACCCAGTTACATTAACCGCTTTGACCCATACCCGTTGATCCAACTTTAAACCGATCAAGATTAATCCAACATAATCAACTTAGCTTATGTCATTGAAAAATTTTTGAAAGGAAAAATTGCTCGTAAAGGAACATAGTTTCACTACTTGCTTATAAAAATCAACTATATTAACTTCTTGCAGTTATTATTAATGAAAAGGGGTGGTCAGGTCATTTATGCTGGACCTCATGGACTCCCTTCTCACAAACTAGTGGAATACTTCCAAGTGAGTGTGCTAACTACTAGAAATTTGGTTATTAGAGACATTTTTCAGTGTTAACACCTTCATTTTTGTTTGTTGTAACACGAGCATACTTTATAGTCAATTACAGGGGTTACAAAGATGAAATGTGGCCAAAATCCCGCGACTTGGATGCTTGAAGTCGGTTCTTCTTCAGTTGAAGCTAGACTTGGTGTTGGTTTTGCAACAATCTTTGCTAATTCTGAATTGTATATGTATGTAACTAATCAATTCTACATTTGAATCTCCCATTTGTTGGATCGGATTAAACCTGTCTTTATCACATGGGAGGAACCAGAAGCTCGTCAAAGAGTTGAGCACACCAGCACCAGGATTTGAGAACCTACATTTCGCAACTAAGTACTCACAATCGTTTTTCACACAATGCAAGGCATGCTTATGGAAACAATGGCTTTCTTACTGGAGACATCCACAGTACAACATTATTCGCTGCTTGTTGACAACAGTGATTGGAACTGTTTTTGGAATAATTTTCTGGAATAAAGGACAAAAAATGTAAGGAATTTCCACCATCATGTCTAGTTTCATATGTTAATTTGATCCATTTCCCGACAGGAATCGACAACAAGATCTGATGAACATGCTTGGCGCCATGTATGCTGCTATTCTGTTTCTTGGAGGAACGAATACTGCATCGGTTCAGACTGTTGTGTCGGTAGAGAGGACGGTTATCTATCGAGAGTAAGCTGCAGGGATGTATTCTCCACTCCCTTTTGCGTTTGCTCAGGTGTATATGTATATTACCTCATTGCCGACCAAAATTTACAATGATTTGATCATTTTTTTATTCTTTTTACTTGCAGGTGGCAATCGAGGTTATTTACATTTGCATTCAAACGTTGATCTATAGCCTTCTGCTTTACCTGATGATCGGATTTGCTTGGTCGGTTAGCAAGTTATTTTGGTTCTTTTTCTTCGTATGTATGTGCTTCATCTACTTCACATTATATGGATTGATGCTTGTAGCGGTCACTCCAAACTATCATATCGCGGCCATTTCCATGATATTCTCGCTTAGTTTCTGGAACTTGTTCTCCGGATTCCTGATTCCTAGAACGGTAAGGCACTCCTACTCGTTATTAAGTGACACTTTATGTTACAAACTCCGTTGTAAAAAGTAATAAGACTTGCAGCAAATTCCAATATGGTGGCGGTGGTATTGCTGGGGTTCTCCGGTGGCTTGGACTTTATACGGACTTATTACATCACGGTTTGGTCAAATGAAAACCTGGTTGAGGTTCCCGGAGCTAGTTCGATGCCAGTGAAGAATTTCATAAAGGATATTTGGGGATACGAGTATGATTTTCTCCTATACGTTGCAGCGGCTCATGTTGCTTGGGTGGTGCTTTTTTTCATTGTCTTCACATGCGGGATTAAATTTCTTACCTTTCAAAGAAGATAGCAAGAAGAATCTCATAGTTAGTAATATATTTATCACCTCAAAACACCTTTTAAAATCTATACACATACAACCATATATAAGTAAAATATTTTCATTGTGTACGAAAGTAGCAATTTTACAAAGTCGTATGATATGTTTGCTCACAGTAACAACTGTAGTGGTTTGTGATTATACTTACATAGACGTTCCAACCCCTACTTTCTCTTACCATTTACATACACCTTCTGTAAGACTTTGTGTCAGACCGACATGCGTCCGCCAATTATTAGTTAATTGTAACCCTTGGTGTCCTAAAATAAGCTATGTCGTCCAATTAAACAAGTCTAGTTCATACCTAGATTCACTTGTTTGCATCCCTAACTAGAATGTATAATGATACCTTATACCTTAACAATGTTATAGGAACGGGATCAAGATAGTGGAACAAGATCAGTCAAAATAATAAGTAAATAAATACCAAAACTGAAAAGTTGAAAATATAAACCTCATATTATATCGATTTTGTCGGTTTAATAGCGGTATAATTCAAAATACCAAGACCGAAAACATGAAAAACGGATATTGGTACCAATATCAATGGTGTTTGGGTGGTATTGATTTGCCGGTACCTAAACTCGGTAAAAAATGTCCATCCATACTGTTATACTAGAGCACTGTATGTACATGTACTACACTACTACCATATTGAATATACACGGGATCAAGATAATGTGCAGAGCAGTTTAACAGGCAAAAGATAAAAGAGTAATGCTATAACAACTGATAACCGAGTTCAAACCCGAATAAAAGATACATAGAATTTCATCCTGAACAAAAGCCTGTGCAGTGGCCTGGACGTGGTGAACAGTCCAGTCATTACATCAGTTTGCTTTGCACGAGATATCAAGTCCAAAAACCAAAAAACCCAAAAAAAAGGATAAAAACTGATGATGTAGTTGTTCTTACTCATCAGGTTTCACAGGAGCATCAGCTAGGTCTTGAATTTCTTTCTTGCTCTTGATTGAACACTTCCGTTTAGTATCAATATCAACTTTATCCAAATCTTCAGCAATAGCCATGTAAGCAAACAGTACACTTTCAGCCTCTTTGTCTGCATTTTTTTCACTTCCATCGCGGTTGCTCTTGCCCTTACCTGAAGTGATTTGATCCAAGTGTTTTCTACCATGTCTGTTTTTTGAAAAATATTCATGGATCTTTTCTGCATCTTGTAGTCCAGAAAATGTACCCAGGAATTTTACTAACATTATGCTGCAGTTTGCAGGTTTCCCGAGTTTAACTTTCCCACCACTAAAACCTTTACCTGATATCAAGAAAGTGAGACAATAGCACACATTGTATTTGAAAAAGGGGGTTATATTTTAGAAATTTGCATATTAAATGACCAAATAGATAGCATACGGTGTTCAAATTTAATGATAATATATTCTTATCGGCAAGAAAGGTATTAAATTTAAATTTAATTCTTAACATATTATACCAAAGAAATTTTAGTATATACGACAAATAACCAAAAAGTTTTATATGTATTAATAGAAATGACAATATGGGTGAAAAGAGAGGTAAATAAGTAATCTTAATGTATCTTTGAATGATCAGATATATCATAGTCAGCTTCTATGAAACAGATATGAACCTGAATATCTAAAGAAACTGATTATTTAACCCCATAGATAATCAAATAACCCTAATCAAGATCACTTAATCCAATCAACAAAAACTGATTATGATGACTACAAGTCACAATAATCAGTCAAAAAGTTTTATAACACACGCCAAACGCCCCCTAAACTTATTAGATATGTTCAAGAAAAATAATATACCTCGAAGATATTGTCCAAGTTCTTCTACAGTTGTGGGTCCCTGACCATTGGAGTTGTTTAAAATAGAGATGTTATGAACTATGACAACTGGAGGCCAGATTATAAGATCTTGTTTTTGAACCAAAGCTTCAGTGGTGGAAACAGTCTCTGGAAACCATCTAGGAGTATTTGTAGGAATAACACTGTTCCAACCTAACATAACACATATTGCCTTCAGAAGTCCTAAATGTTGAGCCCTCAACCCACCCTTGTGTGACATAAAAGCATGCATTGCTAACCGTTGTGTGTCTAAGAACTCTTTCGAGAGGCTGAAATAAAGGAAAATTAAGAACATAAAAATATGCATCTCAAACGATACAGTACTGCAATAAGCTAAATTATATACAATGGGCCCCAAAATGCCCAATAATATGTACCATAAAAAATAACTTGTTGAAACTTGAAACCAGTCAACCACAAATTAGCTCATATGGAGTGGGCCCTATTTAGAACTCTTCGTATGCAGGACAAGGAGATTAAAGTCTCACAACTTCAAACTCACCAGAACAGAAAAGTTCTGTTAAAAGATGAATAGTTTCTCTCCATTCATCAATGTGTTATGGCAACAGCAAGACCATTTTAGAAGTCATAACCCAAAGCAAATCATATAGGGCTATCACATATTGCTCTCCTCAGTGGGTATCCTATTTAGTTATCCTAGAGAATTAAAAATCAAATCCTAATCAAATTTTGTGCATCGCAAACTGGGTTTAAAAAGGTATCACGAGACACTTAGGGCCATGGAATCTGATGCATGAAACAAAGGAGCTAGCCTCACGTGAGTGAGGTGTTTAGTGTTCAAAATATTTTCATAAATTAAATATAGATGACATTTTCTGCTTCATTTATCCTAAAACACCCAAAAATAAGATAATAAATTAATTCTAGATTTCTTAAATATGTATACAACCAAACAAGCTCTATATACAACAAAACAAGCTGTATCTACAACTAAAAAACCTCAAAGCAACAAAATATTCACTTTAAATAATATAAAAGAATAAAAAAGATTGTTAATCTCAATAGTTTTGAACTCCCGCAAGAGCCATCAAATTGTGTAGTTCTCTCTTTTTTCACATCAGAGATGTAAGAAAGACACAAACACACTCAAAACTCATCCTCTCCATCTCTCATCTATTTTTTTTTTATCTTTGTTACTTCTTGATCCTGAAAATGAAGAATTACTCCAACAGTCCAACTCTCACCCTCTCAACCCCCCCCCCCCCTTTTCCGCCTCTCTCTCTCTCTCTCTCTTGCCCCTCTCTACCCTTACGAAGTTCCTGAATAGAAGATCTGACGACCTGAAGCAACGTCTCAGGAACAAGACTACCGCCTCAAACTGCTTCATGGGATTGCATCGCTTCATGTCCTCTGAAGCAATTTCTAGATCACTAACCAATACTATAAAGCTGACAAATTCATCACTATCTTAATTACATTTGTCCCTTCATGTAGCATACATCTCTTCTGAATGTTCAGCTACATACTCCAAACATACTGCACAAAACAGCAATTCAAACCAAGTGCAAAGCCACCCTCCAGAGTAACTCAATGCAAGGATGTTGAGTTCAGATGTTTAACAAAATCAGAGAATGTTCTTATGTATATGGAACTTACTACTCATAATACACCTTCTGCATTGAACTACATACCACCAACAGACTACAGCCATGTCTGAGACACATGGGATTATTATCTCTGTTTTTTTAATAGATAATGCACAAATCTTGGTGAATACCCCATGTCTAAGCATTCTCTTTAGTAGCAATACCATCAACAGTTACTGGCTCAAAATTATCCACATAACAGATACCTGAAAAGACCTAGTAATTGTCCAAGAGTTGAGTTGGCTTCATTAACCAGTATAAGTTAGCGAATAGAAGCACCAGCTTTGTTTTTAAAAAAGAACTCTTAGAAAGAGGAGAACGACGAAAACAATAGCGTTAATAAGTTATCCAAAGCCCAAAATGAAAGCGATCACTGAATCTTCCAGATCCAGCAGTTTCGAATGATCATGGTACAGAAATTATCATAAAGGTTGTATAGGGAAACAGAAAGACAAACCTTCTTCCACAAACAACGCAGAATAAGCTACCTGCCCGCCCTTGCTCCATGTATCTTCTTCTCACAACTGTATTTTCATTCAATTTTTTGGTAAAAGATAAGAAATAATCATTTACCAGATGCTTGAACTCCTTAGTATCTTCGTGGGGTTCATAATGCTCAATTTCACTTGAGTTCATGTCAGCAACCTTGTCATTTTCACTTCTTATTGGCGCCTTCTTCCATCTGGGAAGAAACTTTCTTTTATTTGGGTGGTATGAATTATACCCAACCCGACCACTGGATCTTGAATAACCTTTTGCATACCTGTCATCATATTTAGGTGATATCCGATGATGATCATAATCATGAATGAATTCATCAGGATCATCAATGAATTCATCATCATCATCATCATCATCATAAACCTGTTGTGTTCTTTTAGAAAAAAATGATCGCCTGGCATCTTGATCTATCCACTCTTCATCTCTAAAGTCTTGATTATGTCTTCTATTAACAGTATCCAATCTACTCATCACACTTCTAGAAGGGCCCCTGTCATCTTCATCTTCCATTGTGTATTTCCTCTTCAGATATCTACTGCATGAGTCATATGGGGAAAGTTCATGGCCGTCCATCTTATGCTCTCTTTCATATGAAAACCCCTGGAAGCTTTCCATTCTTTCTTTACGAGATCCAGATGTTAAGTCTCTTTTATACTCATAATCGGGTCTGGCACGTTCTATTTCATGATCTTGTGTCATACCCATGTATCGCATTTCATCTTCTCTTAAAACTTTCCTCCCAAGGCGGGAATGAATATTTACAGTATCAAGATACTGTGCACTCTCTCTTTTTTCAGCTTGTGATCTGCTTAAACTGATGTTATCTGTGGCTGTTAAGGGAATACGGTCCAATGAGCTTCTACTGACCATATTCCTGCGGGCAATATCAGAAGTTTCTGCTCTCTGTGTAACATGATCCAACAAATTTGGTTTTATTATCTCTCTACCCTTGTAATCCACTCTCTCGTGCAAAGCCATCTTTTCATATATTTCATCAGATGGATATAAATAGTCACCTCTTTCTCGAGTTCTTGATTGAAGTTGGAACGAATCAAGATGCCTAGTTCTTGAAGGACTTAATCTAACCTCCCGGTATGGAGCCATATCATCATTGATGTCAAGATTAGTGTCTCTGTGAAGGTCCAATTGCTGCCTTTGTTCATATCTAGAGTGAGAAAAAGGGCCAGGCATATGCCTGGAGTTCAACGAAGGGCTGTCTCTAGAAAAAGGTATCCCGCCTTGATAATCTAAATGGTCAATCCTTGACTTTCTAGGAGATGTTCTTGCATAATCCTTAACATGCGTTGCACCCATGGATTCCTTAGACCTAATTGCTGGCAAATTAGAATACGAACTGTCCCTTGGATGAGTCAAATTTTTGTCCTCATCCCCGTGATGTTTCATGAATGTGAATTTATCGAATGAATACGAGTCTCGGACATTCGGATAGTGAACTCTTTCTTTCCCAAGCTGACCTAAATTAATGTTCAATGATGCTGATGTAAGAGCAGCACTGGTTTCAGGTTTGGAGGTGGGTTCAACATCTCCAGTAGACTTGTATAGTCTAGTACCTGCTGATTTCTGACTTGATGACTCGAGAATACCACTATTAAACCTCCTACCTTCAAACTTATCTTCTCTTAGGGCAGTTCTAAAAGAACCATCGCCATAACCAAACTCATTCCTTGTAGAAGAATAATCAATATCATCATGTTTCATGTCCATATGATCGAAAAACTCATGCCTTGAACGACGTTCTGGAGTCGGCAAATCTCTATCAGAAACCCAATCGTCTCTGTAAAAAGAGCGCCCTCTTTTAGCCTCCATATAAGGCGGTGACCTTGATCGAATGCTTCTGCTACCATAATCAACAGGTCTCTTTCTTTCCAAAGAGATGCTCCTACGACCAGCGAACGATCGATCGGAGTACGTCGGACCCTCCATTTTGCGGGGACTCCAACTCCTCTTTGAGCGAGGCGACATCATCAAGTAACCATCTCGATCGAGATCAGTGTTTCGACGGCGCCGATCGAAAGACGATTGAGAAGTGAAATCTTCGTGTCTTCGAGATTGCATATCTTAGTCCCAAAAACCCCCAAATCTGTTAAAACCCTTGAACACACTAACAAATCTACGGAAAACTCGATGATTAATGATTGCAAACGTATACAGAAACGAACAAAAAAAACCCTAAGTATTCGATCGAGATGACAAGAAAACCTAGAGTCCTAAAACATCAAAACACACTGATTAACATCTATAAAATTCAAACCTTCATGAGTTGATTGTGAATATCCATGGATGTATGATGTTTAAAAAATCGTATAGCTATCTCATCCATTCTCCTGTTGATCGGTGTGTTGCAGAAGAACTACACCCGCAGAACGTGTGTGATCGTATGGGGAACAAGCGTACAAATGTGAACAGATGGGCTTGAGATTTGTAAAAATCGGGCCAGATATTTCTTTTAAATCCGGCCCATTTAGTCCATAGAGAATAGACAATTATAACAATAGAGAGAGAATATATTATATATACATGACTCTTTTGGTCTGGTCCAATAATACTTTATCAATTCATTCAAACTATAAATACAAATTTATTGGTCTTACGTAATAAAATAAGATTGAGGTTATTTTACAAAATGTATTTTTGCTATAAAGTGTGAGAAGACACAATGAGGTTAAAAAAGTCACAAAAAAAATTATATCTCACAATCTAAATCGAATTTCAAAAAAGTACTTCGGAGTCTCTGTTCCTCTCGTCGTTTTCTTTGAGATAAAAAATAAAAAAGTAATAAAAAAATTTTTATTATGTCTTTTATCACACAATGACGTCATTGTGTCTTTCATAATGACACAATGAATCATTGTGTCTTTTATAAATGACGCAATTAATTTTTTTATTTATTTTTTTTCGTTTATTTTTTTTTAGTGAGGACGGCTAGGGGAACAAAAGTTCGGAATTACTTTTTTGAAATTCGATTTAGATTGTG
Organism: Flaveria sonorensis; assembly: GCA_025506505.1. Taxonomy (NCBI): domain Eukaryota; kingdom Viridiplantae; phylum Streptophyta; class Magnoliopsida; order Asterales; family Asteraceae; genus Flaveria; species Flaveria sonorensis. The sequence continues at coordinate 2,150,384 of CM046436.1, read as the reverse complement.
AGATATAATTTTTTATGACTTTTTTTGGCTCATTGTGTCTTCTCACACTTTATAGCAAAAATACATTTTGTATTTGAACCTTTTTCAAAAAATAAAACATCCAAGTTAATATTTTTAAACACTTGGGACAGCACTTTATGAAATCTTGATCTGTTTTAAATAGTGAAAAGTGGTTTTCTTCAAAAGCAAGTGTAGTTTACACAAATTTGAAAACTTTGATATTTCAAAATTGGGTTAAGAGACTAGGTTTTTTTACAAAGTGGCTAAGTATGTCTTTTTATAATACTAAGTGGCGTTTGATTTGCGGAATTTGTTGAAATTGGAATTGGAATTTGAAGTAGAATTAGAAGTAATTGTATTTGGAATTTAGGGGGCGTTTGGTTAGTGAAATTTATTGGAATTGAAATTGGAATTAAAAGGAATTGTATTTGAAATTTAATATTTTTCAAAGGATTTAAAATTTAAGAGAATTAGAATCTATAAAGGGAACTTAAATTCCAAATTTATTTTTAGTGACAAAACACTTATACAGAAATTAGAATTTATCACCCATTGCAAACCACCACCACCTAAATGACCACCAATCATCGCCGCTACATACCACCGACAGCCGCCGCCGACAATCGATCGCGACCACCAACCGCGCCCGTTGCCGAAAATCGGTCGTACCCCACCGCCGCCACCAACCGATAACGCCCGCTGCCGAAAACCGACAGTCATTATCGAGCACGTCTAAAACCGGCGTGGTTAAGTGACGACGGTCGGTAGTCGGCCGCGGGCGCGGTCGGTGGAGACGGGCGTTGTTTGTAGGCAGCAGGTGCAGTTAACGACGACTGTCGATTGTCGACAACGGTTATGGCATGCTCGGTTATGGCATGTCGGGTGGCGGTCGGCAATCGGGGTCGACGGCGGGCGGCGGAGCCTGGCAGTTGGGGTCTGGTCTTGGGCGTCGGGGTCGGCGAGGGGTGGGGGCATTGGAGGTGGTCGGCACCGGTAGATGAGGTCGGCAAGGGTCGTCGGTAGTGTCGGGGCATTGGAATTTGAAATCATTTAAAATTTAGAAGGATTTTGAAATACTTCATTTGAAGGAATTTGAAGGAATTAATTCTAATCCCAATTTCAAATTTTTTTTCAACCAAACACGTTAATAATGGAATTAAAATTTCAATTCCAACGAATTTCTATCAATAAAAAACAATGGCCCATGAAATTCAAATTCCAATTCCATCAAATTCTATTGAATTCCTGAACACCAAACGCCCTCTAACATTTTTAATTTTTTTTAATGATACTAGAGTTAAAAAAGAAGTACCAACATAAAAGTTGCATGCTTATATATTTATAATCGTAGAAATGATTCTACTGTTGTAAGAAAAGTTACATTAACTAACATAAAAGCCATTCAATATGGCAAAAAGAGTTAATAATCTTACATTTTTATTAATATTAATATAAACACGAGCAAAATTATATACACGCTACCAAAGATTCATTTCAATTAGGTTTTATTACTACAAATAAGTTAACAAGGTTGATCCAAGTTAAGTTGCGTCAATTACAAAAATCATACAGAAGTGGACAAGATGATTAAAAATAATAATAATAAAAAAGTTTGCTTGTTACAAAATGTTTGATGATCAAATATAGAAAAATAATACTATAACATTGAACAGGATTTTGATGGCAACAACCGGAACTTGTGAGGTTTGTTTATAGGATTCAATATATTATATGAGAGTGGATTTATAACATCACAAGCATTTAACCTAAAATTTACGGGATTGAGTTTAGTTAAAATGGATTTGAGTGATTTTAGGTTAAACTTGCAAACATGTTTAAGTGTACCATCCGTGTTCGGGTTGGTCTGACGATTACTCGAGCTGGTTATATTTTGTATGTTTAGCCTCATAGTTAATTGTTTAAATGTGTTATATGACGTAACTTAAACTTATTGGATATTTTATGCCAAAAACTTAATAATAAAAGAAAGATGGGTATTGTTTTTTAGTTTAAACTAGTTATTTTATATTATTAATAATTTCTGTAATTTTAAACTTAGAGTGTTAAAAAATAAACTAAAATAAAATAATAGATTAGGTAAATCGTCCGAACTTGTGACAACTTATGAAAATTCATGTAACGTTCGGCTTCACACGTCTTCAAGTTTCTTCATGTTTCATACACGATTAGTGATAACAGCCTATTTAAACACCAGGCAAATCAAATTTCTGTAAAATGGGCTAATTTAAACCAAGCAGAAAAAAATTCTTTTACCATTTTTTTAATGAATTTTAAATTATTTGTGTGTGATAAGCTAATTAAATGAGTTGGATGATTTAACCCAAATCAAATTTCTGTAAAATGGGCTAATTTAAAGTTTAAAATGTGTAATAGATTAGTTCTATATATACTCTTAAATTGTGTTAAATTTTATAACACAAATATAAAACTTTAATTTTAATAGTATATTGGTCTCTTTTACCTTTATGTGTCATTTTTTTTATGTATATGACTATGATTTTAAAGTTGGTGCTTGTTTGATATTCTATAAAGTTTGGTACAATATTCTAATAAAGCTTTGCTGACTTTAGTTAAGGTGTATTATATTGCCCCATACAAGCATTTATTTCATATAAAATACATCACCCGAAGATAGAAAATTGCAAATGGATAATAGGTTATCGTATACATTCGTATAAATCATGCTATAAAATATTTAACAAATTTATAAACAAGTCATAGAGAAAAGATGTTATCCACGATCTTTATTCTGGCCACCAATCTCGGTTTTTTGAACCTAACTTGAAAGTGTGTCCATGTGGCCATTTGACTTTCGGCTCAAACTTCTTTCTTTATAACCAGGAAGCCTCCCATATAAAACTTATATTACAACCAAAAATACTAGGGTGGGAGAAAATGATTTTTGGGGTTTCGAATGATGCAATTTTGTTTTGTGGTTGCATATTATTTATATTGTTTCGTACTAAACAAGATCTAATTAAAATCTTGGTGATGTTTATGAATGACGTATTTCATCCAGATCATCATCGTTATGTGAAATCTATGTTCGATCTTCCCATCATTCAATTTAGAGACTTGCAAGACCGAAGAGGGCAAAGATCGTTTGATGAGCTTTGTTTCATATGTTTGAAGGAGTACGAGAAAGAAGATGTAGTCACTCAACTTAGTAGGTGTGGTCACGTTTATCACACTGAGTGTCTTGGAATTTTGATGAACAATTGTGAGTTTATGTGCCCCTTCTGTAAATCATTTATTTTTAAAAATATGATAAACGCTTAACATTTGATCTTTTAATTAAAATAGTAAGTAGATGACACAAACACAATTCCAATGAACCGAAAACAAGTGACAGGCATACGTAATGTCTATAGCATGATTTTTTCGCCTCTTAACTGCTATAATGAAACTTGTTTGGTTATTGTATGAACGATGTCATTTCCATGCATCACATAAGTGTTCGGCAAGCTTTCTTCAGATAAAATTCCCAATTTCAATAGCTTCTTTCCTATAAGCTTGCAATCTCTTTCAATTTCTTACTTTCTTCAAAATCTGTCTTCCTCACGAAAATAGTAAGATGAAGAAAATATGATCTCAATTACTAGTAATTACTTTTTATATAATTTCCTATCCTTGTTGCATATTTGAATTCATATATTGTAAATAAAAGATAATTTTTTAGAACGACAATTTCCACACTCATCTACTTTTACTTCTAAACTACATCAATAGATAACACCTGGACAATATAGGATAATAAATTGTCATCCCAAAACTCGAACCCACAACATTTGGTTGGGATGAGAACACCATTAGCATTCCTAAGTGTTGTAAAAATCAAAAGTAATTCAATGATCAATTGGTAATCATTGGGTAACCATTACAATTCACCTACCTAATATTTTAATATGTTACAAAATATAAGAGAACTATAAAAATTATATCATATATGAATTGCCATCAATGCATCAAAAAATGTTTTGTTAAACTTATTAGATTATTTTCTACTTTTTATGGCATTCTTTCATATTCTATCGAACAAGTTCTTACTAAAAGTTGGGTGAATAGTACTCCTTTAATACAACTATTATCCATTTATAACTCCCCAATGATAGTATAATTATTTTTAAACAACAATTATATATTTTATAACTTTCCACCACATTATAGAGATTAAGTAATGTATATATTTGATCAAAGGTTAATTAAAAAACAAACCATGAATTTGATTGTGACAACCTCGACTAAGAAATTAAGAATCCAAGGCCTAAAAATTCTCCCATTGTGGGTGAGTGTGGGCCGAAATTCGTAGTTAATCTCAATAAACATTTTCAATTTTTCACAAGTTTGACTTAATTATTGTGCAACGTAAAACCGTGTTTTATATCACATTTAAGGGGTATTTAGAAGTGACTTAAGCGGTCTCGTATTTTTTTATACTTGGTTTTGTGATTAACTAATAAAACCGTCTTTTTTGTTGCAATATTATGTTAATAAAAAGTGATCATTCAATCTTATGAGTTTCACATGGTTCACTTATTAGCCGCTGACCCTCCATCATTTTGTGATGGACCGGCTTCAAAATTGATTATAGTAGACTAAGGTTGTACATTTGAGTTAATCATGGCAATAATTATAGTACACTAAGGTTGTACATTCAATGCACAGAATACAAGTCACAAATGACCCTTTAATCCCTGGCTATCATTACCATAAGTTTCTTTCAACCTAGTACGATGATGATGAAACAGATGTACACAACCATTCTTTTTTCCACTTGTACATGGTTTAAGCTATCTGGTTCGGATCTTGGTTTCACTGCTTTCCTGTCATAATCTCTTGAATGTCAAATGTGTGGCGTAATAGGTGATTTACTAGCCTATGTGTATTGATTGATGGAAATATTGAAGAAGATGATCACCATGTGTGTGACGTAGAAATAAAGATGATCGCCATGTGTGTGACATAGAAATCTAGAAATAAACGCGATTTAGCAGTGTATTGATGGTCCCACTAGTTAACTTGTAAATAAAGATGATCACCATGGTGTACCATAGAAATATATATATATATATATATATATATATATATATATATATATATATATATATATATATAGGACAAAAGCAATTTAGAAAGCTAGCCTATGAAGCTGGCTACAAAAGGAAGGTTTTATGAAACAAAAACATGCATAATGAAGAACATGGCAACAATGGAAACCTCTGTATTGATTGATGGAAATATTGAAGAAGAAAAGCAGGCCATCGAATTGTTTCGAGCAAAAGAAGAAGAGATTGAGAAGAAGAAGATGCAAGTTAGGGAAAAACTCAAGTTTCAGCTGGATCACGCAGAAGAAAAAACCAGACGACTAGCTCAAGTTTGGGAAGTAAGCCTATGAACCGAAAAAACTAAGTTCTAACATAAATGTATTTGAGTAATTTGACAAAGGTACCCTCACATATTTGTGAGTGATTTTAGTGTCATTAAGCTATTTCAAACATTTTTTCTTACAAATTTTAAAACCTACAATATTATGCATGGTCAAGATGATCTAATTCTAAGTTATGTTTGCTTCTCTTTGTATGATCATTAGGAACTCGATGTTTGGAAAGATCCTATGAGAAAAGAATTAACCACTGTGCGAAAGAAGGTAGATAAGGCTAGCCGTGAACTTAGATCACTAGGACAAAGTTGTCGCAAGAAGGTAATCTTTGTTTACCAATGTTTTCATAACCTAAAAGGTTATCAAACCGATCGTCTTTCTGGTTCACTTGGGGAGACCTAAGAACCAAAAGGCGTCATATTTAATGTAACTATGTTATCACATATAAAAAGAAATATAGCGTTTTATCATTCTAAAATAAACAAAATTCAACATCTAGCACTAGTTAGTTACAGACTTAAGATTTTGTCACCTGAAACAGGAGAAAGAGTATAGAGAAGCAATGGAAGCTTTACACAATAAGAAGGAAGAAAAAAATAAGCTAACAATCACTCTGGTTGAGGTAATAATAATATACGACTTCTATGTTTTAGTCAAATTCAAACGACCAAACTGAATTTCAACATCTTTAATCATAAAGTTTTAATTAATAATTCATTGGAAATTTTGTAGTTGGTGAAGGAAAGTGAGAAAACAAGGTTGAAGAAGCTACAGGAGCTCGGCAAGATCATTGATTCTTCAGGCTGATGGTATTATATATGCGTGTATGTGTGTGACAAGTGATATTGTTGAAAGCTGAAGAAGATTTAGTTGTGTATTATTTATGTTTCTTGTGTGTTAATTTGATGCTTGATGTTAAGTAATATTTTTCATTCATTTTATTTTATCAGTGTCATCTTGGGTGTATGAAACGTGAAGATAATGTCATTGAGTCGTGAAAACAAGCTGGAAAATACATGTTGTGGATGAGTAACCTCCTGTGGAAGACTCATGCATCAGATTTGCCTTTTATATGTCATGTGCTAATTAATCCAGGTGGCTTAGCTTTTTCAGAGTCTAAAGACTAAAGTTGAATTGATCTCTTATAAAACTAAAAAAATAGGTTACAACACTTACCCATATTGGTTCTTTTTGTTTTTTCCAAAATTTTGGTTTTCATTTGAAAGTAAATATATATATATATATATATATATAGGGTTAGGCTCTTTGCAGAACTTACTTTTAAATGAGAACTACAAGAACTATTACTAACCATTGATTGTTTTGATCAAAGGTTGTGATTAAACATGATCAAATTGTAAATCAATATGTTATTTAATTGGTTAATCTAAACAAAAGGGTAAATTAGTAATTCATTAAATTTTTTCTCTCTCTAATTAGTTGATAATTAATTATTTTTAATTCTCTCTCTTTTTTTCTCTCTCATCTATACCGATTCATCAATTACATATTTGAAAAATATTCTTTGATTGAATTAATGTGTATATGTGATGCGTCAATAAACACTTTTTGTTTAATCTATGCATATGCAATTCGATTATTGTTTTATTTTTAAAACTGCTCGTTGATTTACATATGTGTAAATCATTAGATTGATACGGATTTCAACCCAACTGTCCATGATATGGTTACACCTATATATTTAACATATACGTAAATTTTCAAATAGATAATCCATTTTTCAAGTTGACCGACTATTTACATATATGAAATATCTTCATTTCATGATACACAACTTCTGCAATCTGCATAAATGATCATACGTTCATGTATATGTGTGTAAATATTATTTACACATACACAAATATATTGAAAAGACAAAATCTAGATATGAAATCCAACCAACAGCGATAGTTACATATGTATAAATTTTCACACTATTTAATTATTTACATATATGTATATATTCTTATATCGATGATATTTTTCCTACAATTATATTAGAAAAAGTAAGAATATACTAAAATTAAATACCAATTCATTTGAAAATTAGACTGTTAATATTTCATGAAATTGAAAGAAAAAAAACAACATAAACTAAGAAAACATGATATGTAAGCTTGTGATAGCAAACAAAAAAATAGTTTCATGTCAATTATTTAGAAAAATATGATAACTTATCTATCACATAAATACTAATTAACGTATATGTAAATCAACATAAAAGTTATAAATAAAAAATACATAACCTGTAATGTAGTTTAATTATATTCTTATATGTTTACATATATATAAAAAACAACTATAACAAATCTGTAGTATAATTACAATCAATAAATATGTAACTTCATGCTCAACAGATATATACCTTCATGCTCAAAAAAACTAACATTTTCCATCTAGTTATCAAACTTATACGAAGAATGCTCTAACTTTTCTTGTCAAATCACCAATATGTTGTTATTCAAATTGTCAATATCAAAAACTTGATTGTCCACTACATTAATATTAATTATTAATTATAATCTACGAACAAAAAGATAACAAACACAAGCAATTGTTAAAAATAAAATATAAATTCCATATTATCATGAAGTTGAAACTGAATGCTCTACATAACCTTATCAAAATCAATTGAAAAATATAAAGTATCAATAATTTGAGAGAAACACAAAAAATGCACCATCGATCGAACACCCTTGTACCGCAACAACAGCCGCTCCCATAAAATATTCTTCATCATCTTCTTTGTTTTTTCTCGAAAGACTAGACCCACATGTACTCGAGCAATGTAGCACTAAATTGGTGCACCATCTAAGACCCTTGTTGTTACAAGAACCACCACCCCTATAAAATATTCATCATTATGTTCTTCGTTTTTTCTTGAATTGTGACAGCAAGGAACCCACCATAAAAAAAAACCTAATTTTTATTTGAGAAAAAACTTTATGATTAGGTTAAATGAAGAATATTTATAGGAAATAATGAGGTAAATCGAGTTTAAGAAATTTTATCAATGGAAAAAATTCAAACTTCCATAATTAAAGGCGGTAAATAAGGACAAACAAAATTAAATAAATTTAGATTTACCTTAATACCCTTTAAGTTAAATTTAATAAGTAATAAAAACTATATAAATTAATGGCTAGGATGAGTTCTCGCAGTTCTCACGATCTTTAAGAGTCCTGAAAAGATCCTGACCCTATATATATATATATATATATATATATATATATATATGAATCATAAAGAAAATATATAATTAAGGATAACCAAACAACAATTAAGGATAACAAAACAACATTTTATCCTCAAACAAAACAACATTTCATAATCGAGGTAAATCCAGATTGTAAGGTGACCACATATTATCCAAGAGATAAATAATTAAATCTTACAAGATATAGGTATAGGTGAATAACAACAATAGATTAAAAGTTCTTTTGAAAAAAACAAAACAATATTTCATGTGACTTGGGCAATGTAGTAAGTGACTTGAACAATATTCTATATGAGTTAGGCAATGTAGCAAGTGACTTCTTATTACATATCACAACCGGTCAAAATGTATTAAGTTTATATGGTGACGAAAATTTCGTCATTAAAAGAATAATTTGATTGTTTTAACACTGAAAGTGGTTGTATTTAATATATAAAGTTTTTACGAATTTTGACTCGCTTAGTTTAGCTTTTTTATTCATTTGAGGTGAAACACAAGGTTTTTATGAGGAGTCGGAGTGGATACGGGAGGAGGTGGTGATAACCCAACCACGGGTGGGAACACCATCCCCAAGTTCGAGTAACCATAATGTCCATTGGCTTGAATTCACGGGTATTTGCCGGTCGAATTTGAGCATATGACTTGTAGTGTGCCACCAGGGGGGACCGGGTGGGCGACCGCCCAGGGTCCGATCTCCTCAGAGGCCCGAAATTTTTAAGAAGAATTTTATTTTATATATGTGTGTGCATTTTTTTTATAAAAATACTATAATCTATTAATTAATTCATTAACAAACCCAATAGCATTGTGATTATTTTAGCTCGTTATACTTTACCTTATAGCCCATTAACATTGTAAATAATTTACCCTAATAACATTTACCCATGACACACCTAATTTAGTTTAATAACACCAAAATAAAAAAAGGAAACTATTAGACGATGGAATGTGGAAACTTTTTTGTATACAAGTTATTCGGTTTAGATTTTCTTATATGTCGTATTATAGGGTCTTAATTATTGTTTTCGTTCCAAGCCCAAAGTCTCTTGAAAATTCTCGGGACCGGCCCTATGTACCACAAACACATACACATATATAAATGTGAGAAAAAATGGACAACAACCTCCAAGCCAAGAAAAATATAATAAATTTGATGTGATGTTAATATGTTATATGTAAAAATAAAAAATAAAAAAGGACTCCTTCTCCTCCCCTAACAACTAACTAACAAGTAAACAAATTGAAATTACTATGTCCTATTTTGTTTTCTCTTTTTTCTTCTCTATAAATAAAATTGTTATTCACTTTGTTTGCTAAGTTAATGATAAGAATCAAAGATTTCTTGAAAAATCATAGGATTAAATCCTATCATAAAGTAGTTTTGCAAATAGTGTAATTTAAGAATAGAAGTGAATAGGTGCCTAGGATATCGTTAAAAATAAATAAATAAATAATAAAAAATAAGGTTGTAGTATGTCATCCATATCCTTAAAACAAAATCGTAAATTTTTTTAATGTCTAAACACCATGTTTTACTTCCAAAGTATAATATCTATAACTCAATTCAACTTGTACAACAATTAGTTTGTTTAGTGGCACTCACTTCATCAACAACATATATTATTTCTCTCCTCTTTTTAAGATCTTGCTTTGTAATTGCTTCATTTTCTTTAGCATCAATGCTCTTTTGACTAGCAATTTCAAATATTTTTGTGATCATTTGTAGAAATGCATCTTCCACGTTTAAATTCTCCTTTGCTGATGTTTCCATGAAACATAAATCCTCTAGTTGAGCGAGACTTTGACCGTCTTCAGCATCTACTTCTCTCGAGTCAACCAAATCAGACTTGTTGCCGACAAGAATGATAACCATGTCACGATTACCATACTCCCTGAGCTCTTGTAACCATTTCCTAAGGTTCTCAAACGTCTCCTGTCGCGTTATGTCATAGACCAACATCGCGCCTAGTGTGCCGCGATAATATGAGCTAGTTATCGCTCTGAATCTAAAATCAAAATGTTATGATCATCACATGCGATAATTATTTTACAGTTACAGTACTATATAAATCAATAACTCAATAAGAAAGTTGCTCAAATAATGCGGAAAACTCATGACAATAAATCTGAATCATTTATGATTGAAAAATTAAATAAAAAATGTATAGTTGTACAAGATTAAATGATTTTCCTTCTGATGAATTAATTTACGTACTCTTTCTCATCTCTTTCTTCACTATAACAAATTCCGTATAGATGTGTAGACATGAAAATTATATTGAACCTATCATGTGTAGATGGTTATAATATATAGATACACATAAATTTAGATTTATTGATTCAATAATATATTGCTTATACAATGTTGTATTTTTATAAGTTACGTCACGAGTTCTCTTAATGTTTGTGGTCTATAAAAACATTATCTAATGTTTACAACCTTTTAAATTGCTTTATTTAGAAATTTAGAATATTAATATAATAGCATTTTTTGTATACAACTTATTTGTTGGTCAACGTTACCTGCTCTCATTAAATACATACTCAGAAATGACCGACCCGTTTTAATCCATATTCTTTTCACAACAACTTGAGGCATCTTGCAATCTCTACGTTTGTCATTAAAACTTAATATAGCAAGTATTAAAAGTTAAAATCTTGTGTTTGACATCAAAGTTTATGTGTCGATGCTTCAAATAGAGTTCAGAAAGACATGCAAAGAATTATACGCACCTTTCTTGCCCAGCAGTGTCCCAAATCTGGGCTTTGACAATCTTATCTTTGATCTTAATGTTTCGATAAGCGAATTCAACCCCGATTGTTGGTTTGGAATCGATGTGAAATTCATCTTTTGCAAATCTAGAAAGTAAATTTGATTTCCCGACTGCTGAATCCCCTATCAGAACCGACTTAAACAAGTAATCACACTCATCATCAAACAAACTACTACCCATCGATCTCAAACTTCCTCTGGAGAATAGATGATTAAGAAGAAAATTAATGATATTTTGGAGGATAATAAAAAGCAGTTAAAGAGGTGTTTAGTGGTTGATGTTACCAAACAATTGACAAAGACATGATGATTATTGTTGTCGATCGTTCCTTGGTTATGTCAAAGGCATGCTGTGCTAATCAATTACATTTAAAGGGTTAGGCTTAATTGGTGGCCCATACTTTTTCGTAGAATTTATATTATTTTAAAAAAATATATATAATTAAGAAAATCATGGTTAGTATTTTCTTACGAGTTTTTACAGAAATCATTAGTATATTTATTATGTTGTGTTAATCAAATCATTTATTCGAAACTAATTGATAATTAAGATTTATAAGTATTAAAAACTTAAAGCAAGTCTAATTAGTAGTTTACTTAGTAATATACCCATATATTAGATTATATTGAATGTATGTAAGCGATGTAAGTGGACATGAAATAATAGGTATATATATAATTAATTGAATATATAAATATATAATACATAAAACTATAATTATAATAAGATTTGTTTTCTTCTTCCTACGTGTTTAACTTCTTTTTTATCCAGGTTATAAAAAATTTGGGTTTATTCTCAAAGTATAAAAAAGATTTTATGTTCTAAGATATAACTTGCTAAAAGAAACACGTGTACTTATTATGATATTAGAGCATTTGGGTTTTCCATTCTCATCTCCATCTTTTATATATTTCATTGAAAAAATGAAATAATAATAATAATAATTAAATATTATTTAACTGAAATAAGAATAAATATGAGAAGCTAATGTGAGAGGATTTTTTTAAAATAAATGAACGAAATTTTTAAGGGAAAATGATTTTTGTTACTTACGAAGGATGTGAATAGAAAATATATAGTGAACGCTCTAACTATACACATGCACATATAGAGATATATTTAAAATTAATCAATGAGTAACTACTGATTTTTAATGAATAGGTTATAATATACGTATTATGTTTTAAAGATATTGATATCACTAATTAAAATTTGATAAATTCACATAAATGGTCACTATGGTTTGACTACATTCAACGTCTGGTCTCCAGACTTTAAAAATTGCAAATTTAGGTTAAATTTTTTATAGTCATTGCAAGTTTGGTTCTTAAATTTTTAAAATTACAAAGTTGTTCCAAACTTTTATGTGGGCGTTAAACTTATGGTCCGTCAAGTAAACTATAAAAGTTAATTCAAACTTTATAAAATGCATAAAAATTAAATGAATTTAATGTCAGAGATCAAAAGTGCAATGAGTACACAAATATTTAGACTAATTTTGTAATTTTTAAAGTTTAGACACCAAACATACAATCTGATTAAACTACGAGGACTATTTATGCAATTTTCTTTAAAAATTGTATAAATACTTGTTCAAAACTCAGTTAAAACGCTAAGTAAATTTAGGTTAAAATTGATTGTATTACATAGTACACACGTTAAAAAAATAATCAATATAAAAAATTAATGTGCGGTTATAGTCAAATAACCAACAAACTTATATCATAGGTAAGAGATAAGAGGGACTTCAATTACAATTTCAAATCTTATGAATTACCTAAAAACTAATAAAATTAACAGAATCTTAGCAAAGTAATCAATATAATTTATAGTTATAAAAGATTCCATCAGTAAAGCTAATTTTCCGACTAAGTTTTTTAACTTTTTGTTGGGTTAAAATGTTAAATTATTTGCTCGTTTTTATAAGTATGATATTAGAACTTTCATCAACTTAGTTATCTTATAAATTTCAAGTGTACCATACACATGTTAACTTGTTATTCTTAGGCTTGTTTCATACACAACATATTTTACTATCTTTTTACGTTCCACGTTTTTAATAACATCACAAACCTCGGTGTTATCTTCAGATTCGTTGGTCATCTTCATCAATAGTAACAATTTGTTTAATCTAATCCTAATAAACGTTTACATTATGTGACACGTGTCATCACTAGAATCGCTCTCATATGCAAATTCCCGCCAAAACTAAAATAATTAAAAGAGTAATTTTATCATTTGACCCTTAACCTTTGACTTACCCATATATCTCAAAATGTGGGTGAGGGATTTAAAAAAGTTTTTGGTTGGTGTTGCACTAAGCACAAATATAACTAACATCTAGAAACAAAATCTTGACAATATTACGTGTAATTTTTTTTTTATAATATTCTTTTAAATATTTTCAAGTTTTTGAAAGCGTAATCTTTATATTTTTTAATTTTTATCATAAGGACGTCATTGCCAAAAAAAAGTTTTTAGTTGCTTTTACTTTAATACTAAATATATTTTGACGTTTTTTAGAAGAAAATAAACTTTATATTCATTTTTAAATTCTAGATACCCAAAAGCTTTTTTATTTTTATTTTTATTTTTATTTTTTTAAATATTTTTATTGTGTTTAGCGTTATGAAATTCTCCATCACTGATTTTTTTTCTACAATTCTCTGTAAACTCTACAAATGTAGTTTTGTTTTGTTTTTTTAATTTTAATTTTCAAATTTTAAAACTTTTAAAAAAATTTACACAATCTTAGGTTTTCTGTTTTAGTCTTTGTTAATAATTTAATTTATGATTTTTTGAGGTGTTTTAATTCTATTGACTTTTTAGATGTAGAAATTAACATTTATTGAATTAATTTGATTTGTATATTAATTTAATTAATTATATTTGACATGCTTAATCTAATATTTGAATTTAATAGTAGCAATATATTTAAACTTTGAATTTTAGTTTATTGTATTACCTTTGATTTTTAGCTTTTAGTTTTTTCAACTTTAAAATTTAAAATTTGAACTTTACGAGATTCTAGGAAGATAAATTTTGAAAAGCTATAAGCATCACAACACTCATTGAGTTTCACTCGGTTTGACTCATTTCACTTTTTAATCAATATTTTAGCTTAGCTTGACCTATTTGAACTATTTTGTTTAGCATAAATGGGTTGAAATTAAACAATTTTTTTTAGCAGACACTACCCTAATTTCTTTTTTATTTTCTTTTACTCTTTTTGTAAGTTATTATGTTGACTTTTAGCTCCTAACTAAAATGACACAATCTTTGTTTTTGTTGCATCATACTTTGGATGTTATAATACTGCAACTGCAATATTAATAAGGAATGTCATTTTTAAAATGATTTTTACAATTGTTGCGGGAGCTTTAGAAAGTATAGTTTGTAAGGAGTTATCCCCGCTCATTAGAAAAATACCAAATCTTAGCTAAATGCAAGTTATAAAGAAGTAATTTTTCTTACCATAAATCAAAGTTAGGGCCAATCGCTCTTTAGATTTGGTTTGTATCTAAAACGGTCGGTGTTTATATATGGTCAACTTTATGGGACGTTGTCCAGAGTTAAAGAAAAGATGGATTTAAGTTCTTAATATCTTATAAAGAGAGTAAAATTATAAAGAAAACAACAAATGTTGTGTATAAAGAAGTATTTACACATTTTTGAATTCTAATTATAGTTTGATTACTTATATTTGTATATAATATATATTTTTCATTTATGTCAATTTTGTTTAATTTTATCTTTTTCTTCTACTAATAAGAGATTTTATGATTTTCTATCCATGTAATACACGGGTTTATAACCTAGCGTATTATACAAGAAAACTTGAATAAGACGCAAATATAAGCAATATCTAGTTTTAAGAAAATAGTTTGTATCATGATCAAATCTCACCTAAATCTAAATCTACTTATTTTGTTTGATTTATGTACAGTAGATTCTGATTTGATTCATGTTATCTTTTCAATATATCTTTTCTATATATGATATATCTATTATAATTATTTTATACAAACATAAATTAAACATAGATTTATTAATGCTAAATCTAATTTTAATGAATTACAATTTTAGTTCTGGTTTTTGTGTAGTCTTTTTCTTTTTGCTTCGTGAAATCTTTTTTATTGGCAAATATCGCCGTCTACTACTTTCTAGCTTTTAAAGAACCAGGTATCACAATGAAGATACACGAAACTCAATACTCACAACTCTAAGAAGGACGATTGCACAAATGAAAATCATAGCACAAATCGAAGGATCAAGCCTCTGAAACATTCAGAATGTTCAAAGGCTTGATCCTTCGATTTCAAAATGTAGACCCACATAAATTTGATACAATCATCTACCACTAACATGAAATACTTGTTACCAGCTTAGGTCTGTGGGGATATAGGTCCACACAAGTCCATGCATACTAAGTCAAGTGGTTAATTAGATCTATAGGGTGACATTTCCGGGAAGGGTGTTCTTGCGCGTTTACCTGTTATGCAAGCTTCACACACTTGTAAAGGCTTGTCAATTACTAGAACTCCTTTAGCCAGCTGCCTTAGTCCCATTTTTCTGATTGCTTCAAAGTTGATGTGATCCAATCTGCCATGCCACTTCCATGCCTGATCTTCCATGCTTGTTAACATGCACTTTGGGACACCAACCCTCAATGAGATCTTTTATAGCTTGTTTTGGGACTTTTGGACTTTCATCAGTAGTCTTCCATCTCGCTCATGAATCCACAGAAAGTCACCCTTCATTCTAACTTCACAGCCATTTTCTGTGATCTTTCCCAGACTCAATATATTGCTCTTCAAGGAAGTGATGTAGTAGACTTCAGGCAGAACTCTTTGTTCACCATTTTTACACTCAAGAACAATAGACCCTTTTCCTTCTATCATTACCGTTGAGTCGTCACCAAAACGAATCCTCCTATTCACATTCCTGTCCAAACAAGAAAATGCAGAGGAGTTGCAGTTATGTGGTTCGAGGCTCCATTATTTAGGTACCACACGCTCGTGTCAAAACCTTCTTGTTCATACTTGGTGGGAATTAGCTTAGACTCACTCAAGAACACCATCTGCTTCAGACCTGACTCCACTCTTGTCATCAAGAGCGCAGGTTCTTCAACAACTGTCACAGACAGATTTGCTTCTGAGTCTTTCGATTTTTGTGGACATTCGGATGCATAATGGCCAAATTAGTCACACTTGAAGCACCTTATCCGAGACTTGTCCTTCACAGATTTCCCTTTGACCTTCTTGTTGCTTTTTCTTTGTCTCTTGAATTGTCTTTTCCCCATATGTTCTTTCCCCCTTTCTCTGTTTTACCACTGGGTTTTCCTTTTGACTCACTTTTTTGCCAAGCTTGCCATTCAGAGTAGGTTAGCAATAATTGACCTTCCTTTGAATTGTTCTGTCTTTTCTTCATTCCAGTTCTCTCCTTGAAGGCCTTGAGCCTAACGATTGCCTCAGGCAATAGGAGTGTTTCGAGATCTACGAATTTCTCTATAGACGCGACAATTTGTATAAATCTCTCCGGTACGGAATCGAGCAACTTCTGTACTAGCATCGATTCCTTAAATGGTTCCCCTAATTGACTGGCCTTAGATGATATTGCAGTTAACCGTGTTGCAAAGTCATCGATGGTTTCACCCTCGCCCATCTTCAAGTTCTCGAACTCGTTCCTTAAAGTCTGTAGGTGAGCTTTCTTTACTCTATCTACGCCCACATATCTGATCTTTAAAGAATTCCATATGTCTTTCACGGTTTGAAGGTTTACAACCTGCATCACCAATTCTTCAGGTGTTGTCTGATACAGGTATACAATCGCGGTGTTGTTCTTCTTAGGATCCATCGTTGCTCCTTCCACAGGTTCAATTACCTCCCAAAGACCATGGACATTGAAGATTACCTTCAATATCACTGCCTAAATTGAGTAATTTGTCGCAGTAAGCATAGGGCAATTGAGAGGAATTGAGGCATTTTCTTTGATCGTCACGATCGGGTTATTCGGAGCAGCCATCATCGTCTTCTTTCTTCTTGAGTATGTCACACCGCACTTGAGATCGTGATCCAATCCTTCGAATCTTGATCTTCAATCCTTGAGCGATTAATTTGATTCGCTTTGTCCGAATCAAACGAGCTTCGAATCTTGTTCTTCAATCCCCTGAAGCTCTGATACCAACTAAAGAACCAGGTATCACAATAAAGATACACACAACTCAATACTCACAACTCTAAGAAGAACGATTGCACAAAAATGAAGAAGATGATTACAAGATGAATACTACTAGAGTATGATCCCTAATCACACTTATATCAACTAACTAACTTCTAACAACCATTTACACTTATTTATTAAAACTAATAAAACAACCCTTAAACTTTAGACAATTGTTCAAGTAGACCCATCAAAAATACAACTCCGAGAGATTCTGCCGAATTATTCCAATAGCTTTACCATCCACTACTTTCTAGATTTTGAAATTATTTGTTCATTTGCTTCTACAAAACAATATCTCGTGATATATATGTCACGGGCTCATCACAAAAAAATTTGGCCTTTTATTCTTTTCACGGTATTGTAAATTTGGGTTGTAGGTTCTTTTTTTAGAGTAATTACAAATTTTATCTTTTAAGTATATATAAAATTATGGATCTTGTCCTTAAACTTTGATAAATACACTGGACATCCTTTATTTGAAAATTTATCACGCTTTCTGTCCTTTTGACTAACAAAAGTTAACTTTTTCAGTTATTTTTGTGTAAAAGACCTTTTTGCCCTTACCCCTTAAAGAACGAAATCTGTAATTTTCACTAATGTTTTATTTCTTTTCTTTTTGTTTTTATTTTATTTACTTTACTTTCTTTATTTTTTTTCTCTTTTCTTAATCATTTCTATTTTTTATAAACATATTTTTTTAAATGATAACTTTGCCCTTAGCCCTTAAAATAATAGAATGTGTTATTATTAATCTTTTATTTTCTTTCTTTATGTTTTTCTTATTTTATTTTCTTTACTTTTATTTATTTTTAGCCACTTTCGTTTAAAGAAAATCATTATAAATATTAGTAATAATTTAGTTTTAATTTTTTTATAAAATGTAATTTTATTTATAGATTTTTATTTTTTTACAAATTATTTTCATTTGTTAATTTTATTTTAATAAAACCAATAGAAATTAGACAATTTGGTTTTTAACATTTTTGGTATAATATTTTTTAGTCGTTTCAAATTATTTGATTTAGGGTTTATATTCTGGGAAAAGTAAGATTTCTAATTTTCTGTAGTCAATCAAATGGCTTGTTTTTAAATATAAATATAATATGATAGCTTGTAACTTTAATTTGAAATAAAATATACTAAAAATGTCTTTAAACAACTACTCAAGAGTTTTTAAATAAACAAATCATTCATATTTTCTTTAATTAAATGCAGTTTTTATCAATATAAATCAAAACCAAACCACTTATAATTAAAACGAAACCGAACCAAACAATTACTAAGGGTTTTGATTTGGTTTGGTTTTACGATTAAGCTTATTGAACCTTTTACAATTTAAAACACTTAAATACTCCATCTATTAATCAAAGCTTAATTATACATATAGTCTAACTTAGAATAATAATAACCCAATAAAATATAAAAAGTTGCATCTCAAAATCATACGGTCTCTAATATAAATTGTAAGCCAAATTGCGTAATATAGTTGAAATTCTTATACAAAAAAGGTAATAAAAAAGCGACGGTGAAACAAAAGCGATTACTAGTTTATATTTTATAACATAAAAATATATTTTGAACTCTCTAATTTGTTCTCGTATGATTAGAAATCTATATAACTAATTTTTAGAAACAAAAAATATAATAAGTTAAAAACCTATAAATAAAAGTATATTTTATAAAATATTAAAAATAATTAAGTAATTATATTTTAGATAAGTTTATAAAATAAAAAGATTAAAAAAGACAAAGTAAATAAAATATAAACAAAATGGAAAAAAAGAAAAGATTAGTGACAATTGCGGATTTCGTCCTTTAAGGGGTAAGGGTAAAATGGTCTATTCACACAAAACTAACTGAAAAAATTAACTTTTGTTAGTAGAAAGGACATAAATCGTGGTAAGCTTTTAAATAAAGGACGTTCAATGTAATTATGAAAGTTTAAGGTCACGATCCATAATTTTAAACATATTTAAAGGACATAATTTGTAATTTACTATTTTTTTTATATGAGGGTCTATCGAGTAGACTCAAAACTAACAGAAAATTCACATGTATAGATTACCTAAACGGATTTGGTTTAGGTTTATGAACATGTTTAGTTAGAGGTAGCATAGTCACGTAAATTATGATTTTCAAATAAAAAAAATGTGAGATATGTAAATGAAATTATATTCTTTTAACGATTTAATAGAATGCAAGGGTTAAAAAATACTATTAACCAGCTAACTAATGTAACTAACTATATGGTATTCTTATTCTAACATGTCCCCTCAAGCTAAACATCAATATCAATGTGTAGCTACAAACAAAACAACGAAAACCCGTCTCCTAAGTTTATTCATAAAACTCAAATTCCAAATTCCATGATAAACCAAATTGTGAAGTAGAGTTGTAAGACACCATGTTTTATTTTTTAAATTGGTCCGTATAAGTACCGGTTTGAGTTGAAACAAGTGTGGATTGTTGACCGGCTTTTATAAGCTTTTTGACCGTTTTATTTCCGCCTTTTTACCTATTTGGTTCCAGTTTAGCAAGATCAGCTCCGTGTTTCAAACCGTTGTAACTATGGAGGAATATAAATCGTACAATTTATGTTTCTTTTAAACCTGTTCGTATAGGTACTGGTTTTAAACCAGTTCGGTTCCGGTTCTAAACCGGTTTTTTCCCCACCTCTGCCAGCAATTTCGTAAGCTATCTAATGGAAGTGGGCTGGCTCGGTCCAAACACTGGTCCACTAAGCGAGGCTCAAAGCCTCAAATCATGATGGTTGAGTGGTCCATTAGGTTTTGAGACTCAGGTATAGTCGGACGTTAGATCGCGTTTGGACCGTTTCTTTATGACTCGAAAACCTCAATTGCAGTTTGATATAATGGGCCATGGCCCACTAATCAAGCTTATGATTTTCGGAAAAAAGTTTTATGTTATCTGAACTTAATGACACTCATATTTTTGTAATTAAACATATGTAAGGGGTCATTCAACTTAACTTATACATGGTTAAACACATTTAAACCTTAATATTACTTCAACATTGATGATTTCTGGTTTCCATTCTCTTCAATTGGTGAAAAAAAGGACCTTAATCTACGACGTATCATCACTTTTATTGCATGTCCGATTTTTGGTTATTTAAAGTAATGGATCTCACCTATGAGGAAAAAAAGGTAAACGGATGTTGAGTTACTAATGCACATAGTTGAATTTGTTGGTTTATCTCAGAACTCGTATATAGGGGTGTTCAAAATCGGATATCCGAATTTCGGATAGTGTATTTCACTATCCGAATCTGAATCCGAAATTTCAGATATCGTTGAAATTTCGGATTCGGATATCCGTTCGGATATTTGAATTTTAAAAAAATATGTTTTATTTAATAATTTTTATAAAAATTTAATACTTTTTAAAAAAAAGGTTTCGGGTATCCGAAGGTTTTATAAAAATATACGAAATACGCGAAAATATCCGAAATTTCTAATTAATATTTATTATTTGATAATTTTTATATAAATATTTCGGATAATTCGGATATCCGATAAACAAAAAATCCTCAAAAACACTATCTGAATTCAGATATCCAAATTTTTGAATATTTTGAAATTTTGGATATTTTGAATTTGGATTTTTGGATATTTTGATTTCAGTTTCGGATAAGAATAACACCCCTACTCATATAGAAGACAATTTGGTGTTCAGTAGAAGAGAACTCTCTAACCATTTCTGTCGTTTGTTGTAAGCAAAATATGAAATGAAATCATACCATTAAATTATACCTTAAAACATGAATTTTTTATGATTTTACCTACAAAGAAAGCCTTTAGCGTTAAGTGGTAATGTTATTAAAATTGCACTGGTTGATTGTACGGAAACAAGCCAAAGAACCGGTCCAGTGTGGTGTTTTTGGACCGTACCCATTTGAACCAAACCATTATCGATCGGCTAGTACTTGGTGAACCGTACTGACCGGTCAAGATGATTCCAATATTGCTTTTAGTTTTTCTTTCCAAGATCTCATTTATTAGTTTGTTTATCGCTTGAGTCTTCATAATTTTATATAAGGGTTCGTATTTTATTAAAACTGCAAATCAAAACCAAAGACAATGTATTCATAATTCATATATATCTTGTTCCCCTTTAGCTATATTTGTACACTTATAATTTTTAAATTATCTATAATGCCATCTAGTGTTTATACTTGTCCGATGAGTGAACCGGCATGAAAACAATGAGGGGTCTCAATAGTAATTACGTAAACCGCAAGGGTAGATTTTGTGATCAAAACCTAATCATGAAAATCACTGGAATTAGCTATTTAGCAGTTCTCGAATCGATGGTTCACTCTAAATTGGGGGAAAATCAGGAGGCAAAATGTTAGGGTTCATGACCTTCACAAACTCCCATCCAATTTCATCAAATCCGATCACAAACCCAATTCCAAAACAACAAACACTGTTTCCATCGATCAAAACCCACAATTTATCATGTTTAAAGTTGAATCGAAAAAACCCTAGAGGATTCAGAGCGTCATTTTCAGAAGATAAAGAAGAACTGAGCGAAAAACAGAACGGAAATGGCGGCGGAGAAGAAGAGGACGATTTGAAGAAGAACAAAGGAGGAGATGAACGGCCGAGATTCAATTTGAGGTGGAGCGAGTTATTGTTTGACCCGGATCCGGATAATGTGGTGGCAGTCGGGTTAACGGGTGTTTTGGCGTGGGCGAGTGTGCAAGTGTTGTGGCAACTGTTTGTAATATCGTTTGCGATACTGATTGCTGCTGTCAAGTACTCTTTTATTGCAGCTCTTCTTATTTTCATTCTTATTACTCTGCTTTGATTCTGGTACACCTTCAACTCTCTGTAAAGTTTACATATTTGTTTGATCATGTATGAATGATGATGGTAGATATAGTTTTCAGTAGTCTGTGCCATACTGATTCGAAAATTTGAACTTTTATTGTTGATTGTCTTTGCAAGTTTCACGAACCATTAAACTGAATCATAGTATAGGATGCAGCCCTATAGAACCGTCAGCCTTACCTGGGATCAAAGAGCTTGTGGTCTAGCCGTACCAGAGTCTTATGGTGGTGACAAAGGTGTAGAAGTAGCATAAGAGAGAGAGTGTGTGTGTGTGTGAGAGAGAGAGTGTGTGTGTGTGTGTGAGAGTTGGTCATTCTAAGAATACAGATAGTCTTTGTGACTCCTATCTCATCTTCAGGACCAACCTTAAATTCGACCATGTACATCTTTGAAAGGTACTACACATTTAAATGTTGCTACAGCAAAGATATGCCCTTCTGACAGGTACTACAAGTTTGGATCATGAGCATATATGTAATATGCTTCTGGCACATGCTATACCCTTAACGTTACGTGTGACACATGCTACACCCTTAAACGTTACCTATGATGCATGTTACACCCTTAAACGTTATTTGGCAGATGATTAGGGACACACGATAACCTGTCTTGGCTTCTGATTAGCCTAAACATTGAATCTTTTGACCGTTACACAGTTGATCTTACATAAATGGGTCACATGTTACAAATCAATTATGTCACCGCGGATTATGTTGAACTGTACAAAGCAAATATGCTTGACGCACAAGACCATTTCCATATTATTTTTTGATGGAACACAGTTATAGAAAGCATGCCAGTACCTAAAAGAAATTTACAATTAGCATATTTTTATCAAGAGAAGAAGCTTTATCAATCATCTTGCCCCTTGATATTGTAGGTCTAAGCTGCCATCAGCACAGAGACCATCTTGTCGCTCATTGACTGCCGTTGGCGGTTTATCTACGGTCGCCGGCGTATCTGGGCACCGCCAGTAGTCCAACTTGTCATCGTTATAAATGTCCCACCAATTGTCTATGAGCATTTTACCATCTTCTCTATCCGTATTCTCCTCTTTACCTGTAACCCTCCACGGTTTAGCCTCGCCGAAGCTGGTATAATGCACTACCTTCACCTTCTCAAGGTCCACGTTCTCTGGGTGGAGCCATAGCGTCAACAACGTCAAGTTGTAGACATTTGGGATAGGCTTGTAATACTTCTCGAAAGAACAAGTTCAACAAATCTTGCTCTGCAAAACGTGTTACTGGAGCCATCTTTAGTTTTTCGAGCTGGAGATTGTAGGTGGAGAGATTTGGTTTGAAAACACATACTCCAGCGCTGAAGTAGGGTGGTGGTTTTGGACCGAGCTTATTCTCCGGCCACTGGACCTTTTTGGGTGACTGCTGACAGTACCCAACCTTGTATTGGTGGCTGTCACTCCATGATTTCTCGCAGAAACAGTCCAGAACCGCATAGAAAAAGCCGTCCGGCAAGTCAAGCAGATGATCAATGTTACCAAACACCTGTGTGTCCCCGTCTAGGTATATCATCTTGCTATAGTCCACAAACTGCAACCACATATGATAATCAGTGTTTTCAGCACCAGCATATATGATAAGTAATGTTTTTAATCAAAGTTTTCTTTTTTAAATAAAAAATATTTTTTCTTCAATAAATTCTATTTAGTGATGATGTATTTATCAATTTATGTTTTCATGTTTTATATGAATGTTCATACTATATTAATATTTCAACACGCAATAATGTAGTGTTGCACTTTATTTTGAAGATCATATGTTATATTTCAGTTTTAAGTTAGTTACGACATCATCCAGTTTTAAAATCCAACCTGACTTATTGAACACATGAAACCATAAAATGTGCATTTCAGTGTCTTGTATAATTGAGGAGATGAAATTAAAAGGAAGAATAATCTAACCTCCCATATACGAAGCTTGGAGTAATTAACTATGTAGTAGGGCATGGCGAATTCATTCGGGCTCTGCGGCGGATATACTGTTTCAATCTCCCGGATGACACACCCTTGGAACAGAAATCTGTTTCGGTGGTGCAGTGGTACTTCTGGGAGGACTGCCACCACAAGCGGTTAAGCGGACTGCGCTTTGCAGAGACCCTTAGCGAGACCATCCACGCCTTTCCAGTAGTCTCCATCGCCGGCCAAGACCGTGACATACGCATGGCGAGGCGTGCTGTTTGTCTTCAGTATAGTAGAAGCAGTTTCGTTATCGGCATTTTTAGCAGCTGGCGGAGCCATGATTTTAGAACGATAAATGAATTGTTGCTTAAAAGAGTTTTGAATTCTATCTTTCTTTCTTTGACTTCAGAAGCTTACACATTACACATGCTCCTGCAGGGTGGAGCCTTATGGACGGATGGACCGGTGTCCTTCCATTTTCTATTCTTTTTTGTTTTTGTTTTGAGATATATAAAAATATATTATAATGAATAATGTAAATGTTATTGTTGAAGCACCCTGAAAATGAGACAAGAGCACCAGTTAGTCCTAGCTTTCGAATGTTGAAAGCGCAGCCCTGGAAGCCGGTAGGCACCTGTAAGCTCGGGCGAATAAGGGAGAGGGGAGAGGAGGGGTGTGGTGGTTGATCATGATGTGGATGAAAGAGAGAGGACCCTATTCATGGGATATATGCCCACACGTGCATTGCATGGACAAGTGTCGCGATAAGTGAAATGTTTAAATAAAAAGGTTGGTAAAACTAAAAAGTGTGAAATAATCTCATTCATCCGTATTTTTAATCAATAGTTAATATCAATTTGCAGAGAAAAGTTTGTTAAAACGGTATTTTAAGAATAACAATTTTTGTTAACTTTTTACAAGTTTCTCCGTTTTTTTAAACGTTCACAACTTTTATGTACGACATTGAGCGTTTTTTAATCTTTAAAACGAGTACAATATTGTTATATAAAAAGATGATAAATTTTTTTATATTTTTAAGCTCAGATCTTGTCATTTTATTTTTAGTGCAGTTCGTTGTGTCTTTATGTTAGTTATTATGTTTTTCTAAATAACATTGTGTTTTTCAAAAATGATGAATTTAAAAAAAGAAAATATAATGGTGGTATAACATTGTTGTATATTTTTAATATGTAAAACACAATAATAAATTAACAACTAATCAATCTAATATATTAAAAACAATGATAAACTAACACAATGTTTTATTATGTTATTTGATTGTAATTGTGTTATCTTGAACATTATGAGTTTTGAAAAGTATATTGGTGAAATAACATTTTTGTGTACTTCTAATTGTAAAATACAATGATAAATAACAAGTTTATATAATCTATAAAAAAATATCAAAAAAACATATTGTATTATTTTTAACACTATGTGTTTTCATAAATACATTGGTGAAAATATATTATTGTGCAATTCTAATTATAAAACACAATTATAGATAACAAATTTATATAATCTATAGAAACAATAACAAAATAGCACAAAATGTTTTAAAACATAAAATATTTGACACAATGAATGCATAAGGCCACGCATCAAACCTATAATGCTTCTTAAATTTTTTAAATTAAATATATTTTTTTATCAGGGGCGGCCCTGAGGGGGGGGGGGTGGGCGACCGCCCAGGGCCCGATCTCCTCAGGGGCCCGAAATTTTTTAAAATTTTATATATTATAGAAACATAGGTTTAGTTTTTTTTTTTAAATGTATAAACAGTTAATAAATCCATTAATAAATCTAATAACATTGTGATCATTTTAACCCAATAACTTTACATAAAAGCCCATTAATATTTTAAATAATTTAGCTCAATAACATTTACCTATTCTAAACCTAATTTAATAAATAATTTCAAAAATGCTAGTAGAGCCTCTCGATTCGCTTAATTAAGTAAATTAAATCATTTTGCTACAATACTTTCGTTTTATTTATTGTTATAACAATTATCTTCGTATTATCAATTTTTTATATACAAATTATTCGGTTTAGACTATTTTATATGTCATGTTATATGGGTCTATCTTTTGTTCTAGCCCCAGGCCCAAAACCTTTTAAATATTCATGGGACCGGCCCTGTTTTTTTTATCATAACCTTATCCTAAGTCTAAATAAAAAAAACTCTTCTCTAAAATTTTTATATCAAAATAATTCAAAACTTTAAATTCTTAGAAACCAAACAATACGTATATATTTAAAAGAAAATCTATAACTGGTAACTTGCAAGTCGAACGCCTTCCAAAAAAGAAAGTCGAACGACCCTCGCACCCCCTCCACGTATATTAAAATCTCGGCTGACGTGTAAAGCATGCGCCATGTGTCATGGACAGTGGGAGTTGGATAGGTTTTGAATCAAAATGTAAAACCAGAAATTATAATTCATAAGCAACACCTAAAAATTAATATTTGTTATTAAAAATTCATATATAAATATTTTGATATTATAAAATAATAGCAATAATTTAAACTAACTTTGAGTACATTTCATTGATTTATACAACACATGTGACATGACTAATATTTCATATGTGATGTTAACTTCATGATGATTGTTATAACATTAAAGGTAGTGGTGACCCTAAGGGGCGTTAGATTTGCTAATGTGGACACAATTTGAGCGTTAGAGCCACTGCATCCTAGTTAAAGGGCTTCAAACTTATGTCTAGCCAAACTCTTAACGGGTTTTAAAAAAGATGAATTTATTTTTTCTTAGTTTTTAACAATCTTTAATTAAAAAAGGATTTATACCCATTACACTTGATTTAAAATGATTTTAATAAATTCATATTTATCTAGGTGGCATTTAAATAAATAAACCACTACATATAGTTTAATAAAACAATTTGTTAGCCATCGTGGTATGGTTAGTGATAACGAGTAAAGATAACCACTATGTCAACGCCACCTTTTACTCTCATCACACACTCACTTAAAAATGGTTAGTGAGGTTGGGTGTAGGCCGGACATATGATAGATATTGATAACCGTATTAGCATATGCAACTACAAAATTGTATTTCATACTTGTTGGTTACTCTTCAAGTCTTCATTAGCTTTATAGGTATACTAATGGTTATTAGGTATACTTGTTTGTGATCTTATATGACTAGAATTCACATTTGTGATTACAATTGTGATCCAAATGATCTAAATTCAATCTTAAACTCACCTAAAGACGATTTGAAACAAAGTATATAAATCAAACACTTTTATAATTTATTGTTTGTGTTTCACATAACCTTAAAATATACCGCATTATATTTTCATAGATGATATAATATTTCGGTTCCAAGCTTGGCTAATCAGTTTCGTATGGCTGTGTAAGGCTGATTCATCATATAAAGTATGGTGTAGATGTGGCTTGTTTGGCCTTCATAGCCAACAATGCTAAGCACGTGTCTATTGTCGGAAACATGCAACAAAGCATGGCAGCGTTTTCAGATCTTGACAAAGATAGTATGTCATATAAGACTACAAAATGCAGTCAACTACAAGGGATTGTACTAAATGTACATATTTATTTCTTGTTACATGTGTTCCTTTAACTTATCACACAAGTTGCAAGGTCCATACCCAATTGTACCCGGCTCTATACCCAAATTGGACCCAAGCCTACCCTGACCAGGTACACTAGGCAGGGTATAAGACCCCCCCGTACCCAGGTCCAGTCGCTACCCAGTTCCATTTGGACCCGAGTATACTCGATTATAGGATATAAGACCACCCGTACCTGATCCAGTTGGCCTATACCTGATTCCAGGTACAACCAAAGAAGCGAAATGTGCACCTCTAAGGTATTGTGCTAAATGTACAATTTTACTTGTTTACCTCTTCCTTTTAACTTGTCACATTGGTACTATTTATCTATGTTGCATATTGTGGTTTTACTTCTAGATTTTTTTATTAGCGCTTCTTGCACTGGTAAGCAATTTGCCACGTGTACGAGGGTCATAAAGCATGAAGCACTACACTTAAGCAAACTTAAGCCAAGTCCCACTCCCACCACACTTTTAATAGTACACAAGTTTTATGAACTTCAGACTAATAATGAGGTTCATTCCTCATAAGTTCGCTTGCCACTCCAACAAACCTGTTAGGTTCGCTTGCCACCCTAACAAACTCTAGAAACATTGCCAAATTCGCATGAGTTATGCTGATACAGGTGGTGAACTGTTCAGAAGTTTCAAATAAGAATTCCTAGAAGTACTCATTGAGTTGAATCCAACCACCACCTGATCCAAAAAAATTTCTAGCTTTGATAGGTCCCTATGTCTTATGAATAGAAGAAAACGTAAGAAAATCTGAGCCACCTTGCTAGTTACGTTACACGAGCTTAATCACTTACAAACTAGACTGCTTCTACTCGGATGTCATTGAACTTGAAGTGCTTTAAGGGTCGCTCATATCCTGCATACAGTAATTCTACATATTAGCCATGTCTTGAGTTAGATTATTCCGATATTCTTTTAAGATTATTATGTTGTAAAACAGAAAGTTAAGCTCAAACTGACCGGTTCAAGAGCAGATTGGCTATGGCTTGGGGAAATTTCAGCCACAAACGACGTCATATTCTCTTCACCAATTTCTCTCAACCTGTTAAGCTCAGGCAACACAACCTTGTCAAGATCAGGTCTATCTTTACGCCTCAGTTCGGCGCATTGAATTGATAGTCTCGCAAACCCTAGAGCTTCACCGAGTGGCCAATCGGACACAGTGGGGTCCAACATCTGGGCAAAGGTCCCTCTATCAATGGACCTTTTTACATGATGAGCCAAACCCATAGCGGGTTTGGCTGTAATTAACTGTAACAACATTATTCCTAACGAGTAGACATCTGATTTGACACCAAGCCTCCCAGTTTGCTGATATTCTGGGTCAATGTAACACATCGTCCCAGCTGCTGATGTCATTCTATACTGAGAGACATCTTCATTTACTGACGAAGCTGGAAGAAGTCTGGCAAGTCCAACGTCACTTATCTTGCTCACAAAGTTTTGGTCTAGAAGAATATTCCCAGGCTTTAAGTCACGGTGAACTATCGGTTCCGGTTTGGTCTGGTGGAGGAACAAGATTCCGGTGCCTATCTCTGCCGCGATTTTAAATCTAATTTGCCATGGTAAGGGTGGTGTGTTTCCTCTTCTGAGTAAACGATCTTCTAGGCTACCATTAGCCATGTACTCGTAGACCAAACAACCATATTCCGGGCAGGCTCCAAGGAGTAAAACCATATTTGGATGCCGCATACAACTCAACACCTCTACCTATCATGAAACCATGGAAAAAATAAATATGCTACACTTATGCTTGTAATTGTTATCACTTTTTATGGTTTTTACCTCTTGCTGAAACTGTGATCTTCCCTGTGCAGCACCAGGTCGTAAAACTTTGATTGCAACAAGCGTTTGATCAAGCATGCCCTTGAACACTGGACCATAACCACCTTCGCCAATCTTTCTCGATTCTGTGAAGAAATCGGTTGCTTTTTCGATATCGTTAATGGTGTATCTTCTGTATCTAAACTGGTTTTGATGTTCATCATTTGATTCTTGATGCATTTCCTCCGGGTGTTCCAGTGCTCGTTTCTGGTATTCTATCTCTGCGATTCTTTTAGAAGCTCGTGCTTTCAGCATTAATGCTTGGTATCTTTGCTTTTCTTTCTCTGCAACTTCTTGAGCATCTTTGTCATCTTCTTCATCCTCACCTTTAGTTTCCGATGGTTTTTTTGCTTCTTCCATTTGAGATCTTTCGAGTTCTCCTGCCTGTTAGGTTCATTTGTTATAACTAAATTACTTTCTGTGAAAATTTCTTCAAAGGAAATGCAAAAATGATTCTAATAATTTAAACTATGACCCAGTGGTCGGTTTATACAGATAATTTGACCAATGACACTTTCATAAATATTGTAGATACTTTCACCCGATTTCACTCATAAGATGATAAGAATGATTGTAAGCGAAAGGGAAACATACCTTCCTTGCAAGTAAAATCGAATAAACATCAAGTGTAAATCGAGTATAAATCTAGGATGATTATGTGAGCGGGATTGCTCTCGTTAATGAAAGTAAAGTTAAAACTTATGAGTGTCGCTGATCAACTTGTCAGTGGCCATTATTATCGGTTATTTTGTCGTAGTTAGAATTATCAAGATCTAATTCTATTTTTGCCTAAAGACCTTTTGTTTTGCTGTAAGTGCATCTTTGCAGGCTGAACTGTACAGCTCCATTGTTCTCTGGAGTTCCATCTTTAGTCTTTGCATTTCGTTATCCACATCATCCTGTTGCAAGGATGATTCTGAGTGACTATAAGGAAAAATATCCTTTTGTAAACAAAATTGAATGAAAATTAAGTACAAAATCAAGTGTAAATCTATAATGATCATGTGAATGTGATTGTCTTTTACAGCAAAAGTGAATGTTAAGGAAAGTAATAGGTTAGATTGTAAGTATGGATTATTATAAGCTAATGGATCATACTTCGTTTATTAGAATTCAGTTTGTCTTTTTATAATTATTTAATACAAGCTCTCTTTTTGTCACATATACTTAAAAAAATGCTCGTTTTGATCCAAATCTATTTTGGTAACCGAGTTTTCACCTCCTCTGGTAACTGTATTAGTGAAACAAGTTGGATCCAAAAGTAATTAGTGATAGAATTATATAGTGATTTAGTGGCACCATTAACGGCAAAGTTAGTATGTGACCAGGTTTAACTTTTAGCGACGATTTCTTGTGTTACAGTTGTGAAGTTTTATGTATTACCGCTGTTCGTGCCGAAGACGGTCTGTTTGATGATGATGAAAACATTGAAGCCATGTTGGTTCCACAGAAAGGTGACCCAAAGCTCCAGTCTGAAGCACTGGAAACCCGTGGAGTCAAATCCGCACAAGATGTGTCATAATGCATTGCAGCAGCTGCAGACATCCGGTCACAACTTTGTCTTCCCGTGCTTATAAATGACAGATCTGTATCTGGTTCTGAAAGCTCCCCACACAACAACTTTGCATTCAACCCTCTCCCTGCATTGAAGGGTGACCTGTATGATCTATTTGTCAGTAAATATACTTGTGTATGAACATATAAATAAGATTAGTGAATATTTACACTGACAATTTAACCAGTGACAATTCTAATGTAAATCAAACCTTGCGAGGGGAAAGCAAATGTAAATCTATGATGATTATACGAGTGGGATTGCCATTAACAACGAAAGTAAAAGTTAAGAGTTTCACTGGTTAAATTGTTAGTGTGTATTATTATAGGCTAATGGGTCGTAGTTTGGGTTATTGCAACTCAATTTGTCTATTTATAATACCATTCATCTTTGAACTTACCTGATGATTGTTTCAGGGTCTTCTGGCACTGGAAGTACCGGCTTCTTGGCAGCCTTTTCTGGTCCTGTTTACAAGTTCCTAATGCCATGTAAAAAAACAAAAGAATATGGAATTCGAGTAGTTGTGTAACAGAAAGAAAATAACATACTTTTAATGTTAAAACTATTCTTGCGTTGAACGCTTGCTTCAATGCTGCTGTTAGATTGTTCTTCGATTTTCTCACGTAAAGGAGATGGAAACGGGACTGATTTAGAAGATTTCTTTGCTGATGATATCTTTCCTTTTGAGATGACATAAACCGTGCAGAAATCTGGTATCGATTTCATCACATGGCTTGGAACATCAGAACTTCGGAATCTAACACCAAAAATGTTTGGATTGTTAGTCTAAGCATTCTTTCAATACTAACAGAAACAATGCCGTGCAATAGTAGGTAAAAGAGTTTAAAGGCTTCGCCAAATTTTTGCACACAGAGTACTTAAGAATGTTTTAGTGACTGATTATTAATGGGAGTTGCTAAAGGTTGATGAAGTTATGACCTGATGAAACCATGTCGTGATGAGGCACCAAGGACTAAAATCTCTATTGCGGCATGAGAAGCATATTCCGTGAGTGCTTTTGCTATATTTGTATCTTCAAGTATAACATCGTAGCATTGTATCTGTAGCGACACAGACTCGTGAATGAAATGATACTGACCACACATGGAAACATACATTGTAAATCACATACTTCTTTACGGGTGCAGAAGCAATGAAACGTGAGGAACAAGTCTCTGGTTTGCTTCTCGTTTTGTTGCTTGCTTGCATCAGAAACATCAATCCCACCACCTGCAACCATAACAGCACAAGATATCTCAACGATTTAAGTGATTAAAACTCAATTTTATTAAAAGAAGGAAAAATGAGATGTTAAAAGAAGAAGAATTGCCTGTAGGAGGGGTTTTCCGAATGACATGAATGAGGACAACAGTTTGGCCGCGGGTAAGAAGATGTTCAATGGACCATTTGAGTGCGTGTTGGCTGTATTTGTCTTTGTCTATCGCTACCGCAACCAAGGAGGTTCCCTTTCGCCGCAATGTGTCTCCACCACCGCCGCCGCCACCATGGATACTGCTTTTGCTCTTCGGAAGCCACATTTCTGTTTCTTCCTCTAATATTGTTTGGTAAGATTGTGTTGATGATGTTCCATCCTCTCCCGTTTTTCAATTTTGACTTTCTTGCTTTTTTAATTTTATTTTCTAATTTTGTCAATGAACTTTGACTCCAAAGAGAATTAAATTGGTGGATGATGTTTCCAAAACCACATAATCTCTGTGGGCAACATAAATCACGACCTTAAATCCCTCATTTTTTCAAGGGACAAAAATCCACCAGATATCAAGATAAATCATAAGAATCAAAGGTTTCTCCAAATTGAGCTTACATAAGCTCGAGCCAAGCTTAAAGCATCTTTCGTAAACGCCCTCGAGTCCAAACATCATATACTGAGCTCGATTAGATATATGGTAACAATAACACTAGTCAAAACTAAACCTTAAAAATCATTATTAAAACAAAAAAGTTGTTTAAAGTAACACAATTATTGGAAACATACAATCTAGACTAGATACCAGACAAAGAGAAGGATCAAATTATCAAACAGGAAGAAGATTTAAAAGATGGAAATCAAACAGGATAAGAATATCCGCGAAGGTAAGAAGAATCAACGCCCGATTCGCGGGTCAGTGCCACACGCCCTGTTCTTGCCACCTGCAAATAACCACAGGTGTAAGATGTAAATGTAAACCTTGAAAGATGCCAGGTTTAATAAAATATGATTGGGATTCAGAAACCAGACCTCACAAATTCCACAAGGCTCCAACAATCTCTGCAGTGCAACCATCTTATTCACATCTCCAGTCACCTGGAATTTACATGAGAAACCATTTACTGTTAAAACCTTTTAGATATATAATCCATCTGTATATATGTGTGTGTGTGTCTCTGTATGTTTGTGTATGCATGAATATGAAAAATAAAAATAAAACTAACAGTAGGGCGGAAATTTCCTTTTTAGATAATTATATTAACAATGTAATCCAATATCATCACTGGCAAATCCCAGTTTATATATATTTATAGACACACACACATCTATATATAACATAAGAAGCTTGATAAGAGGTCGAGCGAATGCTTATCAGCCTGAGCTTGGCTCGTTATATATTCCGAGCTTTTTTTTATCCTTGAACTTGTTTTCAAACTCCAAAGAAGCTTGATACAAACCCCCTGTTGGGTCAAACCGGGTTGGGTCAGCTGTTAATTGGAGGGAATCCGGGTGGAGGGAAAGTGAATGGTGGAAAAACATTCGAAAACTTGGGAGGTGGGGGGTGACCCACGAATTTAGGGAGTGGGGCTGCAGATTTGTAACTGTTCCCACTGCTTTTAGTTTAAGTATTGATGTTTTATGCTATTTTGGGGGTCTATGTTTTATTGTTTATCAAAAGACGGGTTCATAAACCTTGTTATCGGAGATCAACCCATCTCGAACTGGGTATGTTTGTATTTCTTTTCTGATTTAATCAAGCATACTATTTTGGGTTCTATCATTTGGTTCCATTGCCGGGAAAATATCGATGGCATCATCTACCCGGAGAAATCTCGAAGGCAGCAGCACTCACTCTGACCTTGTTGCTGCCCAATTAGCCATAATTGCATCCCGAATCGAGTTCATAGTGTCACAATTGAAGAGTGATGTTGCGGAAATCAAGGAGGCTTGGATGGATGACATGGAACTTGAGGATGAACCTACCAGCAACAATTCTAGTGATACTGATGATCGGTCAGAACATGCTTTGGATGATGTACAATTGGCGCCTAGGTCCTATCCAGAATTTCAGATTCAAAAGGTTTGGCGCTCACAACTGATTGTGAGTCTATATCCCAGGAATATGGCTCTTGCCATACAAACTGCTCACAAATCGACCGGTGGTAAAGCTCTGCAAAAGCAACTGGCAACAACAGCCCCTCTAGAATTCAAAACAGATTTGAGTTTTCAAAGTAGTGCTGTGGCTGCAGTTCAAGAGGCACTGAAAGCTGATTTGGTCGGATCTTTTGAAGCTTTCAAACACAAGGAAATCGTCCATCAGCCTCCAATCGAATGGCTTATTGCTTGGCACAATAATTCCCTTCCTTTCGACTTGAGAACAAGTCGATTTTCCGGGCCGGATGTAAACCCCCTGTTGGGTCAAACCGGGTTGGGTCAGCTGTTAATTGGAGGGAATTTGGGTGGAGGGAAAGTGAATGGTGGGAAAACATTCGAAAATTTGGGAGGTGGGGGGTGACCCACGAATTTAGGGATTGGGGCTGCAGATTTGTAACTGTTCCCACTGCTTTTAGTTTAAGTATTGATGTTTTATGCTATTTTGGGGGTCTATGTTTTATTGTTTATCAAAAGACAGGTTCATAAACCTTGTTATCGGAGATCAACCCATCTCGAACTGGGTCTGTTTGTATTTCTTTTCTGATTTAATCAAGCATACTATTTTGGGTTCTATCAAAGCTCAACTCAAACAAGATCAAGTTGATTAATAGAAGCTCGACTTGTTTGAAGCCCTAGTCCCACCTAAGTCGATGTAAATTTTCCACACATCAAGCCACCAAGAGTTTCTGGAGCCATTTACAACGGCAAACAGTGGTGATTCTAGTGGTAGTCGTCCACTTCTTTAAGTTTTGACATGGCGATGCGTTGGCTTTAGAAGAAGTTGGCTCCTGGTTATTCTAACATGTGGTTTGATTTTCGGAACAAGCATAGGACTAGCGAATCAATTACGATAAAAAGGTTCAGTTCCTTTTTAGTCTAGTTGGAATCTTTGCCAAAGGAAGAAATGGAGCAATCTTCAAGGTCGACTCAAAATGAAAGTATTATTTTATATTTAATTGATGTCGAAAACAATTTGACATTGAATAAACTCACCTCAAGTGTAATTGTATGATCTGACACATCTACGGCTTTGGCCCGAAATATGCTTGCAATATCAAGAACATTGCGTCGAGCTGTGGAATTCACCGCAACTTTAATCAGCATCAATTCTCTTTCAGCAAATGGCATCAATGTTAGATCGATTACCTGAACAAAAAAACTATGTTTGTCAGCTGAATGAATTTAGAGAAGCATCCTCAAAGTCTGGAAAATGATCTATGAAGTATGAACCATCTCGAAAGACTATAAAGTAGTGGGTACAATTGGCAAAATCCAGCCAATCAGATTGTCCCAAAAATAATTAGAGTGTCAAATATGATCACAAATTTTATATTTATTAAGCAAAATTAATAATATTGGAGGTTTTATTCTGTTGGACCAATCTTGACATTAAATAAAGTTTAGGGTCTATTTTGTAGTTTATTTTAAACTTATTATCTAATTAAATAAAGGGATAAGTCAAGGTAGTTTGAAACTTTATCTCCAATGGATTTGAGATAAGTCTTGGTGATTTAAAGTTTATCTCAAAAGGATATGAGATAAAGCCTAATTTGTAGGAGTTGATTAACTTGATGGACAAGGTTAGTTAGCTATAAATATAGGTAGGTTTTTCTTTGATGGATGTAAGTTTTTTCCTATCAATTAATTGGAGAAGGAGTTCCAAAACTATTGCTGTGTTTTTGTTCTGTTTTTCAAATCTGGTATCAATTATACTACAATTGGTATCAGAGCTGTGTTTAAAAGAGACTTGGGCAGTTGATTCGAAGGTCTGGATCAATCACCAGATCTGAAAACAGGGCAGCAATACAAGAGGAGATCAAAGCTTAAAACGATGGGGGAAGTTGTGCAGCAAAACGTGAACCAGAATGAGAAGCTGAATCTTCAATTTCAGTGCCCGATTCTAACAGCAACCAATTACCAAATCTGGTCTCTTAAAATTAAAGCGATTTTCAAGGCTCAAGGAATATGGGAGGCGATCGAACCAGGATCCAATGTCGATTCAAAGAAGGACAACTCGGCAATCGCATACCTGTATCAAGCACTCCCTGAAGATCTGATTCTACAAATTGCAAGTTGTGACACTGCCAAAGCAATCTGGGATTCGATAAAAACTCGCCATCTTGGAGCTGAACGAGTCATGGAGGCCCGGTTGCAATCATTGAAGACCGAGTTCGATACAATCAAGATGAAGGAAAGCGAAACAGTGGATGATTTTGTGGCAAAGCTTTCTGGGATTGCCTCTAAATCAGCCACACTTGGATCGGTCATTGATGAATCAACTTTGGTCAGGAAATTACTAACAAGCATGCCTGAAAATTTCCTGAATATGGTGGCTACAATCGAACAGTTGGTGAACCTTAAAACTGTGAAGTTTCAGGAGGTTGTCGGGGGACTGAAGGCCTATGAAGAAAGGGCCTGTTTGAAGTCAAAAGGATCAAGCAACAATCAAAACCAATTGCTGCTTTCATATGAGGATTGGGAGGTAAAGAGAAGACTTGAAAAGGGCTATGGCCGAGGTCGAGGGGGCAACACTGAAACCCGAGGCCGAGGTCGTGGTCGTGGAAGATTTGGAGGCCGAGGGCGTGGAGTTGGCCGAGGTCAAGCTGCACAAAGTGGAACTCAAGGCTCATCAAACCAGAAGAAGGATCGCTCACAATTACAATGTTTCAGATGTGATGCTTTAGGGCACTTCTTTGCAGATTGCCCGACAAGGAAAAAGGAAGAAGGTAACCAACCACAGGCTAATGTTGACAAGCCTGCACTCTTAATGACAGTTGCTTTTCAAGATCAAAAGGAGCTGATCTATCTCACTGAGGAAAAGGTGTATCCAGCCAAATATGTGTCTAATCAAGATGAACAATTCGCGTGGTACTTAGATAACGGGGCATCTAATCACATGACGGGAAATAAAGGGTTGTTTTCGAAACTTGACACAAAGGTAGGAGGCAAGGTGAGATTTGGGGACGGATCATGTGTTGACATTGAAGGAAGAGGCTCAATTCTGCTGGAATGCAAGAATGGAGAACATCGTCTCTTGACGGATGTGTACTACATTCCATTCTTGAAAAGCAACATCATCAGTCTTGGGCAACTCACCGAAGGGGGGTGTGAGATCCTAATGAAACAGGAATTCTTATGGATGTATGAGCCCGATGGAAGTTTATTAATAAAGGCACAACGATCACCAAATCGGTTGTACAAGATCACTTTAAAAATTGGCTCACCTGTTTGTCTGCACTCAAAAGTAGAAGATCAGGCATGGATATGGCACGCTCGTTTAGGTCATGTGAACTTCGACACCATTACACGAATTGGCACAAAAAGGTTGGTTCTTGGGGTACCAGCAATAAACCATCCTACCCAAATGTGTGAGGCATGCCTAGCTGGTAAACATACACGACAAAGCTTTCCTGATCAAACTGTTTTCAGTGCAGAAAAACCACTGGACCAGGTGTATGCAGACCTGTGTGGCCCAATATCTCCACCTACACCAGCTGGAAACAGGTATATTTTACTTCTTGTTGATGACTACAGTAGGTTTATGTGGGTTTTCATGTTAAAAACAAAGGATGAAACCTTTGAACAATTCAAAAGGTTCAAAGCCTCTGCCGAAAATCAATATGGAGGAAAAATAAAGGTTCTCAGGACTGATCGGGGAGGAGAATTTACCTCCCGGGAATTTAATTTGTTTTGTGAGCAGGCAGGTATTACAAGACAGTTGACCGCACCCTACACCCCTCAACAAAATGGAATAGTTGAGAGGCAAAATCGTACGGTACTGAGCACAACAAGAAGCATCCTCAACGCGATGAGTATGCCACAAAACCTGTGGGCTGAAGCTGTCAGACACTCAGTTTATGTGCTGAACAGGCTGCCCACGAAAAGCTTGACTGATCAGACCCCATATAAAGCTCTAAAAGGAAGAAAACCAAGGATGGATCATCTACGTGTATTTGGATGCGTTGGTTATGTGAGAGTGCCTTCAAACCAGCTAAAGAAACTAGACAATAGAAGCTTACCAATGGTACATCTAGGAATCGAAGCAGGTTCAAAGGCCTATCGAATGTATGATGTCAAAGAAGGAAGGATAGTCATCAGTCGAGATGTAAAATTTGATGAAAATAGAAAATGGGACTGGCAAGAGTACTTCGATAATTCTAGTGACAAAGATGCTGATTTTGTGATCCAAATAAATCCATTCAGAACTGATCCAGAGGAATATAATAAAGAACCTGAGCCTGCGGATCTAAACAGCCCACAAAGCTTAGATCAAACAGGCCCATCGCAGCAAGACCTTCCTCATATAGATCATGAAAACTTTTCAGCAGAGCCATCTGGTGATAAAAATCCTCTACATTCTGTTTCTAGCAACCCAGAAGCCACTTTTACAAATCGAGGACCTATGTTACCTCGGTTGCCTACGGATAAAGATGACCCAGCAGACCCATCTTTGGCTGAAGAAGAAACCTACGATGATACACCACCTCAAGGCTGGAAGAATTTAAATGAGGTCTATGATCTACTTCTTACCGAAGGAGATCCAACAAAATTCAAAGAGGCCACAGGTCATAAAGAATGGGAGCAAGCAATGGAAAGTGAAATTACTTGCATTGAGAAAAACAACACCTGGGAGTTAACGGATCTACCCCCTGGACATCAGCCAATTGGTTTAAAATGGCTATATAAAAGCAAAAGAGATGCCAATGGTGTGCTTACGCGTTATAAAGCCCGGTTAGTTGCAAAAGGTTACATCCAACAACATGGAGTAGATTACGACGAGGTGTTTGCACCCGTAGCCAGAATTGAGACTGTTAGACTCATTCTGGCATTAGCAGCTCAAAGAGGGTGGCATGTACATCATCTAGATGTCAAAACAGCCTTTTTACATGGGGATCTAAAGAGGTGGTATTTGTAACTCAGCCTGAAGGTTTTGTAAAGAAAGGGAAGGAACAAAAGGTGTATAAACTGAAAAAAGCTCTTTACGGATTGAAACAAGCTCCACGAGCTTGGAATACAAAGTTAGATGGAGTTTTAAAAGAGTTTGGGTTCAAACGATGCATGCTTGAACAAGCCGTGTATACAAGAAGAACTCACGGAGGATCTCTCTTAATAGGAATCTATGTGGATGACATGATAGTAACCGGAAACAGTCTTGAAAAAATTCTACAGTTTAAAAAACAGATGGAAGATAAGTTCGAGATGAGTGACTTGGGTCAACTCTCTTATTATCTCGGACTTGAGGTTATGCAAAGCAAAGATGGCATCAAGATCAAGCAGTCGGGATATGCTAAAAAGATCTTAAAGCAAGTTGGAATGTGGGAGTGCAATTTCACCAAATTCCCAATGGAACCAGGGCTGAAATTGAGAAAAGATGATGGCAGCAGAAGTGTGGATGCAACTGAGTACAGAAAAATAATTGGGTGTCTGCGGTACTTAACACATACGCGACCAGATCTTGCATACTCGGTTGGATATGTAAGCAGGTACATGCAAGAGCCTAAAACTACTCACTCACAAGCTGTAAAACAGATTCTGAGATATGTGAAAGGGACTACAGATCTGGGAATTTGCTATAGAAGGAATGGAAGTGATAAGCTGTTGGGATTTAGTGACAGCAGTCATTCTATTGATCTGGATGATGGAAAAGGAACTACAGGTCTATTGTTCTACTTTGCTGATGGACCTATCACTTGGAGCTCTCAAAAACAGCCAACAGTGGCTTTATCCTCCTGCGAATCGGAGTTTATGGCTGCAACTTCAGCAGCCTGCCAAGCGATTTGGTTAAGGGGATTGTTAGCTGAAATTACGGGAAGGGAAAAGGAGCTGGTGGTAATTAAAGTTGACAACAAATCTGCAATTGACCTAATGAAACATCCTGTGTTCTTCGGGAGAAGCAAACACATTGATACTCGCTATTTTTTCATACGTGAATGTGTTGAGAAAGATCAGATCAAGGTTGAACACATCAACGGGGATCAACAACGAGCTGATATCCTCACCAAAGCTCTACCGAAGATTAAATTTACAGAGATGAGAGAAATTCTGGGGGTGAAGATGATTGAAGATACTGGAAAATAACAGAAGACTCAAGGTCAAGATTGGGGGGGTGATTGTTGGACCAATCTTGACATTAAATAAAGTTTAGGGTCTATTTTGTAGTTTATTTTAAACTTATTATCTAATTAAATAAAGGGATAAGTCAAGGTAGTTTGAAACTTTATCTCCAATGGATTTGAGATAAGTCTTGGTGATTTAAAGTTTATCTCAAAAGGATATGAGATAAAGCCTAATTTGTAGGAGTTGATTAACTTGATGGACAAGGTTAGTTAGCTATAAATATAGGTAGGTTTTTCTTTGATGGATGTAAGTTTTTTCCTATCAATTAATTGGAGAAGGAGTTCCAAAACTATTGTTGTGTTTTTGTTCTGTTTTTCAAATCTGGTATCAATTATACTACATATTCATAGATATATACTTCCAAAGATTTTAGACTCTTGGATCCATTTCCTTGTAAATTACTCTCTCTTAAATTTTATCCATTAGAGTAGAAACATAACTGGATTACATGAATCGAATAGATGGAGCATTTTCAAAGGTGAAATATACTCACATCATGAACATCTATCAACTTGTATAGTTGTTGGACCAACTTTCTAATCGACTCAACTGTGCCAGGGACAACAGTTGTAATGCGAGAACGCCCCTCTACTTCTGCATGACCAACTGCTAGACTCTGATATTATAAAATACAAACACCAAAAAGGCTTCAATTTCTGGCAATCGTTCAATAACTGATTTTTTCTTAAAAGCAAACCTCAAAATGAACATCCAAAAAAAAAATTTACCTGAATATTGTAGCCTCTACGAGCAAAAACTCCTGTTACTAAATTTAGAACACCAGGAGAGTCGTTTACAACAATTGATAAAGTGTGAGAACGAAGCCCGCTTGTCTGGAAATATTAAACCAATTATTGGTGAAATGCTTCCCATGTTTTTTAAATGTTTGTGGAAATGAAGAATTGACAATAAGTTCTTACATCTTCTTCATTAAGAACACCCCAATGTGCATCAAGAACTTGATTGAATGAATAATCATCAGTTGGCTCGACTGGATAGACATCACCCTTCAGAAACAAAATTAATCACAATTAATTAAAAGTAATACTTAATTTAGCCAAAAAAATTTACAACTTACCCCAACAGACTTATCAGATTCCTGATACTCTGTTCTCTTTTTGGCTTGAAGAGGAGTTCTTTTGTTCATTTCTTCAAGGTCGGGATATGAAGCTGCTGAAAACCGCCAGAAAGGAGCATCTTCACCCATTCTTTCTCTTCTCAAGGCAATCTAAGGCATCAAAGACAGTTGGGTAACTGATCAAGCATGTTGGGTAACAGGTCAGGCAGGTTAAACAAAGGGGCAAACGGATAATTATAAGTCCGAGCCAGCTCAAGTTGGCAGATCCCCCAAGAAAAAAAAATCTTGAATTTTATAAATAATTAAAGTATTACATATGGCTGCATTAACTATATCATTACAATACTAATTCAAAATAACTAATAAAGAAACTTAGGAGGTTTTATGCATTTGAATACGCTATGAATCGACTAATTACTTACCTTTCCAGTCCTGGCAACTTCTTGGATACCAAACTTGCTTAGATTTCTTTGCACTGCAACCATTTTCCCTGGGTCACCAGTTACCTAAATTCCAAAGTAGAAAAGGTACTATTAAAACTTTCGTCAGCTCCTTATAAAAGGACGATGTAATATGAGCATTAAACCTATGTTACCACCTGATCCGGTATTATAAAGCAAATTATGGTGACAAGAGTTTTCAAACATGATTAGGCATGTTGCATTAAACATAAGCATGAGGAAGTCCTAAGGAAAAGACGATCTGTGTGCTTTGTAGTTAGAAAAACAACAAATTACCACTTGGAAATTGCATGATGATACCTAATAAAACATAATACCTAGAAATTGCATACTGGTATCAAATACAGATAGTATGTCTTATTAAAGAAACACACCAGCAACCACATAGGTTGCCTTGAGTCAAAGCACAATTAAACATTGCAAAAAACAAATTCTAAACCATCACAAGATGGCCTAGTGGTAGGGCACTTAAAAGGTCTCCCAAGAGACTCAGTTTCAAACCTTCCCTAGGTAAACATCTTGGATGGCCATTGACATTTAAAAAAAGAGAACAAATTCTAAACCTAGTATAACTAGGATGTACTAATCGCCATATACCTAGAAGAAAAGTAAGGAAAGCCCCCTAAGTTTTTAAGTATATAATAGAAAAAGCCCATTGATTTATAAATAATGAAAAATAAACTATAGAGACTTCCACAAAAGATGACCGTAAGCACCCTGGACTTATAGAAAGTGACCAAATAATCCATGATTATTCATACAACGCATATGATGTCAGAAATGAAGTTAAAAGCTTATACCAGAATATAAGAACATATATACAGATTGTACACCCCTTTAAATGCCTTGAATATCACCACTTTCCTAAGTAGTCTGATTGTTACAAATAATCAATGAGTATACAAGTTTCATAGCTAATAAAGTAATAAATAAGGTCATGGAACAGATGCAATAACTTCGTCCTGGTAACAGCATAAATAATCCAAACCATTAAGATCCAAAACTCACTCCATATGTTTTGCATAAAGAATAACAAAGTTAAAGAAAAAGTCTGACTCCCATCACCTCAATAGTTATAAAGTGCTCTGAGATATCAACAATTTTAGCTCTAAATATGTCGACTAACCACTTGACCTGAAAAATTAAAATCATAAATAAACATGGTAAGAAAAATTCAGTATTCCAGTATATTATAAGTAAGAGTCACTAACCAAAACATCAAGAGCATGGCATAATTACTTAAATACCTCTAAATGGTATCTTGGATCTGCATTTATCTTAATGAGCATCAACTCACGTTCTACTTGTGGCTCCTTTGAGATATCTTCAACCTGTTAAAAATGGTCAACTTGACATATAAACTAAGGATCCAGTCGAAGTTGTTATCAAAAGAAAAATAACCATGAAAGTATATTAAAACAAAAATGCTACAAATAAAACGATGTATGATCAAAATATAAGTCAACCTTTAACACATTAACAAGCTTTAGAAGCTGTTTCATAACTTGCTCCAACACTCTTTCAGTTCCAGATACAACTATAGTAAACAGAGCTTTGTCCTTGTTTAATCCAACAGCAAGGGACTCGATATTATATCCCCTCCTTGCAAAAACTCCCGCAATCCGATTGATCATTCCACTTTCATCGCCAACAAATACCGAAATCGTGTGCCGCCTCACCCTGAACAACAATAACATGAC
The DNA here is from genome assembly GCA_025506505.1 of Flaveria sonorensis. Classification (NCBI taxonomy): domain Eukaryota; kingdom Viridiplantae; phylum Streptophyta; class Magnoliopsida; order Asterales; family Asteraceae; genus Flaveria; species Flaveria sonorensis. Next base: position 2,106,281 of record CM046436.1, on the reverse strand, counting down.
ATCAGATTATATTCACCACGACAACTTAAAACATAAAAATTTCACAAGGAAGAAAACTAGAAGTGTGGAAACCCAAAAACTAAGTTACTTTCCCATCCCGCAATGAAATGGTCTATTTTTGAATTTTGATATTTGTGTGTCAAACCGTTTATCTTGAACTATGATATTTGATGATAACTGTTAGGTATCCAATGTTCACACCTAAACTATAAGACTGGACGTAATGGTGCCCCTAGGGGGCGCTAAATTTGCTGATTTGGAGTTTGGACACAAATGGAGAGTTAAAGCCACTACATTCTAGTCAAAGGTGGTTCAAATCCATGTTTAGCCAAACCCTTAACGGGCACGGGCGTTAAAAGGGGTGACTAAAATTTATATTTCCCACTTTTCATATTCTTTGACTAAAAAAGGCGTTAAAACCACTACACTTACTTTGAAAGGGCTTTAATAGATTCATATTTGCCTACCACTACACATGGTCAAACAATTTATCCGAATAATATACTACTTGAACTAAACATCTCCAAAACCTCATTTTGAAATTGTGAAGTAAAATATTTGACTTCATGATATCCAAATGGGACTCTGCGCATGCGTAGTGGGAATTGTGACATTAATACTCAAACTACAAGCGAAAACAATTGCGCCACTGATAGAAATGATAATTTCAACATAAAGAAACACTAGAAACCTAATTCACAACTCACAACCAAATACAAGAACGAGCGTATTGATCGTTTAAATACAATCCTAAACCTCGTACGTTGGACCAAGAAAGCTAGAAGATCACTTTCAGTCATTCAGGAACAACCGTAACGCAAATTAAGAAGACTAACAATAATCAGCATCAAAACCACAATAATTATAAAACTAACGCTTCAAATGAAAGACAATGAATCGAATGAACTCACTTAGGTCGCACCATGGATGGAGTTGAATCAACGGCGGTAGAGAACGTATCATTGCTTGCTTGCACAGAAAGTCGTTTGAAGTGAGATTTCTTCGGATTTGAAGAGAAAGTGGGGGATAAAATGGTCGGCATGCCATCTATGGTCTTTGAAGATGGCAGTGGATTGGAAGAATGCGGTGGCGTTCGACTGTGAATTAGGGCGGAGTAGGTAGACACAATGGCCGCCATTAGAGAGCAGATGGAGATGAAAGGGGCGGAGGTGAAACTGCTGGATGTGTTTGATCTTTTCGCTGCTTAAACCTAACAGCTGCACAAATGGATCGGATTAAACTCCCAAAATCCAAAATGTAACAAAATAAAACCCGCGAATCCATAAAATGTAACGTTTTATTAATAGCTCCTGGTCTAACCATCGCTTGTTTAATGTTTTGAGAGGCCTCGAAGGAATAAAAAAGTTAGTGTGATTTTATAAAACGGTATGATAAATATTTCTTATTCTTTATTCAGATTTTAGAGCAACAATAAACTCCTATAGTATAGTTGTTGGGGTTTAAAAGAATTTGATCATATATTGTGTGTGTATGTGTTAAAATTCAATTTTTTCCTAGAATTATATGTCGTATATCTTTAATGAAATATTCGTAATGGATTGTTCTATAAAAATCTTTCAATCGACAAAATAGTTAAGTTGTCTAATGTTTTTTACGACATTGTAAATCTTGAGAAAATTTTATTAATTTTAATTTGGAGATCTACATTTTGTAAAAGCAGTAGTTACGAAAATAGTTAACATAAATCCATCGACAAAAGCAAACAAGTAATATTTCTTATCATTTTTACTGTTTTAAAGGATATAAATCATTAATATGTTTATTACCATCATGTTTTACTAATTATATTTAGAGCATACACAACACATTCATCATCATTATCTATATAATTACACTAAAAATTACTACTTTTTCTTTTTTTTTTCAATTAAATAATAATTTTTATATCTATATCATTACTTTTGAGTGGTGGTGCGATGGTGGAGGTGGCCAGGTGGGTGGAGGTGGCAGGAGGTGGTGGGGTGGGTTTGGTGTCGGAATAAATATGGTAGAGCGGTTGTGATGGTGGCCGGTGGCAGCGTCGGTGATGGTGGGCGATTGCGGCGCCGGTGATGGTGGTCGGTTTGCGGCATCGGTGGTGGTGAGTTGGAGATGACAGAAAAATGACATAAGCGAAAAAATTTAAATAAATGGCATAATAAAATTATATAATTGGTCCTTTAAATTAATAAACAAGTTTGAAGAAATGACATAATCAGTCCTTATCAATAAATTGACTAAAATGCCCATGGAGTTAACAGTAAAAAACTAACAATGTTAGTGGGTTGGAGTTGATTGAAACGAATTGCAAACCACGATGAGCAAAATCGCAATTTTGAAACGTTTGGAGGAAAACCGTTATTTCGACCAAACCACAGGGACCAAAAGTGAAGTTTACTCTAAAATATATTAAAAACATTATAGAGTTTTAAACAGTGTTTCTCAAAAATACAAATTAAAAAATAAATTTCTCATATACTTCACTCATAACCACTTATGAGAGCATTCATAGTCTGTTCCTTAAAATATGTGAGTGGAAGTCTTAATATTATATGAAATGGTTTTGAGTGGTCGTGAGTTAAGGAGGAAGAAAATGTTACTGTTCATCTGTAAATTTAAGGATTCATTGTTTAACCCTTATAAATTTTTTAATATTTTTGAAAATGGTTGTAAGTGGAGACAGGAAGAAAAGATAATGATAAATGTATAAAAATATATTATTTAATTGAAAGGATGGAGAAAAAGTAGTGATTTTTAATGTAATTATAAGGATACAAATAAAAAATGAGATTTAAGTGCTCTAACCATGCATATAATACAGAAAATGCACTCACATAAATTTAGAGGATGGGCAACTTCAAATAATTAAGCGTATTAATAAATGTGTCATGTTCTAAACGAACAATATATTTTATCTCTTTTTAGTACTTAAAATATGATTAAATCATATCTTTATTATCATCATCATGCTTTAAAAAAATCAACATAAATACATTATTTTTATTTTTATTTTTTACAGATTTAGCCTTTTTTATAAACTAATATAGTTTCAAACTCTTTTAAGTTATCCATGTCAACTTTTTGACTTAAAATACTAGCTAATCTACTATATATAATTGTATAAGAAGTAATAATTTGTAGAAAACTTGATAGAAATTTCAAAGTTTTATTATCGCCGTTTTCATCAACACTTTAATCTCTATGAATAATATGCATCGCACAACAATAGCATAAAAAAAACCTTTATCGGTTGTGTCATCGACTATTAAATAATAAATGAACTATTATTTTATTTATTTGGGGTTGAAGAAATATCTAGACACTATAAGATATAAACATTTGTTTCTTATGACTTGTATCGAGTGTGCTAGCAAGTATAATTGAAACGCATTTAACTTCTTTAATTTCTTTTTAATAATTTTAGCTTTAATAACGTATGCCAATAAGTTAATTGGTTAATATTGTGTATTGTTTTCAGGTTCATAATCATGAATTTTATTGCTTCTATGCCTCGAACATGTTATTGCATTATTTATTATATTAAATCATGTAATCATCCCAATAGTATCAAAAACTTGGCATCGTTTTATTGATAATGTTTTTTATTTCTCCCACGAAATGTTACAACAATTTATCAAAAATAAACTACAACGGAAATAATTCCTATAAGCACATTTCTCTAACGTTCCTCGTCCTTATTTTTACGACATTGTATTTGTTTATTGATTGTTTTATTTTGCGTTAATCTTATCTCTAAATCCATTAATGTTCTCGTTTTGGTAATACATGCATTACATGTTTCGTGTTCTTTAAACTAAAACTAATATTATTCCAGTCGTTGCTACGTTCGTTTGCTAATCAAAATCCCGATCTCAACATAAACAAAATCAATCTCTAAGGTCATTATTTTCGATCTCAATAAGCCAATAAGATAGAAGTAGAGATGTCTTTGTCTCTCCACTCGCAATAAAACATAACCAGTGCTGAGAACTGAGAGATCATAATCGGTAAAGACGTCAAGAAAATATGAGAGATCAAAAGCTAAGCAAGAGAGATGACAAATCCTGATTTCCAAACTCTAACCACAATAAACAAACTCAAACGGCTGTTGTTTTTTATTCCTGCATATTGATATCATCGATATCAAGAATCAGGGTAACACTTATGGCTTCTCAAAATTTTTCTTTTTCTACATTTACACTATACAATTGTACTTAAGTTTTATTCGTTGTAGTACTATTAAAGTTTTATTCTTTTTAGTATTATTAACTCATCTTGTTTACTTCGTAATTTAGCATGTCCACTAACAATAAGCATAGTAGTTTAATAATGATGAATTTATAACAATCACCTTTAATATTTTATTATCTAAGAATAAATTTACTTAATATTTATTTAAATACGGTATATACCGTACATCGTAGCTTAGAGTCGTTTTATAAGTACAACAAAAACGTCACTAACAAAATAACTTTTTAACAGCGAACATACATACTTATCTAAATTTTACTCGTAAATCAACATATTACCCATTTAGTGAACCTGTGTCACTTTCAGATGCTACTAAATCAAAAGATTATTGACAAGTATGAATAACAAATGCCTTGTAACCTAAACTATAATTAGGTTGGATCCAACTTATGTTCATTAACCTAAACTATAAAGTGTCACATTCAGGGAGTAAAACACTTGTTGCCTTGATTTTCGACATAGTTTCTTATTCCCAGGTGTCTAGTCAATTCAAGATCAAATATGCCAAAATCAATTCCAAGTCATGCCGTGATTATGTAACTACTTTTGTATTTTACAACATTTTAGGTGTAGAAAGATGGCTTACTTTAGTTGTATCATAAAAAGATTGTATCAAATCAAATAGTTATGGGAATACCCCCAATTAAGACTTAGGTTCAAATCTATGTATGATTCAAGCCTGGAAAATAATCTAAATAGACATATATTTAATTTTTTAACAAATATTATAAAATTCGTCAGTTTGGATATATATTTTCATTTAATCTATTGTTTTGTGACGTCTTTAAATATGTCATGAATATGATCATCAAACAACATAAAATTTTATTATATTAAATTCATAGCACCTAAAATAAGAAACATAAATAAATATATATCAAATAATTAAATCATGCTACTTAAGATTGAAAAGAATTAAGAAACAAAAGATTAATCATCTCAGAATCTTTTATAGATGAATTTTATAATATATATTTTTTAGGGTGAGGTTATTTACAAAGTTTATTTTTGCTACAAAGTGTGAGAAGACACAATGAGGCTAAAAAAGTCACAAAAAAATTGTATCTCACAATCTAAATCGAATTTAAAAAAAAATGCTTCGGAGTCTCTGTTCCTTTCGTCGTTCTCTTTCAGGAAAAAAATAAAAATAAAAAAAAAAATTTATTGTGTATTTTATAACACAATGACGTCATTGTGTCTTTCATAATGACACAATGACGTCATTGTGTCTTTCACAATGACACAATGACGTCATTGTGTCTTTCATAAATGACACAATAAAATAACGTAATTTTTTTTTATTTTTTTTCTTAGTGAGGAAGCTCGGAATTACTTTTTTGAAATTCGATTTAGATTGTGAGATATAATTTTTTTTGTGATTTTTTTTGACTTATTGTGTCTTCTCACACTTTGTAACAAAAATACATTTTGTATTTGAAGTTTTTTCTATTTTATAGATAAACCGTAGATACAACTAATCACATGCGCTCTTCAAGTGTTTGGTATTTTGGTAGGAGGATAATTTAAAACTTTTGGTCGGTTTTTAAATGACGTTGCCTATTTGTAGGGACACGAAACGGCGACGTCTTTATTTTTATTTTAAGTTTATCAAATTCAAACCGTACTCGACCGACATCGCCTTCTTTATTATTTCTTACCTTGTTTCTTAAGTTAACTTATTTAGGTTGGACTTTCAAATTTCAACCCCAAATGCGTTTTAATGAAACGTAAATAAATCTATAAAAGTAAGCGTAAATGTCTAGGAGATAAGATTAGTCCAAGGTCAAGACAAATCATGTATTGTTAAGTTTAGCCCTTAGATTTCATATGCGTTATGTGATAAATAAAAAGAGGCCTCTAAAACAAATCGCATATATATAAGCGAAATAACTTATGATAATTGGTATAGTAATAAATTAAAGAAAATCACTTTGACTATAGATGTGAATATGAGGTTACCATCGTCACTAGAGATCACTTTCAGTGGTTGCTAGAACTCTAAGTACGAAGGTTTTGGAAGTGATGTTATTTAATTAAATGTTAAAACGGTTGTTTTTCGTGTTTAAAAGTGGTACAAGGCCCTCTTTAGAACATGTAATTACTAGTAAATTTATAATAAAAATATGTTATTCGAACTTCAGTATCTAAATGATATAGAAAATTTTTGGACATCTCTTTAAAACACAACCCTTATGGAGTCACACCCCCTGCACACCATCTAAGTCACCCATGCATATTGTTTTGATGTAGCGCTCGATCTTCTTTGTGAATGACAACTATGCGCGAGTTAAAAAGTTTTAACTAGATTTATGATTTGCACCCCCACGCTAATGTATACACGAGAGTTTGCTACATCACAAGAAGCTTATCACATCGTGCGATGTCTATAGTATCACATATAAACCCATCTAAAGTTTATTCTATTATCCACGTAAGACATATTCAAACTATATTAAAATATAAAACTGACACTTGATCAACATTAGCTTTAACTTTAGACCTAGCTATAATATATCATTACGAAGCTAGATCATAGAATGCATCTGTATAAACTACTTGAATATTTTGCGTTTCAACACAACATATATAACTTAAGCGAAGGACAAGTAAGTTTAACTTAACTTCAAGTAAATGGTATCGTTAGTAGTGTTCTTTCTACTCCATGATTATCATTTAAGGCACAATTGAAACTTTTTGTAAACTATGAATTATGATCTCTTGTTGCATTTATCGTATATCGTTAAAGACTATATATAATGTTTGATTATATTGCATTACAAACATTGTTGTTATGTTACGTTTGGAAATAGCATGTTAAAGTTGTCCAAGTATATACTTTGTTTATTAAGGTCGGATGTTGTTATACCCATCCTATTTGTCATTTAAAATAACGTTGATTATAAAGTTTTATGAAAATTAAAACCACAATTTGAGGTGCTAATATACTAAGACTTATAATATTTTTGAGTTTTGATGCTGATTTATATAACAGAAAGGAAGTATTTAAATTACGTATATACTAACTTTAATACATAATTAGCTCAAACAAAAAGAGTAAATATTTGCACTTCTATCATTTACTATTTTATTCATACAATTAGGGTGGTTGTTTAGTATTTAGTTTCTTGACTTTAAGAATGGGCCGATTTTCCATTTATTAAAAGTGGGCCCATAATATATCAAGATCAGGAATAATATATATACTGCCGTGTGTAGACCAACCTTTAGAGTACCCCACGTGTACCGACACTTAACTTGATAAACGTCATTAACTTACTTTTCCTTTTCCAACCATGTATGGTTATCTGCAAACTTGACGAACGTTCTCTTACTTTTTATTATTATTATTATTAAACATCAGCGCAGGTGACAAATATTAAATTATATATGTACTTGAACACATACACATAAGAGCAGTGGGACAGGTGTCTGCTATTTTCGGTGTTCAGAAATCTATCATTTGATTATATTTTTTTGGGTCGGTTCAAGATGAGTCACGAAATAAAAGATAACACGATATCCATATTCATCTAAATAGTACCATCTTTCTGTTTGTTCAAAAATTGAAAATTTTAACTCAAACCAACTAAAAAGTTTCATCTAAATATCAAATGGCTAATTTCAAACTTTAACTATCAAATAGTTAAGTAATTTTTAAGAACCATGTCATGAAGCGATCCAAATATTTTTCAAGCAACCAAATGATCAATTTAAACACGCATGCATATCAATCAAGCTGTCAAAGAATTATGTCATTTAACTAAAAATAAAATTCCAACTAAAGAAGGATTACTGAAGAGAGGTGTGAATATCCCGGTGACCGAGTGTTCCTTATGCTTTGGGGAAATGGAGACGGTAGAACACGCGTTGCTCAGATGCCCGTTTGCTAAGGTGGTTTGGAGACAAATTTCATATGGAGCGGTATACTGTGGATGGATAAGGGGTCCGTGAGGAATATTATGCAAATTCCAAATGAGATGACAGTGAATGACAAGCAGAGGAAGGCTCTCCATGCTATATGTATGCTAGTGGTCATGTTTTGATAATATATGCCGTACGTTCAAAAAAAAAAAACGAAAAGTAAAAGAAAATAAAACATACCTAAAAATGGATGTTCAAAGTTGGAGAGGGCTGAAAACAGTGTGTTCGGACTATCGAATAGGCTAAGAAGGGGGGCTTGATGGTGGGACAGTGGCTAAGGTCGAAGGGACGGGTGATGGTGGTTTTGTATATCATTTATGCTCAACGGTGAAATGGTATCAATCTCTCTCTCTAACCGTTCAAAATCATATTGGGGAGTTGGGGTGGGGGGTAATTTGTAATGAGTTAGAAGTTAGGTGCTTGTTTATTTATTTTTCAATAAGCTAAAGTCTATAAAACACAAAAAAGATTATTTATTTTCTCGATTGTAAAATAAAAATAAAAAAATCTTGCGTGTCAATTATTAGGTGATCACAATTCACATGTGTTGTTTATAACAAATTTTAGTGGTGTCAATTGGCACTCTTTCCCCTCTCTTGGTCCACCTATACATATGGGTTATATAAAAAAATAAAAGTTTTAGACTTTTAGTATAGGAGAAAAAGAATCGCATAGGCATTTACATGGAGTGTTGATCTGATTAGTAGAAGAAAATAATGGTCTACAAGCATACTTCATCATTAATTAGTTATGTAAAACAGTTCTCTACATTTGAATTTTGTTATAACGTGACTGAACTTGTTGGCGAATCATCTGAAAACCCATTTATATCCATAAGAACATTTAGTTGCAATCTCAACAAAGTAGAAATATTGAAAATTTTCATAAACAAAACTATAGAAAAATATATAAACAGGAATTTCCATTAATATTATCCTGAAAACCCCGATAATCATAGTAACAAACTACTTACAATCCCACACCAAAAAAAATAATAATAATAAAAAAAAAATTCCCAACCCACTATTGCAGTATTGCTTTAAGCCACTAGTGTTCTCAAGCTAACACCATCAGTACTCTGAGAAACACGAAAAAGATGAAGAAATAAAACAAAATAAAAACTATATAAAATTACACCACACCATCATGGCTGTAACTCTAAGCCGCCGACGGTGCGGTGATGTAGCGACGGCGACTCTTAGCCACCGCGGGAGCCGGTTTATCGACTGCCGGCAAGGGTGTGGCCGTCGAATGGCCACAAATTCTCCAGTAATCCAACGACTCATCGTTGTAAATCTCCCACCATTTGTCCACCAGCATCTTAATATCTTCCCGATCCATATTCTTCTCTTTTCCGGTGTAGCGCCAGGGCTTGGATCCGTCGGCACAGTAGTGCACCACCTTCACCTTTTCAAGCTCAAAGTTCTCCGGGTGGCGCCACAGCATCGCCAATATCAAGTTATACTCGGTGGGGATGGGCTTGTAAATGTCTTTGAAGAACATGTTCAGGAAATCTTGTTCGGCGAAGAGGGTCGGTGGGGTTGATTTCACCGACTCCAGGAGGTCGTAGTAGGTGGAGAGATTGGGCTCGAACACGAACATTCCGGCGTTGAAATAGAGTGGGGGTTTTGGGCCCAGCGTTTCCTCCGGCCACTGGACTTTCTCCGGCGACTGTTGACAGTATCCGATCTGGTATTGGGGGCTGTTCTTCCAGTTGGGTTCGCAGAAACAGTCCATCACGGCGTAGAAGTGGCCGTCCGGCAAGTCAAACAGGTGGTCAATGTTGTCGAACACCTGTATGTCACCGTCTAAGTAGATCATCTTGCTGTACTCCACAAACTGCAAAATTGTATATCAAGTAATTAATTAAGTTGATGTCTAATTAAACAGATAAACTTTTAACGTTGATGTCTGAATCTGTTGCTTTATCCAAAATCACGCATGTAATTAACTCTATTTATATTAAGAGTATAGTCGTTTCGTTTCATGTACGTGGATAAGACAACTTTAAAAAGAAAGGTTTTTAAAGATTTATAATACCTTATTTAGAAAGGGGACGTTTATTTTACAACCAGAAAATACGTCGGTTAGTCCACTTTCTCTCTTCTATTGTTGATTTTATGTATGATAATATATATGATATGATTTATCTACAAGTGTGGTTCTAAACTTTTAATTATCATACTAATAATATATAAGTGGTTCTGATCATTACTAACATATATCAAGAATTACCATAAACCTTTTATTCTTTTCGTGAAAAAATGAAGAAAAATGAATGATTTCGTACCTCCCAGATACGGAGCTTGGAGTAGTTGATGACATAATAAGCCATAGCGAACTGGGTCTGGTTTTCCGGTGGGTAGAGCGGTTCGATCTCGCGGATGATGCACCCTTGGGAGATCAACTTCTGACGGTGGTCCATCGGAACATCGGGGAGAATTGCGACAACAAGGGGATAGATGGACTTGACCTTACGGAGACCCTTGGCTAGAGCCACCACACCTTTCCAGTAGTCACCGTTTCCGGCCAAGAAGGTGACGTATGCACGGCGAGGCAGGGTCTTAGCCTTCACGAGACCGGAGGTGAGTCCGTTGGGTGTGGTTTTATCAACTGGTGGGGCCATGATGGTTGCAGAGGGTGTGGTGGTGAGAAACTGAGAGGCTGTTTGTGGTTCGTATAGAGGACTCAAGATTTCAAGTATCTTTTTCCAATGGTTTGTTTGGTGATTTGAAACTTGAGTAGGTGTGGGGTTTATATAGAAACTGGAGGCCAATTAAAAAAATTAAAAAAGAAAAAGTAATGTTTGATTTAAAAAGCTAAAAAGTATAGACTATTCGGACTTTTGGGTTTATTTTATATTACTGTATTTCTTAATTTATAGAACATATCCGACAGTTGTTTTTTCTAAGCAGATATGTTGTACATATGATTAAAATTTTCTAACTTAGAGCATTCACAAATATATGAGTAGAAGTCTTTATATTATATAGAATGATTTTAAGTGGTTATGAGTGAGAAGGAAAAAAATATTATTGTTTATCTATAAAATTAAGGTTTTACTGTTCAATCCTTATAAATTGTTTAATAATTTTGAAAGTGGTTGTGAGTTGAATAGAGATAAAATATAATAATAAATATATAAAAATATATTATTTAATTGAAACAAAAGAGAGAAAAAATTATGATTTTTATTGTAATTATAAGAATAAAAATAAAAAACGGGATGTGAGTGCCTCTTTGGTATATGTTACATTTTTATGATTAAGTACTCAAACTTTATATGACAAGCCATGAACTTTTATAATTATTGTATTTCTTAATTTAAAGAAATCCGACAGTTGTTTTTAATTTTTTTTAAAACATATGTTGTCCATGTGATTAAAATTTCCAACGTAAAGAGGCACATGTTACATTTCTCTCTGATTCGGTACTTAAATTTTATATGACAAACCATGAACTTTTATAAGTTTATAAATTTATAAATTGAATTATAAAAATTGAAGTCTCTAGGGGTGTATGAATTAAAAGAAAGGCACTGGATTTTTTAAAGTTGTTATTAATATTATAACATTCACAGTGGATTCCCCATATTTATCCATATAATTATATTAAAAATCACTAACTTTTTTTTTCAATTAAATAATATTTTTTATACCCTTATCATTACCTTTTTTTCTCTCATTCACTCACAACCACTTTCAAAAATATTAAAAAATTATAGAAAATGAATAAGGATTCCTCAAATATACCGATGAACAATAACATTTTCTCACTCTTTCACTCACAACCATTTAAAACCATTTCATATAAAATAGGTAACACACTCATATATTTTTAATGACTCCACTGTGAATGCTATCAGAGGTGTCATGTCATGAGTAATTTTTCAAAATAGTGTTGGTGGAAAAATTATTTATCAAAATAGGTGATTTGAAAAGTATTTATCATAATATGTGTTTTCTAATTTTTTTTTCCTCAATCCTCTTTTTATTTGGAAAAAAAATCTTTGTTTAAACTCAAAATAACTACTTATCTTAGAAGTAATATTTTAAATTTATTTTTAAATTAAACTAACAAATTCAAAATTAAGTATAAAGACTTTATATCAAATACCATTTATACCCAACTCTTAACAAAATCTTTGAATATCTTGAAATAAATTAGAACTTTTTTTATTTGTAAAGGGTTCGTTATAGCCAAAAGATATTAAATTATTATTTAATAATTAAGTTAGTTAATACATTTAAAAAATTCGATTAATAAAACAAATTGAATTATTAAATACTTATAAAAATGAAAGAAAAGTTTTACTGTTAGCAAAAGAATTGAAAAACTAAATTTAGTGCCAGACGTCAAATGTTTTTGTTAGTCAAATTTTTAGAACAAAAAGACTTCAAAATTTTTGCAAACGTCAAATTTTCAGAACAAAAAAGACTTCAAAATTTTTGCAGTGATAAATTAGTTAGAAAAAAAGTTTTACCACATCTTACTTTTGCTTTCTTAATGATTATTTTTTAAATAAAAAAGTTTTTTATCCAATACAATTAGAAGTGAGAATTTCTTTTTTCAAAAAACCACCAATTTTGGAAAATATTTTCAAAGGTCACCCGTTTTAGTAAGTAATTTTTTTACCAACACTCTTTTGGTAAAAAACTCGTAATATCAAACATGATCTACAAAATTATTTTGTATACAAATTTTGTCTAGATACATTAATTTCCTAAAAGGTTGATTATCATCACGCATGGTTTTCGATCAATTATCATGTAGATGTCAGCAAAATCATATATTTAACGATAAACAAACTCACATATCAAATTAACATATTTGGAAATTCAATAATTATTTTTGAGTTATCTCTAAAAGTTCATATGAAATTTTAATTTTTCTTTTGAATAGGTAGGTTTCTTATTTTTCATACGAGTATGTGCCCTATATTTTTGGGAATGGTTGTTAGTGGTTGTGAATGAAGGAGAGAGAAAATTTACGAGGATTGTACCATGATTCCTCATATTTAGAGAAGCACAGTATAACCCCTATAAATTTTTTAATATTTTTAAAGTTTATTGTGAGTGAATGAGAGAGAAAATATAACGATAAACATATTAAAAAATATTATTTATGAAAGAGAGAGTAAAAAAATAATACTTTTAATTTAAATATGAGGATCGGGATGAGAATGAAAAACTGATGTGAATAATCTACTTCTGACAAACATATTCAATGAAGAGGCTTAAAACTTATATTTCAGAAGGTATCACATTCTACAACAAAGAACAACTTGATGTCAGTAACGTATATTACTTTAAACGTATATTACTTTATGCATATGCTAATGCATGTACAATAACTTAGGCTAAAGGTACATATTTTTACTGCACACTCTCTTTTTGCCTCTCAATTTATCATCTCTTAAATATACCGCGACCACCGGTCATGGATTTACCACCGACGGCACCGCCTTAGTTCATCGTCGCATATTAGTGGATCATCACCACCATCTCCGGCCCTCTCCCCTTTTCTCTTCCCAAATCTACCTAAGACCGCCTCGCCTCGGCTCCCCACCAGCACCACTGCTGCCTGATAACCGTCACTGCTCACCATGTGTGCTATTCTTCAATTAGGTGCATCACTTCATATTTTACATTGTTAAGCTTTCAATTTGGTGAAGCTAAGAGTGCTTAGGATGCAAAGTTAAACTAATATTGAAATCTTTGAGGCATATGTATGCGGTCACAAATTTATAAAGATTTATAATTATAATTACTCAAAACTAATAACCATTCCTCACAAGGTTTTCTTTATGTAAGAACAGAGCCAACAATTTCTTCTAAGATAATTCGAAGTGATATAAGATTATTATAATGGCAAATCAACACACAAAAAGCAAATAATCCATATTGATCTTTTATGTTTTTCAACCGAAGGGAAACCACAAGTGAGCAAGCGCCCGCAAAAAAAAAAACAATCAGATACCTATCTTGATTTGTTCATCTTTTAAATTTCATTTCTCCCATGTCTTGAAACGATTTAACCACAATACGATACCGCCATGAAACGTGAGGTTTAATATTAGTTTTTAACAAAAATGAATGTTGATTAAATCACAAGCGCCATAAAAATAACATAAAACAATCAACTTTTGTTCTTTGACTTGTATGAGACATACAATCAACTTTGGCTAAAAATATTCAACTTTCCTAATTTGTCCATTTGTTTCATTGTCCTATCATGTATCAATCTTCATTCAATTAACTAACAGATGCTATAATTTTTGAGATGTATGAATATGAACATGTCTCTTGTTAATCTCACACTCGCAACAACAATAACAAGTGGACTTTGTCTGTAAACATGCTGACAATTTACAAAATAACGCACAACTACTGGCATGATTAGTTCAACCAAACATTATGAAGGGAATAGAAACAACGATTAACCATGTAATTCGAAAGACCCAAATATTGATTTAGTTGCTTTTGTGTTTGAATTAAGACTACCAGCAAATCTAATCAGCACAACCCCTCTCTTTACACACACATACAGGCACGCACGTGTGTGTGATTATGTTTTAGTGAAACTTGTTTTGAAGATTTTATACTTGTAGCTAGCAAATTCAGGCTTTTGTGATACGAAAATTATGTTTGAGAGTCGCATAAATATCTTTTGTATCCCAAAGTATTGTATTATTATTTTTTACTCTAATAATAGCAAACATTTTTTTATTACCGAGTTGGTTGACAAACCGGACATAACCCGTATGTATTTACTAATATTTGAAACGATTTATACCATTCCTTAGACACGTTTAAATCGTGTAAACCGCACACATTTGTGATTTTATCTAAATGAGTTAGATGGGTTAGCAAGTTGTGAATATACTAACAAGTAGTAAATAAGTTGTTATCAACCTGTAGACGAGTCATACGCAGTTTGACTAGTTGAAAAGTACTGTAATTGGGTTCACGAGTTGGCCTTATATGATACAACTTTTATTCTACTTATAAATTGGTTGACGAGCCGGTGTCAACCAACCCCATAAAATTTATTTATAATAAGATGTAGGAGGTATCAACCAATCCCGCATAACTTTGTTAATATGTAAGATATATTAATGATTCTCAATCAACCCTGTGATTTTTTTTCTTTTTTCGAACGATGACTATCATGAAAACTTTACGACCCCTAAACCGAAATATATTTGAAAAAATATTTTAACCCACTGAAAATTAATTAATTGTAGAGCATATTGTATTAAAGATAATAAGAACAAAATTAAATCACGAGTTCAGTCCAAACGTAATGAAATGGTTTTTAGTGGATGAAAACACTGACAACCACTATATAATGTAAACGTTTTATTATTTTCTAATAAAACCGGATTTGTATTACTCGTTTTAAATCTTGTTGTCTTTTATTTATGTGACACCACCAAACCGAAAATTACAACATAAAGTTTCAATACATTGAGAGCCGAAAAACTAAACCCGTAGGGAAAAAGTTCCTAACTCCGCCCTTATATGTGGTGTCAAAAAAAGTCACATAAATACCATCGAATGGATGGTTTTACCATAAAAAACTAACACATATCTTCTGATTGTATATCACATACATGTAATACAAAAAGTAAAAGTAGACACACAAGCTTAAATCACCACGTCTTATAACTAGAGACGTGATTTGTTATGATACGACTATACAAATAAAAAAATAACACACCCTAAAAAAGACGTTTCAAACAGTATTATTGGTTTTTTTCTAAATATACTTAAAGTCTTTGGAGACCTTGAGTTAATTAAGTGGTCGACATACATCTATGCAAGACATCATAGCCACGGGACAATCACATGGAATATTTTATACCTCCATATATTATATTCAAAACATAATCAACAAACCTTTGCAAATCAAAATCATAAAACCTTAGAAATAAGTAATATGATTTCATGCATCCTTTGGGTTTCATAGTCGTCGGTGGTGGTTGAGGAGGATCATTAACCACTGCTAACTGCATCACACACCGTGGATGAATCTGAGGGTGCCAACATGATCATGCGGTGACCAATGAAACGGTAACGTATTGAACATTTGACTCGTTCACTTTTTCAAATACGCGGTTCACAATTTCTTTTTCGAAGAAACCGGAACGAAGGACACGTGTCGTGAGTAACTGAACTAACGACTTGTTCTAGAAGGTGCTGGATTTGGGCGGTGCAAGTTATACCACCGCATATACCGGAAGATTCTGGGTTGTTAATGCTAATTACGAAATTAACCTCCGGTAGGTCCTGCTCATATTTAATAAGTATTATTATTATATATGAATGCCGAGAAACTTGTGCGTAATATTTCAATAAAATAGTTATATAATATATAATTTTAAATAATTAACTAGCGAACGAAACATGCGAATTGCGTTGGATGTTAAAATTTATAAGGTTTGATTTCAAAATTTTATAGATTAGTGTTATATAGTGAAAGAAATTCACGTTAAACCATTGATAAATATAAATATGCCGTGGTGGAAATACATTATATTTTAAGGATCATAAAAGGAAAAAAAACACGTAAGAAAATAAAACCTTGAAACACTTTTGACGGCTTGTACGTTCGTGTTTTGATAAATTGTATATTATCACGTATAACTCGGATTTTAATAAAAATTATACATAAGTGTGGATAAGAAAAGCAACTTGCAATGATATATTTAAAATTTTGTTAAACATCATATTTTATTACTTATAAAAAAAAATAGTTATCAATCAGACGAGTTTCAAATCTTGTTTGGTATAAGAAATTAAGAAAACAAATGAAAAAATATAAATTTTAAATGACAAGTGTACTTAAAGTTGAGATGGTAATATCATAACTTCATGTAGGACATATTTTAGATATAGGTTGGCTATAATCGAAAACTGAAATTATAGGTGTTATTGTCTAAATATGTAGCATAAAAAAGGAAAAAATAAATAAATAATAGACGATAAGTGATAAATTTCCAACTCGGTGAGACGTTAAAGATGACGTCTTATCATCCGGATAAACAGGACTTTCGGCTATCTTTATACTTCTTTTTTATTGATAGAAAACTTTATAACATGGTTCGTGTTTCTTTAAAATCCTATATGAATTTCTTTTATTAGGATATCATTGTCTGTAAATAAACCAAACATGAACAATTGATGGGATGTTAGTTTAAGTTGGTTTCTTTAATAAAAGAATGAACATGAACAAAAATTTCAATAATTAAATTAAATAAAAGAACATGAATGTGTATTATGTTCGTGAACAACGTTTATTAATCTATGCTTGTTAGTTTATGTTTGATTATATTTGTTTGTTTTTGTTTTCTTATATGTTTGTGTGTGTAGGTGTGCATGTTAATATTTTTTTACGCTTAATATTTTTTATATTTTAATGTATTATACTTGTTTGTTTGTGTTTATTTATGTTTGTTTATTTATAATTATTTGTGTTTGTTTATGTATGTTCAACTATGTTCCTTTATTATTTATGTTCGTGCATTCATTTAGATTTTAAAAAAATGAATGTGGACGAACACGAACATGTTCATTTTGTTAACAAACAAACATGAACGTTGACATCCTTGCTCATTTATGTTTGTGCTTGTGTTCGTGTTTGATCAAAGGTAAATAAACGAACATAAACATGTCTATGTTCGATTTAGTTCTCTTTGTTTACTGATATATCTAAATATATCAAATGACGAAATCATTTTTGATAAAAAAAACTTTAAAGGTTTAAATTAAATGATATTTAGCTACAATTAGAAACTTAAATCGCATGTGTTATCATCTAAATTTGTTAACTCAAAAATGGGAAAAAAAAAACTAATGGACGGAAAGTGATATTTGAAACGGCTGAAACTTTAAAAATGACGTCTTATCAGCCGGTTAAATAACACTTTCGGTTATCTTTATACTTTTTTATTTTATTAATAAAAAAACTTTAAAAGCTACTTTTTAAGAATTCACATCAAATACTTTGTTTGTTAAATGGTGTCATCATCATAGAGGTTAGGGGTTCACGACGTGTAGTTCAAGCTGTGTAGTGCACGACCAAGTAAATCAATGATAGACTAGATAAGTGTTTGAGTTGATGTTCTTAAACATACTTTGCGAACTAGTATAAAAACAAAATCAAGATTATTAATATCAAGAACACAATCTCGCAACAAAGGTGCAACGGAATAATCTTTCATTTACAAAATAGCTTAAAGTGTATATGAAAAAGATTCTTGCATCTACGTAAAATGTTTCCATAACTAGTTTCTTAACTTTAGTCTTGTGTATTTTTCTTGAACTCCAATTTATTTTCTTCTACAACCTTATCAAGCTGCAATTGAAAAAAAAATTGTTTATATTCATATGTTATTTCTTTTATGAATTTTAGGGTCTGTACTTTTCATGTTTCTTTGTTAAGTTCGAATAAATTAAGCCCAAGTATCCGTTTTAATTTTCATTCTTTTAAGTCCAGTTTGCACTTATGCACAACTTGTTCAGCCCGTACCATCAAGTGTAATAAAGACCAAACTAAGCCCAGACTGAATTGATCTATCAAAATATTATCAAATTAGGAATCGCGCTTATACCCTTCTTTTCATTATAAATTTATGATTCATATCTTAACAGAGACTTTTAAAATCATCATTATAAGAGTTTATATGTTTATATTTATATTTATTGTGTAGATATACAGTAATACAGCTATCAAATTGACCACATCTCATCTATAATAATAAAACAAAATATCTAGATGACACATGACAATTTTCTATATTATCCACTAGAGCTCTACCTAAGATTTGTACACGTGTCGTTATTAGCATAAAAGTTAATTACTTAATATCATATTAAATGCTAATGATTATTTATATATTTTTTAAATTATAAAATATATTTTTTGATAAATTAAAAACATGTTTCCTTTTATTAAAAAACATAACTTTTTAAAACCAAAAATTTATAAAATATAAAGTTTTATAATACAACATACTTTTAGAAAATGAAATTATAAAAAAAAGTATGTTTAAAAAATTTGGAGGGTTTAAAAAATAATTTTTTACATCAAAAGTTTTTTAAAGACGAAAGTTATGAGAAACATTGTTAGTTTTTATTGCTTAAACTAGTTAAACGTAATTTTAATCATATTTTATCTCACAATTTATTTTATAATTTCTAGGTATTAATTAATGACTATTAATTATTTTTTATAACTATTAAAGTAGTTATTTAACTTGTGTAGTACACGTGTTTTTCTAAACTAGTGCATGTATATATCAAAAGACAAATCGTAAAGCGTTTATGCATGTTTACGTTAAACTTTTAACTTGTACAAAATAACCCTAAAACTATTTATTTTTGACATTTTCACATTTAGTTACATCTATATTTTATAACATATACTTGTCTATTTTTCTTTAACACACATCATTTTTTGTTTATTTTTTTCTTACAAATTTTAAATTTGATGTTTATAGAAATCTAAATATACAGTTATGAAACATACTTTCATATATATATATATATATATATATATATATATATATATATATATATATATATATATATATATATATATATATATATATATATATATATATATATATATATATATATATTTATAAATTTCATTCAACGCTAAACTGTACGTCATAGATACAAGTAATCAACACATAAACGAAGTTGTTAAAGTTTCAATTTTTTTATGGTTTTTTCTTTCTATATAATTTTTTATAAAATTTAAACTTGTACGTGTTTATATCTATCAACATTAATATTTTAAATTGTTTGATGTTTTTTCCGTTGCTACGTGACTATTATCATCAACGTTTTGGCATTGTTTTATTTTTTGACGATTTCCTTTATATTTTAAGTTTCATGTGTTATTAAAGGCCTCTCTGTAGCGCAAGGGTGAGTGACGGTTATGTTTTTTATATAAAGTTTAACAACTTTCGTGTTTCTTCCCTTCAACGTGCGGGGTTAAGTTGCAACAACGTTTAACGCTATCTATTTTCGTGATTTTACGTCCATAGCAACACGAGGTCTTTATACTAGTTTTACATAATTACAAATATGAAATCTTATTCTTGAATGGAAACATCAATAATGTTAATTTATAATACATCAAGATTCTCTAACTTTTTTGTGTAATCCTTGAACAAATATTATTTAGCTTTTACACGTTTAAATTTCATAGAAAAAAAAAATGCTACTAGCCGATATCAACCAACCACGAGCTTGGCTAATGATGTGTAAAAGCACGTCATGAGGGTAACCCGGTACAAAAGGTCCCGACACACACAAGATTCGGGAGTCGTCCGCCCATTTTGGGCCCACAAGTTAATATTATTTATCTTTAAATACTTAAACGACATTACACATATTTAGATTACTTTCTATGTGGTTTTAACAAATCGTCTCTCGTCTTCTAACCTGACTTTATGTAAAATAAGCTTTAAGGATAGTTGCTACGGAGTTTGTAAAATAAGTATTTCAAATAATAGAGGTATGTTTTTTAATATTTGCATATCTGATTATCCAAATTCCTTGAATATTTATATGCAGTACCTAGATTTAATAACTTTTTCAAATAAGATAAGATGATCAAATACGAATGTAAATATAATAACCCGTCATTTTAGTTAAAATAATATGTTAGGTGTTTAGAATGAAACCTTTGAGTTCCACCGCTCGATCGTGTTCTTAAAATTTCGGGGGACGAAATTCAATTAACGGGTAGAGATGAAATAACCCAAGAATAAATAATAAATAAATAAACAATAAATAACCAAACATAATTAACAATAAATAGAATATATATACATGATAATACTACAAAAAGGAAAAGAGAAAAACATGAGTTTATTTTGACCTGATCTACTCATCTTCAAACTCTCCTTCTTCCCCCTTATCTATAGCAACAAACAACCGACAATCATGGGATTTCAAGTCTCATCTTCATGCAACTACGACTATAATAGATGGATCCCAACCCTAAGCCATTCTCACGTAAACCTCACCAACAGTTCCCCTCACCTCTGGTACGATCTCGATATCTCTATTTGGGTTTACAAAATCACAGACTGCTGATCCTTGTTCTAATTCGTCTAAACCTAGTTTTTGAGTTCACAATTGAGGTAAATCAAAACCCCTATTCTTCCTGTTATGTTTTGTTCTAGTTCCACCCTTATTTCTCCTAAACTTTCTTAAAAATATGGTTCTGTCAATTGTGTTACAGCCATTGTTTTGAAGGACCTGACACCAAGACATCATTCCGATCCAAATTCTTGTTAATACTTAAGGTAATCACCAGAAACTTGCCCATGCTATTGATATGATTTTAGTCTTCACATCCACTCAGAATTCAACGTGAAGACCCTGTACATTTAAAGTAAAAGGGAGATCATGTTTCTTTATAATTAATTAGGCACATCATGAAGTAATAATAAAGGGTAATAAGCTATGTAGGTTTCTAATTTTTGAAGTAGTAATCATACTTGATAATAATATGTAAATAATACGAATGGTTCCTACCTGCTGCGCATGTTCTTGTTGGTTGGTTTTTCAGCCAATTTATTCTTTTCTCGACTCACAAATAACAAGTTTAAGTCTCCATAATTAGCCACCAAAACCAGGGCATAATACGTATAATTTAACAGTTGATTAAATCAATAATAAGACTCAACTTCACGTGAATAGAACCTGACCAGATTATGTCTATTAATGAGTTATTAATATTGTTGGATGTTGGTTAACTAAAGAATTACGAACGGGTTAAAGATTTATAATAAATAAAGAAACTAGTTGGCTTGTTTAGTGTTTTGTCAGTCCGCTTCCTGGTGAATTATGAGGTCCGTAATTTTCTTTGTCGGGTCTTGCTTCTGACTATTTCATACTGGTCCATAAGCTGCAACCATCAAAACTTATTTTGCCAACACACCTGGGAAGCCTGCTAGATGGTCGACTAGGTTCCTGGAGAATTTTTGAACATGTACAAAATTTATTATTAGATCAATGCGGCAAGCTAAATAATCAAAAAGAACTTGACGAGTCATATTGCTTCTGTTCGTTTTCTTCTTGTTTAAATTCACAACAATATTGCTTCTATTCTTTTCCTTAGTGTTGGCTTCAAGGCTGCAAAATATTTTTTTTTTCTTTTGATCCACATAACGCAAAGTCAATATCAAGTTTAATAAAAAGAAAGTGACCTGATGAGAATTAGGTTGATTCATCCAATGCAATATAATCGAGCTACCAGAAGTGGGTAAATGAAGGCTAGTAAATGGGTTAAGGATTTAAATAAACTTACAAGTAGTAGGATTAATGCGTTGTTTCCGATGCTTACATTCCTTTTGAGTTCTATTAAGTTACTCTAAGTCAGGTTTCTGTTGTGTTTTCTCCGGGCCTTTATATAAACTGCAGTTTTATGATCTCCTGGTGACTTTTCTCTTCCTCTACTGGTTGAACATTCCCAACCACTCAACATACGAATAGCTCTTTTTAGGCGGTAGCTTATAATGTTCTAAAGTAATTCATTCAATGTATAAAGTCTTATGTCAACTCTGATCTTTTAATTTAAGAATATGTAATGTTGCTAACTCTGTATTAGGTAGCAAACAAACTCTAGCAAGGATGATAACAGTAAGCACACTACTATTAATAAGAACAATAATGTCAAAGACTAAAAACTATTCGGGGTTAAGATTTTAGAGGATGTTGAATAGGATTAATAAATAAATAATTCTGATTTAGAGGTCAAATCACTTGTTGCAGGGTCGTGAACACGTTGGTGGAACTTTGAGACATTAAGAGCATTAGACGCTTATTCAAGTACGGATGTTCTTCGATACTTTTATATGCTTTACCAAGATTTTACTACTTCCGAAAATTGATCTGCCGATCTACGACTTACTTGTATGATCTGCTTCCTTCGGTTGAGCTACTCTGATGTGTGCTATTGAGCTATTTTTAAAACCATTGAGAAAAATATATATTTTCATGATATGCCTGTGAACGTAATCGTTTGTGTGCCTTTACTTGATTTCATTCAATTTAGGATCATTACACATGATGAACATACTTTTGATAGAGGTTGGATTATATGTTTCACAGAACCCTAGATTTGTAAACAGGATATAGGGATACCAAGTCAACTATCTATGGAGGTACCATAGGCTTGTCGTTGTGGCTACCGACGGCTTGACACTATCCGTGACGGTGTGATTAGTTCACGGTGTCTCCACTTTGATTATATGATTATGCTAGTAGGAGAGCTTTTGGATTATTTGGGAGGCGTATGGATGCATCATAGGATTTGATAATATGTTTAGTTTGCGGTTGAGTTGTATAGTGCCATACACACCTTCTGATTTAGGGGTGCATTAGAGTCGCGACGAGTGTGCCATTGTGATTATGATAATATGATATATGATATGAGATATGATATGTTGGCACTGTGGATGTGCATTTTTGAATATTTGTTTGTAGGCTACTCGGTATCAATAACCCTAACCCTTCGTTGCTTCAGCCTTTATTCTTTTGTCTATTATGGTGTAAATGGTGGAATTTGATGGAGGTGTTTTAAACATAAAAATTTGGTTCTTTCCTAATCCGCTGACATTATTATTCGATAAATATTATTTTGTCTATTGTGATCTACATCCGTGCACTGAGCTTGTAGCTCAGCCGCTTTCTTGTTTTTCGCGGCAGGTAACCAGGGTTGATCGGGGCTGTGTGATGAGAGCTAGTAGGAGTTTGGAACACATGCTTGGAGACTTGATTCTTTTATCTCATAAGACTTGAATTTTTGATTTAGTATTTATTTTGGTGGATGTTTTAGACTTTATAAGTTGATATTTTAATTTAACCTTCGTAATATAAGTATTCATTGGACTTAGAATGTTCTGTTAATATTTGACGTGACCTCTTGTTCCACGATGAGGTGGGGTGTTACAGTCAATGGTTAAGGATTTATTTATTTTTAATTAGTACTAAACATTGATGTAGTTTGATAAAATGATGAAACAAATAAAGTTGTACAAATTCAAAAATATTAAAATGATTTAATAAGTCATTATATTTAAAGCTTAGTCCAGCTAATATAAAAACATTAAGAGTTAAAAAGTTATACCAACTCTTAAAAACAAAGGTCGGTGTAAAGATTCTATTATTTTATTACTTTGTAATACAGGTTATATAGTATTGTTTGAAAATGAAACACAAGTTGTAGTCTAGCACACTTGGTTAAAGCGGATATGTTTAGATTACTTTTTAAATTCATTGTCGCTTATATTATTATATCATTTAACTATTCCGACTGCCAAACTTAATAAACTCTTGATTTATTAATATTATTATTACTATTATTATCAGTATTATTCTTTTTATTATATTACTCTTTCTCCTCTCTTAAATTTCCATTTTTACACTTTCATTCTGAAGGGTTTTAAAAATTTTGTAAAATATTATTTTGACCCTCTCAAGTTTAAAAAAAATTCATTTTACACTGTACAATTTTTACTTTAAAAAACGAATTTGACGTAATTTGTTCATAAACAATTCGGGTCTCATATTAAACGTTTTCGTACATATTTTAATATACACTTTGAAATGATCTACATTTTGACACGCTTCTACGTTTTGACGTAAATTTTGTTCAGAAATAAGTCAGAAAAAACATAAAAAAACGTTTCGTGCTTATTTTTATATAAGCTTTGAGTTGATCTACGTTTCAACTTAAGATTTGCTTGGAAATGCGATGATATAAATCTGAGTTACTCTATTTTTGACGTAAAATTAGTTTGGGAACAAGTCGGAGCTATTGTAATCTATACTTTATCATGCCGCATACGACGCCGCTACGTGTGTTTTTTTATGTATGTTTTGGGTTGGTATACGTTTCAACATAATTTTTGTTTGGAGAAAATCGGCTAGAATATAATATGTTTTTATTCAACGGTATAAATTCGAGTTACTCTATGTTTGGACTTAAATTTCGTTCGGAAACGCATTGGATCAATAGTATTTTATACTTTATCATACCGCATATAATGTCACAGCAAAAGGCGACGGGTAAAAACCCTAGTTTTTTTATTAATAACCAAATGGGTGTTTTATTGATTTGTTCTCTCACATAAATTTCATTAATTATAATTGAACAAACGAACCTAAAAATTACTAATCAACCCTTATATATCGAAAGAAAATATGCTTGTACCCTAGGGGCTTTATGCTCATATAGCTACATGCACATATGTTAGTGCTATATGCCTGCATAATATGATTGACGATGCAACTTGATGGAAAAATATGCAAATATCGAATTAAGTTTTAGTATAACGTTACAGTATAAAATATTAATAGAGTGAGGATAATCAAGGAAAAAAGTAAAACATGCAATAAGCATTGTTACAGTTAAACATATACATGTTTTTTTAATGTCACATCATCCAAAGTATATACGAGCAAAGAAATACACATGCCATCTTTTCAAAGATTCTAATGTAATGATATCAAAGTTAGAGCTCTTGAAGCAAAAAAATTTGCTACCAATTTTAATACTAACCTTCTTATATGTTTATCTGTTGAAAATAATCATTTCATCTTTTTAAATTATTTTTCTTTGCTTTTAGTTAATTTGATAAAAGATTAATATATTTAATTTTATTCAGAAAGATCAAATCAATGTTAGTATATTAAATTTCTTTTCTTCAAATATAACTTAAACCTATAACAAATATCATAATACATCAGAAACACATATAGTCGAGTTTTTTATTATTGTTATCTTACGCAAAATAATCATTAAAGATAAAAGATGATATCAGTTGTTATGATTAAAGAAATCACATATTATATTCTAACAGATCTTAATATAAACAAACAAATTACGGTATACCTTATTTCTAAAAATAATAAATATGGTATAGAAAAGAAATCTTGGAAATAAAAACAAGATGAGATTGAGAAGAGCAAAGTGGTAGGAAAATCAGAATCCGTCGTTTATCCGTGTGAGGACCGGAGTTTTGACGTTCGTTCATGGCGATGCCCAGAAATCGACGGACCACTTCCCTCCGTGATTCCGACACTCGACTCCCTGATTCCGACAAGATTGAACCCGCCGCTAGTTGGGACGCTCTAGAGTGGACCAAGATCGATGTAAATCCTAACCTCTAACCCTAGCCCTAGCCTTTTATGCATTTATCAATTCATCCTTAAGCTTCACAATATCACGAATGTCTTTTATTGCTCTCTGTAATTCATGTCACCTGTTGTCTGTTGAATCCGTAGCAGCCTGTTTCAAGGCCTGTTCCTCATGGATTGTCTGATTTCTTGTACGAAGCTGAGGAGGTTCTCGCTGAGGTAATTCACTGACTTCAAATTTGATTTTGGATTGACTCATTCGCAGTGTGTGATACCTAATAATAATAATACATTTGGAATGCAAACTTGATATGGAATCTGTTATTGTTTATGACCTGTATTCTTTTTTGATGGACACTTCAGTTGTTCAATTTTTAGAACAAAAGATAGCAATTAGTCTCAGTTTCAAATTGAATAGCAGTCCAGTTGGCATCTAATCAAAATCGTCGTTTGTTTTGAACGAAGAGATCAACTGTCCTGCTTGTTTATATCTGTGTTCGAAGACAGCAATAATATTAAAGCTACAACTGTGATTGTGGAACTGATATGATATCAAATTTCAACGTTGTTTGTCTTGCAACTGATAAGTTGAAGCTTATTTGGGGTTATATGATGTCCTGGTGGACTTTAGCTTGAATATTTTTCTCAGAATAGTTCCATGAGCCATTATATATGATACAATGGGAACAACTAAATGGATGTTTTTTTATCCTTCATTGGGTCATTATAATGTTTGTTGTCAAACAAAGGTCATGGATGCCTTAATCGGTTTGAACATCTGTATCATATTCGACGGTAACAAATTATTTAATGAATATAGTAGCCCGCCTAGGTTCTTTTTTTTGCAGAAGAAGCGGAGTTAAGGCCCAAAAGCCTGACAATGATGTGACTTGTCAACTAATATTGCACACCCAGTCACCCATTAATCACACATGATGATCTTATCTAGTGAGCAATCTTGAAGAGTTTATGATGTACATTATGCAGGCCTGCTGATATCCTAATGTTCTATGATCCAAGTAAAAGTTGTTTCCCATGTATTCTATCAATCATAGTATTTGAAGTTAAATTGCTGTTAGTTTTGTCATCATGATGAATGTTCAATCCTGGTGTTATCCTAGTTTTCAGCTTCCCATCCTTCCTGTTCTATGTTAATATGATTTTTTAACATAGGCTTAGTTTTGAGATTCTGTTACCACTGATTTTGTTGCTTTTCTGAGTTTTCTTACTTTGGTTTAGGGGTATGGCGTTCTTGTTAATACGGACGAAGCAGGTACCTTGTTTGTGACCAATTTTCGTCTTCTTTTTTTGGTAAGTTTCCTGCTTGATGAAGTTTTTAGTTTATGTGCACCTTCCACATGGCAGTTGCATATGCTATACAATTGTGTCCGTTTAAATTCTGCTCCAAACATTTGGTTGGCACAAAACTTTTTATGGTCTAAATATTTGTTTTTATTCCCATGAAGCGGTATTAAATTCTTTAAAGAACTAACTGTGTTTGCGATGGACTAGAAAAGTTCACATATTGCCAATAGTGCATCAGAAGAATACTTCTGACCTGGGCATATGGCATTAGATGATGTTATACTATTTGAAAGCTATCTAATAACTATATTTTGGTTGTTTACTCAACATCATGTCACTTAATCTCATGCAATTGTCTGCTTTTACTTATTAGCATGGCTTCTGTCTGCTTCCTATAAAACATCATATGATATTTGTAAATGGGAACTGTAGATATATTCCTATATTTTATATATCTTTCTTTTCCTTTTTGTGTTTTTTCTTCTCTTTCCAGAGTGAAGGATCCAGGGATATTATTGCGCTAGGAACTATACCATTGGCTACCATTGAAAGATACAACAAGATTGTAAGTTAAGCTTTATGTTCATATAGATTTAGAATGACATTGCAGCTCTATTGTTTTATATCTTTCATTATATTTTAATAATCCATTCCAATTAATTGGGTTTAGTTATTGAGGTCTTAGGGCTTCTATAGATGTTTATAGGTCATCGTATCGTAGTAGTATGGAACAGTTCTGTTACTTCTGTAAAGAGAAGTTAGCAGACTTTGAAAATGAAATCTTTGAAGTAATAGGTAAAATGGGAAAATAGTGAAGAGATCAAAATATCAAATGAAAGGACAATAACTATTTTAAAGGGTCGGTTACTCATGCTTGAACAGATTTTTTTTCCTGTGTCTGAAACCCTGTTCAAAGCTATAGCTGAGAAGGTCAGTACTAATATTCTAATTTTAATACTAATCGATCTCAAACCCTGATAAAAGGTTGTACATCTATTATTTATGTGATGAAACATTGGAGAAACATAAAAGGAACCATGTAAAACGAAATGCAAACCTAAAATATTAGGGTCGATGGAGCTAGAAGCAACGAGTTAGGATTATAGTTGGAAATCATATGAATTATGGTTTGGAAAACTCAATTTTAATATTACAGTACTATGTGCTTAATGCTGCTTAATAAGTTTAATTCTAGTCACTGGAAACTGCCTAATTCTCCAGACACTTAATGGGATGGTTAGCCTACAAATTGAATATCTGACTTGGGATGATGTTTAATAATGCTTACTTATAAAGTTATATAACCTAAAATCCCTTGGAAAGGACAAAGCTGGAAAGCATGTAGAGCGTAGTCAATGCCACTAAGATCTTGTATTAATTACTTAAGGGTCGCCTTTCAAAAAAAATATAAATGCCTATGGGTCAATATGTAATTGTGTATTAGAATCTTACTAAACAGGAGATGTTACATTTTTTTGGGGCAATCTTAGTGTAAAACAAGTAGTGTGCTTCCTTGGGATGATGGCAGTAACATGGTTGTAAAAATCGCTAGGCGCTAGTCGGGCGGTGGGGTACCGCCTAGGGATTATCGGGATTAGTCGGGATTAATCGGATTGGAGATTTATATGTAATTTATATGTATATCTGTGTATATGTAAACATATATATAATTAAATTCAAAAAAAAATCAAACATTAACATATTTTGACCAATCTTAACGAAAATCTGATTGATTTTGACAAAATCTGGGTAATTTTGATTGATTTTGAAAGAAATTTGACCAATTTTGACTGATTTTGACCGATTTTTGACCGACTAGGACCGATTACCGATTAACCCTCCGATTATGTGAAATCGCCAAGGTTGGTGGCCGATTTCCGATTAATCCCCGATTAATCGCCGACTAGGGCCGATTTTTACAACACTGGGCAATAATACATATTCTTTATCAAAGGCTATGAATTGATCAAACTACAACCGAAGACTGTAAAAAATAAAAATTTAGTCTACCTTGTTGGAAGTTTGTTGTATCTCCTAGAACCCTTTTTTTCTCGACATTACCTTTTCTATATGACTATATTATTCCAATATAATTTATATAGACTCAAGCGAAGTGCTAAAATCTAATTAAGACAACATTGGAGCCCCGTCTTCTTCACTATTCCCTGCTCCCAGACCCCGGCAGTTATTATGTATCCATTCTAAGTAATCAAAAGGTTATGTTTTATTTCTAAAGGGTCAATTGCCTCTAGGAAGTTTTTTTTGTTGTTAGCATACTCACCCGCACAAGCTTTTATGTTCATGTATACTGATTTTTTTCCCCAACATTTTACGAGGATTTATAGGTAATAAAGCAGCAGTCAGGCCCTAGGCAATCTGATAAGACTCCTACAAGACGGCTTCTTCAGGTCATTGGTATGTAAGGATGCTTCTATTCATGTGATGTGATATTTGGTCAATACAGTGTCTGACTTCACCTGATAACTATATTAAACTCTGTTTTCTGGAGACTCACTGGTTTTGCATGGCTATCCTGATAAATAATCTGTGAAACTGGTATTGATGTTGTGAAATTGGTATTGATGTTGTATAACTAAAGGGGATAAGCTGAAAATTCAAGTTTTAGAGAGGACATAAAAATTAACCAACTCTAGTATAATATATATTCCAATCCTGTGCATTTAAGTTATGCTCTAGTTATCTATTCTAGTTTGAGTCTTTTTTGTGTTCTGTTTAATCTCTCTAGTGTGAACATCTTCTAGTCTAGCTACCTTATGATATCCATCTATTATGAGGTCGATTGTTTAGGATTGATGGTGGTTGTAGGGTATATTTCTTAGTTTTGTGCCAAGTGGTTATGAGCTAACAAATCTGTATGGCCATGGCTTTTATTTTGCAGGAAAAGATATGAGGATTATTATATTTGCTTTTCGCCCTCGAACTAAACAGGTAAATTATGTTGACTAAGTTCTTACTTTTTGTAATGGTTACTGTGTCTATGAGCTATAGAAGATCAACTTGAGATGTGCTTAAATTTGGATACTAAATTTTTTCGTTAACAATATCAAAATGGATAATTAAAATTTAAAAGTAATATATGGTAGTCACTGCTTTGATAATTAGCTTCCCTTGCAATATCAATATTTACTCGTAACTTATTTTTGGGCTAGTCTAGTTTGATTTTGACAGGATCAGTTTGGGCCAACGCCTCATTATAGAAGAAACGTGGTTCATGATTTTCTTTTTGATTTGTCATCTTATACATGTAGTGACAGCTTAAATCTATTTAACTAATTTTGCAGCTGTTTAACAACTCATTGCATGTCAATTTTAATTTTTGAAACCAATCACTCTCAACAGCACTTCAATACGTTTGTGATTTTTACAGAGACGTGCTGTCTTCGAAGCATTACTAAGGTGTGCAAGGCCCACAAGGCTCTGGGATCTGTATGCCTTTTCTTCTGGCCCATCAAGATTCAGCAACACTAGCCCTAGAGTACGATTAGTGAATGAATACTTACGGCTCCTTGGTGTAGAATCACATCATTCTTCACTAAGCACCATTGAAGATGGTTCCTTTACATTGTCTAATAACTGGTGGAGGATTAGTGATGTTAATGCAACTTATGACATGTGTGCAACTTACCCATTTGCTCTGTTATTACCAAAATCTATTAGGTGAGACATGCTATAGTTAACACCCATCCCGTCCCCCCCCACCCACAACACACACACAAAAAGAACTAATGATATGATCTTGGCATATCACCCATTTGTTTGTTTCTTTTCAGAGACGAGGATGTGCTGCAAGCTTGTAAGTTTCGTGCAAGGTGTAGATTGCCTGTAATATCATGGTGTGATGGACGTAAGTTCTGGAATTAACTTTAATTTGTTTGAAGTAACCATTCATCTTTTGACATTTTATACTGGCATTTGTTTCTAAGTTTTGATACAAGTATTTGTTTCGATGATATGTAGGCACTGGAGCTGTTCTTGCACGATCATCCCAGCCATTGGTTGGTCTAATGATGAATATGAGAAGGTAAGGGTATATGTACCACATCACCCCTGAATGTGTGAGTAGTAAGATTTGTGATAAATTGAATTACAATAATTTTATCGCAGCAATGCTGATGAGAGTCTGGTTGGTGCTCTTTGTACTGAACTTCCTGGTGGAAAGAGAGGACGCAGGTAAAATACAATTGCTCTTCTATCCAATATTTTTCTCACTAATTTGCGATTTTTGTTGAATTTAATCGTTGTTGTTAAACATTTCCCCTTGCTCTCATTTTCAGCTTTTCTAGTTTGATATTCTTTTTCACTATGTTCTTGCATCTTCTTCTTTCTGATGGAAACCCCGTCTATTCTTTTTTTTTTCTTCTAGGAAGTTATATATAGCTGATGCAAGACCTCGAAAAAATGCTTTAGCAAATGGGGCAATGGGAGGTGGTTCAGAGTCATCTTCCAATTATTTCCAGTCTGAGGTCTGTCAAAGGTTTGACCTAAATAGTATGTTGGTTTATCATGTTAGTCTCTCTGTTATAAAGCTGACTACGTGTTTGTTTGTGTAGATTGTATTCTTTGGGATAGATAATATCCATGCCATGAGGGAGAGTCTTGTTCGTCTCCGAGACTACTTGGATACACATGGAACTAAATCCTCAGATGGAATGTCATCATTCTTGGTACAATCTCAATCTCTAACACCCTAACCTTAGAATCTACTCTAACTTTAAGAAGATATATTATATAATCAACATTTTTCACAACAGAGACATGGTGGATGGACATGGGGTGGAGGTAATCTCAGCAGTATGTCCGCGTCTGTATCAACCCTTGGTGATAGTGGTTGGTTAATACACATACAGAATGTACTGGCAGGCTCTGCTTGGATTGCTGCTCGTGTTGCAATCGAGTCAGCATCAGTGCTTGTTCATTGCAGGTACACATCAGGATCTATGAGGGTTTCAGATTTGTGTCTTTTAAGCTATTATTCTATGTTGTTACTGCAGTGCTTTGTAAACAGTTTTATTACTTCTAAACAAACAGAAATGTATGACATTCTTTATCAACTTGTAACTTTTGTACAGTGATGGATGGGACAGAACAACCCAGCTTGTTTCCCTTGCAAGTTTGTTACTTGATCCATATTACCGCACCATCAAGGGCTTTCAGGTATTATTCATTCGGACTATAGAATATGTATATATGTAATATGTCCTGTCAGCTAAGTAAAAAAAGTATTTTAATCCTTATTTTCATGCAGGCACTTGTGGAAAAAGATTGGCTTGCGTTTGGACATCCATTTTCAGACCGAGCGGGAATGCCAAGCTTATCCGGGAGTGGTTTTGAATTATCTAGGCAGTCGTCAAGCACAAATTTTCCATCATCACCTATGCGCCAGACACCTGGCTCCTTCCCATCTCAATCTCCAATGTCTAATCAGACACAAACTTCAAACAATTATTCTCCAATATTTCTTCAGGTGGGCCTTTTTGATAGGCCTATCTTTTCTTCTGGTTTAGTATAAATGCTAAGCAACCTTATAACTTCTTTGATTATTATATTGAGGTAGTTGAATCATTAATCAGTTCATTTGTTCCATTTTACAGTGGGTTGATTGTGTCTCTCAGTTATTGCGGATGTACCCTTTCGCATTTGAGTTCTCATCGGTATGCATCTTTCATTAATGGATTGTATTCTCTTACAGTTTTTTAACTGCTTTTGTTTAAACAGTAATCATTATTATATTTTGCAGGCTTATTTGGTTGATTTTCTAGACTGCACACTTTCTTATCGATTTGGGAACTTCTTGTGCAATAGGCAAGTATAATGTTGAGTTTATAAACTTGAGGTGACAACTTCAAAGCATATCCTTGTAAATGGGTCGATTTTGGTTTCGTTTTTGTCTTCTAACGGGTAAAATAAAAGAATAGCTAGAAAATGTACTACTGGATCAAACTCGCTGAGCTGGTCAAATGGGTCCTTAGTCACCTGCTGTTTATATTTAATGCATTAAACCACATAATCCATTTTTTATTAAAAAAACTTAATTACTAGTGAAGTAATGTAATTTTGTCATCATATATGACACTCTAATTGCGTATAACAAAATCAAGATCAACCCGATATGACCCGTACCAAAATATACTTGTTTTGGCTCTTTACCCAACCATTCTGCCAAGGTTTAGGTTGTCAGGTTCGTGTAACCCACAATCTGATCATGACCCATTTGCGTAACCCCATTGAAAAGTTGATCTCTAACCCAGATTCGTGTAACCTGAATATTGACTTCTGAACGGATCGGTTGGTAGGTTAAATGGGTTGAGTTTATAATTTATACATATTCTTTAATTCTACTTTAATTGGTTGGCTGATTGAAATTGGCTTGGTTTGGTCAATCAATACCTGTCCTTATATTAGAAGGGGGACCCTAACCTGCTTAGCCTCAACCCTAACCCATCTATTTATGTTTGGAATCCCCCCCTCCCCCACCCCCCACCTCCCAAAACCACCCCAATAATATACAGAAGTGGTGTGGTTATTATGATGTTCTGGCTTACAACTTTACTGTAGATTAGAACATTGTCTTTAACAGTTATTAAACCTGTGTATGTTTAATTTCAGCGAGAAGGAAAGAGAACAATATGGGGTATCTGATGCATGTGGATGCTTGTGGATGTATTTAGATGATATGCGTGCTTCAGGGGGGAGTTCACATGTGCACTACAACCTCTTCTATGATCCATCTAAACACGAGGGTCCTTTATTGCCGCCAGCTGCGGCTTTAGCCCCAACGCTGTGGCCTCAGTTTCATCTAAGGTGGTCATGTCCTTCAGAAGCTCAAGCTGGGGAGGTTGAAGCTCAATGTAGGAATCTGGTGGAGAAAATCTCCGAACTCCAAAAGGTAATTGGCAATTTGACTCCAAAAGGTGGTATTTTAGTTCTTGCTTAACTCTTCTATAAAACATTCTAATATAAAGAATATATATATATATATATATACACACATTCTGCATGTACCCTTTCAAAACATTGAAGTCTCATATTTGCCCTTTCCATTCTAGATAAATAAAATCAGATACATATGACACCTAGTTTTACTTGATAAACGAATAGGGAAACAATGTTTATTACTATGAGTTATATCAAGGCATAATGTTCTCTTGGTTTATTAAGTGAAACATGTGTTATAAGCAAAAGATATTTTTATGGAATGGGTAACTCTGTAAATACGATACGAGTATTTGTGTTTTCTAAGGGTAAGTATGATATTATAACATTTGGAGGTTCTCTTTGTTTATTTAGTGAAACATGTGTTATAAGCAACTGATTTTATTCTGTAAATACAATGTGACTGTTTGTGTGTTGAACGGTAAGTATGATATTATGACATTTGGAAGGGTCATAATGAAATTTTGGAAGATTTTATATGGAAACTGCCTCTATCTTAAATATTCTTTGCTGTTGCCAGTTACCATAATTGATGTAAATCACTTTTAGTGGATGCAGATAAGCACGATGTGGGTCAGTTTTGGATATTGAATTCAGATTTTTTGTGCTTATAAACTAGATAGTCCTTTTTTTAAACATAAATCAACTGTAACTGATCAATTAATCTTCATTAAAGGTTGAGAGTAACAGATCTACTAGTTGTGGCTGAGTTGTTTTTTTGTAATATAAACAGGCAAAGGATGTTGCTGAGAGTAAAACCCGAGAAATGGTTGCTACAATGGAAGCCGTAAAAGCCGAGATACGCAATGAGAAACAGATCAGCAGCTCAGCCATGAATTTGGCAAGAAAAGCCAACAGGGAAAATGATATTATAAGAAGAGCAATACAATCTCTCGGGTGTAGAATACAAGTCTCGGGAAATGATGACTGTACAATCAACATTGAAAACAGTTTAACTAACCTGCCTGAAAGAATATCTTCTTCTCGTTCAACTAGAGAAACAGGAGGCAGTCCACCCTCATATGATGAAAAGATGGATATCCCCGTATCGGTTACTTTAACCTCTGACAACGATGACATTTCGGAGAACCCTGTTCTTAGGGTTTGTGAAAACCTGTGCCCGCAACGGACCCGCGATGGTGGGTGTAAGTGGCCTGACGCTAGTTGTGCTCAACTTGAGAGCCAGTTTGTTGGTTTGCGAGCTAATTATGACGCTTTTGATCGGTTATCTATTTATGATAGCTACTTTCAACCTGAATGACAAGCTGATTCACGGTTTCTTTGAGTAACAGTATTGTAAGGTGCTGACATCCGGGATGTACAGTTTGAGGTTCTTCTCAAGCGGTTTTGAATACATAATTTTACAAAAATGGTTACCATTTGGGTTTAGGAATGTATAGGTGAAAATTAGAGGTGGGTCGTTGACGACTCGGGTGGTGCAACAGTATGTTGCAAATGAGGTGATATACCATAATGCCATCTGTTGTTGCAAATGAGGTGATTGACCAAAATGTGGTTGTATGGTTGGTTTATATTTGTGGTGTACAGATTCTTGGTAGATGTATTGCTTATAAAAATAGAGATGTAAAAATAGGCTCCGATAAATTTGTTGGTTAATAAAGTGATAAATGTGTTGGTTTTGAGCCTTCATTATTTTCATTCCCATTTTCTCTGTGTTTATTATTGTTTCAAGCTTGACAAGAGTTCAAACCGCCAAGTACAGTTTTAAAAAATGATTAACCAAACCTGCTAATTATCAGGTTAGCCCCGATTGGTTAAAATGGATTAGCGTTTGTTATTTTGTAGTTTAATGGATTGAACTGTTTTCGTTCTCAATCAGGATGAGAAAGATGTTTTATAATATAATGCTTATACTCAAATATGATAAAATCATTTGGTTTACAGTCAAATAGTCAATGTCAAGTCTCAAGCCCAATTTACTTTTGTGTGTACAGTTGATTCGGTTAAAAAACATGCACGCGTTAATATAAAGCATGTGTATTCAAAAAATAACAAAATAGCAAACCAGCTTGGTTTACATGACCGATTTCAAGTTTTAAACCGTCAATCAAACTGTTAGATCGACCAAAGAGAACCATGGACCGAACCTTAAACTGGCAAACCTGTTTAATTGGCTGATAACCGAGCTTTAACAGTGTACTCTTGCCGAGTTTTTACTGAAAGCAAATGAGCAGATAATAAATTTTATCTATTCAATAACCTCCAAGATTTATACAGGCTAAAGACGGTACATTAATGTGGCTTCATTGAAAGTTATTGAATACTAACAGGATTATTACAAGTTATTGAATATTAAAAATCGCTATCGTTGCTTCCAGCTGCGGCTGCTGGGGTAGACGGTGGAGGTGGTGAGTCTTCATCGGATGACTTCTTATTCGCCCTTCGCTCATTCCATCTTGCCAACGCCCACCTCAAAATGAAAAATCCTCCGATTGCATAAACCTGAACTCAATCACAACAATTACAGTACAAGCTCTTAAGACCCAATTAGAAAGATTTGTAACTTGTAAGCACATAACTGGAACGAAATAATCATTTTTGTTGTGTATGTACAATTTGTGCGTGGAAGCAATTTTTTGAAGTGAAAAGAGACATTATCTATCGAGTACCAACATCATGGAGGTGCGGTTACATGCCATATTTTGGTACAGATTAAAAGATCAAAACAGAAGGGTTAGGTCGACTCACAAACACCTCTATGCTATCATCTTTTATAAAATATTTGTGCCATACTAGTTCAAATTATTAAATGAAACCATTTTCGAGCTTGTAAGGGGTACCAAAATTTACCGTTCATATGCAAATAGGTTTAAACTAGCATTCCGACAGCAACCCATCAAGTTCATTTTTTGTGATCGATTGCAAAGTCTATATAAGTTATCAAGAACCAAACAGTTACATTGATTTAAATACGACCCGATTAATCCAATAATAAACAAACACATAATTCTACTTGTACTTACAAATTAAATCCTACACAAAACCCAAACTAGATTGGAAGATTAATTTACTAAAAAGCATTCGAAACAGACGAGATGGATTCCGGCAATCAGCTGGAGTGAAAATTTCTTACTCGAGAAGAATCTATTGAATAATGAATTTGACGATTAATTCAGGAATTAAGCCGAATTGCAAGTTTTATACTGAGAAAACGATGAAAGATATCGATCGATACCTGCCAAAGGAAAACAGGATTGGTATCCCGTTCCACCTCTTCGGATTCAAGCTTCAAGGGAGGAACAGGCGCGGGATGAGCATCAGAAAACCTAACAGTCACGGGCTTCGTATTTCCGGCTGATTTGCTCTCAGTCTCCGCCTTCTTGGCCGGTGGTGGTGGAAAACGGAAGTTCACAAGCTCAGTGAACTTGGAGATTATCCAAGACAAAGGATTCGCCGGCTGATCATTTGATTCGTACTCAGGTAAACCTTTCTCAACCACCGGAGCTTCTTTCTCCGCCATCGCCAAACACGTTACGTTAAACGATAGAAATTTCGTCCCGGAGATTACTAGAGGAAGCAAGGGAACTAGAACGTTGGGTTGGTGGCACTCGCTATACAAGACGCGTGTACCACACCACAGAAACGCTAGCTTACCAATTACCATGGTGCAACACTATAGGCCTATAACTGTATCATGGCCTACTTAAAAATTGGG
Organism: Flaveria sonorensis; assembly: GCA_025506505.1. NCBI lineage: Eukaryota > Viridiplantae > Streptophyta > Magnoliopsida > Asterales > Asteraceae > Flaveria > Flaveria sonorensis. Next base: position 2,068,007 of record CM046436.1, on the reverse strand, counting down.
CTACAAGTTATAACCACTCAGCACTGGGCTTGAAATAGCAAGCATCAACAGCCCAGTTACGATTTGCTACCTTTTAATTTAAATAGGGCTATATTATATTGAGACTAGACATGCTAATGAGTTGCTTCGGTCCGGATTGGATCGTTTATTTTAACAAGCTGAAATGTTGAGATTGAGCTTGATTCGTAAAAATCTCTGGCCAATTCGTGGTTGGTCAATTTGGTTATTTTTGAATTTCGCAAGCCTTACACATGCATAATATGCGTGCGGTTAAGTAGACGTGATTATTATAACTTACAATAACAACTTGGTGGTTCAGAGATAAGACCTAGAGCGGTCCCGGTGAAACGTGTCATCCACGTGGCGATGTAAGCATCGTTGACCTTGCCTTTATAGCAAAACACGTTTCTCCAGAGCTACAAACCTCATAATCAAACTAACAAACCTATCATGACTTGCACCGTGTCCTTAATAACTTGTACATCAGCTTCCATTCTGCTATTTCCAGGCATCTGTCCCCAATCTCTTTCAGATTTCCTCCCGGCAACCTGCATTATCATCGCACTCGTAATTTTACATCTTAAGACACCCATCACTTCACTTGTTTCTTGTTCAATTTACTCCGACTTCGTTGAAGAAATGCATTCGCATCACTTGCTTCTCGAGGAACCAATCCGAATGGCTTCAGTTCTCGAGCCTTCTAAACCTGTAAGTCATCACATCGTTGCTATATTGATTTTCGCTACTTATATCTATGATCGTCTCGTCGTGAGTTTGAACTAGCGATGTTGCCCGACGACTTTTTGTGCAAATCGTCGCTAGTTCCATCGCTCGCTCGCTTGCTTATATAGTTTATGACTTTATGGCTGCATATGGAATGGTGTTCGAATTTACTTGATAATTACAGTTTTTTTCACTAATTATATCTGCAAATGCTGTGATGATTTTCCATCTTACTTGTTATTGGAAAAGTTGCGATGATTTTGTCTTTTGTGAATGTAAACGGGACGTCTGTTTGATTTCTGTTGCGTAGAGCTTCTTTCCTGCTATGACGAAGATCGTTGGGACGTTGGGACCGAAATCACGATCGGTTGAGACCATATCGAGCTGCCTTATAGCTGGGATGTCAGGTGATGTTCGCTTTCTGTTGTGCGGTTCAGAATACGTAACTTGCTCGACTTTATATCTGAGATGCATTTTGACCTCAGGTCAAATCGTCAAAACTTTGAATTCTGACTTGGGTGCTACTATACATACACCATCTGGCGTCATCATACGGCTCGTATGACAGGCGAAAATGGTCATACCAGTCGTTTGACTTTGTCTCTCACATCAGTCACTAAGTTCTGTGTCAGTATGTCATCACCCGATTTGGACAAACAAAACTCATACAACCTGTATAACAATTATGGCCTGTATGATGGACAACATAACACCTCATATGACCTGTTTGACCTGTTGTCACCATGTATATGACCCCTATGATTCGTCACTAGGGGTCTGCGTATGGAATACCCCTACTTCTAATGTTAACGTTTAACACAATACCATTATATCCATTTTAATATCAAAACATCCTACTCGGTTCATAGTTGACAATACAAGTTAGGATATATTAATAAGGTAACAGAGATGAAGAAGAGAAGATAATCATTGTTATTCTCAAAATAAAATAGGTACATATACATGCATACAAACAAACGATGAGGAGAATAAGATGGATCTGCAACAACCTTTTTGACTAAACCTATTTGACATGTGCAAATATTTAAATACAAATAATAAATTACAAACAATGAATGAGGAGATAATGCTTATTTCGTAATATGCCCCCGCAAGATGGACGATCCGGAGATGAGACCAATCTTGGATAAAAGTAATTTGAACCGTGGTTTGTGTAGTGGTTTGGTAAGAGCATCGGCTAACTGGTCATCTCCTGCAATATGGGTAAACCGTAGAGTTCCATCTTGTACTTTTTCACGAACAAAATGAAAATCCAAAGCTAAGTGTTTCATACGTAAGTGGAACACTGGATTTGCCGAGTAAGTTGTTGCACTTAGATTATCACAATAGATAGTAGGGACAGTGGGTGTTTTAAACCCAAGCTCGGTTAAGAGAGAGTTTAACCACTGTACTTCGGTTGTGGTAGAAGCTACCGCACGAAATTCAGCCTCGGTGGAGCTTTTTGCCAAGGTACTTTGTCGTTTGGAGCTCCAGGATATCGGATTTGAACCTAAATAAACGATATAGCTTGTTGTACTTCTGTAATTGTCTTTGTCACCCGCCCAATCCGCATCGGTAAATGCATGTAAATTGAGAGGTGAATCATTCCGAAGTAGGATGCCATGATGTGAGGTTCCTTGGAGATACCGTAGGAGTCGTTTCAGGGCTGCCCAGTGGAGAGAAGTTGGGGCATGCATGAACTGGGAAAGTTTGTTAACGGTGAAGGAAACATCAGGTCTCGTAAGGGATAAGTATTGAAGAGCCCCAACAAGGGAGCGGTAGTCGGGTGGTGATGGATGTGGTGTCCCGCCATGTAACAAAGAGGTTGAGAAGTAGTGATCGGTGTTGATATCGATTTGCAATCACTCATTTTGGCTTTGGTGAGAAGGTCACGAATGTATTTATGTTGAGAAAGAAGGATCCCATGTGGGTGTGGAATGACTTCAACACCAAGGAAGTAAGATAGAGTACCAAGGTCTTTGAGGGAGAATTGTGTAGATAGAGATTGGATAAACCGATTCAGTAGAGAAGGGGATGGGCCGGTGATGATGATATCATCAACATAGACAAGCACAAATATGAGAGAGGAACCAGTGTTTAAAGTGAAGAAAGACGAGTCAGAGATGGAAGGTTTGAAACCTTGAGTGAAAAGGTAAGACTTTAATTCATCGCACCAAGCACGGGAAGCTTGTCGAAGACCATAGATGGCTTTGTTGAGCTTGCAAACATGATTAGGAAAGGAAGGATTGATAAAACCAGGAGGTTGGGCCATGTAAACATCTTCGTTAAGGGTGCCTTGGAGGAAGGCATTGTTGATATCCAATTGACGAAGAGGCCATTTTTTAGATACGGCAAGAGAAAGAATAAGGCGTAGAGTGGCAGGTTTAATTAGAGGGCTGAACGTTTCTCTATAATCGATGCCGGGTCGTTGATGGAAACCTTTGGCCACTAAACGAGCCTTTAGGCGGTCAATGGATCCATCGGGTTTATAGTTAGTTCGATAAACCCATTTGCAACCAACTAGGTTGGGAGCAAGGGAGGAAGGAACAAGCGACCAAGTATGGTTACGTTGTAGAGCGTCGAATTCATCGGTCATGGCCTGTCGCCAAGAAGGATGCTTTAAGGCATGAGCTACAGTAGGTGGTTCGGGATAGGAGGAAGGGGTGTTTGTGTATGATAGAAATTGAGAGTTGAAATATTTGGGGTTGGGTTTAGGGTGGGGCCGAGTTGTAGGTTTGGAGGGAGAAGGAGAATCATTAGTGGAAGGTAACGAAATGGGGGTGGGTGTAGGGTTGGCGAAGTGAACTGGAGAAGGGTAGGTTATGGGAGAATTGTCGAGAGATGGCAGTAGGGAGGTGGTAGGTGAGGTAGGTTGATGAGAAACAGAAGCAGTAGATTGAGAGTTGGTGGTAGATATAGGTATAGTAAGGGGTAGCCAGTCAGTTGAATTATGAGGGGTGAATTCAAATGATTTAGTAAGTTTTTCAAATGGGAATTCATGTTCAACAAACACCACATGGCGAGAGGAATAAGTTTTATAGGTGTGGGGATCAAAGGCGTAATATGCGCTTTGAGAAGGGGAATAGCCAACGAAAATACAAGGGGTGGATCTAGAATGAAGTTTGTGAGGATAGTATGGTTGAAGCCATGGATAGCAAAGGCAACCAAAGCTACGTAGTTTGTTGTAGTTCGGTGATTGGTTGAAGAGACATTGATAAGGAGAGGAGTTGTTGAGTGTTGGGGTTGGGAGCCGATTAATAAGATAAGCAGCAGTTGTGAAAGCAAATGGCCAAAGGTTTGCCGGGAGCTTAGCATGGCGGTGTCTTCGTTCGGCATAACCATTGTGTTCCGGGGTATGGGGTGGAGAAGTGAGGTGGGAAATACCACATGAAGATTGATGAGGTTGGAGTTTGATGTATTCCCCACCACTGTCAGAAAATAGTTGTTTGATTTTTCGTTGAAAATAATTTTCGACAAGGTTTTGAAACCGAATGAAAGTTGAAAGTGAGTCAGATTTGCGTTTTAATGGATAAAGCCACGTGTATTTAGTGAAGTGATTGACAAATATAATGTAATATTTATAATTATCAAACGATGCAACAGGTGAACACCAACATCAGAAAAGATTAAATCAAGAGGAGCATTAGATTTAAGTGAAGATGTGGAAAAAGGTAAACGATGACTTTTATTTATATGACAAGAATTACAATTGTCATTGAAACTAGAACTGAAAGAAATTAAAGATGACAAGAGCTTGAAGACTTTATTGTTTGGATGACCAAGCCTATGATGCCAAGTCATGGGAGAAGTCTTGTGGAGCATGAAAACGAAAGGTGATAGAGATGAGTGGAGTTCATACATTCCCCGTGTTGCTGTGACCTGAAGAAGAGGGGTTTTTGAGTCCCGATCCTTTATAACAAAAACAAGAGAATAGAATTCGATTAGAAAATTATTATCGGAGCATAAACGAGATATAGAAATGATGTTACGGGATAACGATGGAACACATAAAACATTCTTGAGAATTGAAGAGGTATGAGAAGTTTTAATGATGACAAAGCCAATATGAGTGATTTTTAAAGACGAACCATCACCGATGACTAGTTCTTCAGTTCCGTCGTATGGTGCATGGAGGGAAAGGTTGTTTAGGTCGTTGGTAACATGATGAGATGCGCCGCTCTCGAACCAGTTTGTGGCAGGCATGTTTGAAGTGTTCATCATATGAACTTGGCTTCCTTTTACCTGCGATGACCGATTAAATGATGGGATAACAATGTGTGGATGTACCTTTTTGAAGGTGGGACAATTTGTAAGTGAGTGGCCCCTTTGGTGACACCACTGGCACTTGCCGAGGAAGGGCCGATTAGTTGTAGAAGCGGATGATGGTGCTGGAGTGGGTAGAATTCCAGCCGAGGTGTTGCCTTGAGGGTGGGTTCTGTTGGTCCAAGGCTTGCTACCGGTTTTGTGCACATGAAACACCGAAGCCGGTTGATGGATACCATTGAGGGTAACCTGTTGTGCTAATGATAACTCATGATTAATGAGTTTTTCATGCAATTCTGTGAAGGTTATCGGAGTATCACGTGCGTGTATTGCATCCAAAATGGGTTTGTAGGAGGTTTGGTCGAGACCATTGAGAATGACATCGACCACGTCTTCTTGATCCATCTTTTTACCGAGAATTGCAAGTTCGTCAACCACGGTTTTTACATTTTGCATGTAATCAGTGATAGATTGAGTGGGGATTTTTGACATCTGCTTCAACCGGTGTTGCAATTGCTTGATGTGACCACGAGAGGGTGAAGCATATGTGCTAGCAAGAATCTGCCATGCTTCACGCGATGAAGATGCGTTTGTCACGAGCGGAATGATTTGTGGATAGGCTTCCTACAAGAGCACCGAACAGAAGTCGGTCTTGACGAAACCATTGAGCATAGTCTTTGTGAGGTGTGACGGTCCCATCAGCACCCGTGAGAGGAGTAGGAGCTGGATGAGTTCCATCGACGAACTTGAAGAGATCTAATCCATAGAGTAGGGCTTCAATCTGAGTTTTCCAACCTAAATAATTGTTGGATGTGAGTTTTAGGGTGGTCAGGAAAGTAACCACGGTAAGGTCTTTGATTGTAGTGTTAACAGAAAGGGGTGAACTATTATTGTCAGTCATGGTGATCGGTGAAGAAGAATTATTGATGGGAGTAGAAGAATTAGAACCAAGCTCTGATACCATAATAAGGTAACATAGATGAAGAAAAGATAATCATTGTTATTCTCAAAATAAAATAGGTACATATACATGCATACAAACAAACGATGAGGAGAATAAGGTGGATCTGCAACAACCTTTTTGACTAAACCTATTTGACATGTGCAAATATTTAAATACAAATAATAAATTACAAACAATGAATGAGAGATAATGCTTATTTCGTAATATATATTTCTATGATCTAGAGGATGCTGGCAGGTTTACCTTTCTTTCTAAGCGTTTTGTCTAACCTCTTAATGCTACTGAGAGTTATTGGGATGGTAATGATATAGTTAAATTGAAAGTGCATTTATTAGTTTGTTGTTTTTCCGTAACAAACTTGATGATGTACTGTCTGAATTAGATATGTTACATTACTGACTAAGCTATCTTGGAATCATATACTGTCTGTGTAGTGGCACGGTTTGATTTTTCATGGGGTGACGCTGAATTTCATCAAGAGACGCTGGAAAACCTTAGGATGGCTGTCAAGAGTACAAAAAAGCCTTGTGCTGTAAGTTATTCATGCACACAGACAACAAATAACTACTATCCAAATTCCACTTTCACTTGTAAAGTGTAAAATTTCTTATATAATAAGGCTTTTCCAACCCATGCTATGATGGTAAGATGTATAAGTTCACTGGCATCCTTTTTTACCAGGTAATGTTGGATACTGTTGGTCCAGAGTTGCAAGTTGTCAACAAAACTGAGCGTCCTATTTCTCTTGAGGCAGAAACCTTGGTCATTCTCACACCAGATCAAGAAAAAGAAGCCACTTCAAATCTGTTACCAATAAATTTTAGTGGGCTTTCAAAGGTAAACATGTGTTGTATGTTAGGATCATTTACAAGAATTGACATATATTATTAAATGAGCTTGTTAATACAATAAAACTTCCTACTAGTCAAAAATGCCAGTATCTGCTTATAATTTCTAATCCAGCATGTTGATGTCCATCAAAGTAATCAACATGGTATAAAAGATGGTACTGACAGAATATTCCATGTAATATGAAGTGCATTATTGCATTTATCATGATACTTGTTCATAGGATAAGTCTTGCTAGTCAAATAAAGGGAAAATTACCGACCATCTGGTTTCTTGTCAACATGGTTATTAACTTTAATGCAGGCTAATAGAAAGAATAAGCATAATCACTTTTTTTTAAGCTTGGCTTGACACGAAAAGAATAAAACATCCACTTCTCTTGGATTCTAGTTGTGAAAATATCTTATGCTTGATGTGTGTATCAGTTTGTCTAAGAAGCAATTAATCCAATGAATTTACTTAAACCCAATTTAGAACAGGGGATGCTCACCTCTTGCACTGAAATCTGAAGTCAAACTCACTCTTTGTAGGCTGTGAAAACTGGTGACACTATTTTCATTGGCCAATATTTGTTCACGGGAAGTGAAACAACTTCTGTATGGTTGGAGGTAAGTCAGCACTGAAGAACAGTTAGCATATCTTAGATCTTTAAACTTTTTCATAACCTTTGATGTTTTCTGATTAGGTGTTTTGCAGTTATTAATATCTGATTTTGTGATTTACAGGTAAATGAGTTGAAAGGAGAGGATGTTGTTTGTCTGATAAAGAATTCTGCCACTTTATCGGGGTCACTATTCACCTTACATGTATCCCAAATCCGTATTGATCTGCCAACTCTCACTGATAAAGATAAGGAGGTGAACTTTCTTTTGTGCTTCCATTAAATGTTCTTATGGTCATAAGATCATAACCATTAGCATTAGTATTTCCTTATTTGAGCTTTTGCTACTTTACCAATTTTTGTTTGAAGCACTACAAGCTTTATTCTAACATCGTTTAATAGTAACCAATGTGTGATTTTGGATCACTATAATATTTATATAAATTGACATGTAGCTTGTCGGAATTCGTTATATAACTGATCTACTGTTTAATTGTTTGGAAACAATTTCTTCATAAGCTGGTAGGCATATATAGCTTCTTTGACAATGCTTATATATATATATATGTGTGTGTGTGTGTGTGTGTTTATACGCATATACATATATGAACTCTAGTTATCATCTAATATTTATTGTGTTTTTAAGGTTATAAGCACATGGGGACTGCGTAACAATATAGACTTCCTTTCTTTGTCTTATACTCGTTGTTCAGAAGACATACGGCATGTAAGGAATCTTCCTGCTCATTGATAATATGCATTCATCAATTTCTTATAAGCTCTTTATCAGACCTTCAGTACCATTATACTATGTTATATGCGTGTGTTAAATTAATTTTGTTCACTTCCGCTGTCATGTAGGCTCGTGAATACCTCTCCAAATTGGGTGATCTCAATCAAACTCAAATTTTTGCAAAGATTGAAAATTCTGAAGTATGATGCTAATAATTTTTAAGCTACTTGTGATCCAATCGTCTCTTCTATTATGGCTGACATCACTCTACATTGTTTTTTTCTCGCAGGGTTTAACTCATTTTGATGAAATCCTACAAGAAGCAGATGGTATAATTCTTTCTCGAGGAAACCTGGGGATAGATCTGCCCCCAGAAAAGGTGCGTGTCTCTACTAAACTGCTAAGTGTACAGTCAGTGAAAATGATAACAAATCCCAAATTTACATTTTCTGTTTCATAGGTGTTTTTGTTTCAAAAAACAGCTGTTTACAAGTGCAACATGGCTGGAAAGCCTGCAGTAATTACCCGAGTTGTGGACAGTATGACAGACAACTTGAGGCCCACTCGAGCTGAGGCAACTGATGTAGCAAATGCCGTTTTGGATGGTAAATTTTACTGTTTTTGTGTTACATTAATTTTTGTAGTTCAACTGAAGGGTGGTGTCACTTTCACCTTGTAGTTATTTTAGGGTTCTGTGATATGAAATATAAAAACACTATTATTTTATGAACTGTCCTATTATAGCATCTATAAATATTATTGCTCTGGTTCAGGTAGTGATGCCATTATCCTAGGTGCTGAGACCTTGAGAGGATTATACCCTGTTGACACTATCTCCATTGTTGGTAAAATTTGTGCAGAGGTAGATTTTTTGTTGTTCTTTAGTTGTTGAGATCATACTATTACATATAATTTTAATTGGTATAAATCTTCTTTGCAGTCAGAGAAGGTATTCAATCAAGATTTATACTTCAAGAAGACTGTCAGATTTGTTGGAGAACCTATGTCCCACTTGGAATCTATTGCTTCCTCTGCGGTATACATCTTCACTTTTTCGGGTTTTTATGTTGCTCGTATTTGTAGTTACATTCTCCTATTATAAGTTGACTACTGATGTTCATATTTTCTTTAATTTCTTGATCCAGGTGCGTGCTGCGATCAAGGTTAAGGCTTCTGTTATCATCTGCTTCACATCATCCGGGAGAGCTGCCAGGTCTGTATGCGTGGATGTGTCAAGGGGTCAAAATGATAACTTTTTTGTAGGGTTCAAAACAGATCTGGTATAGTTAGATTGACGCGAACCACTTTTTGTCCGAAATTTAAACTTTTGTAAACATTTTCCCGTTAAATATTATTACAATAATAATATAATTTCAATAATAACGTTAGTATAAGATCAATTTTGAAGGTAGAAGTGGTCAGTGTTAATATTGTTAAAATTAGAAAAATAAAAAACATTATGGGGTGAGAGAGGCTCGAACTCTCGACCTCAGGATAACTCTTTAGCTATGAGACCTACGCGCTAGCCAACTGCGCCACCACCCCTTGTTGTTTTCTATTCTGATATTTTATATTACTACTGTTTTCCGCTCGAGGCATATATATAATACTTGGACCTAAGCAGCTTGGTGATATTGCAGATTGATTGCAAAATATAGGCCCACCATGCCTGTGATTTCAGTTGTGATTCCTCGTCTCAAAACAAATCAACTACGATGGACATTAACAGGTTCTTTTGAGGTACACTAGAATGAATACTTTTCATTCATACCTGGTTAGATATACTTGTGTGATTAGCATTTAATGATTCTCCTGGTTTTCTAAAATTTTAGCAATCAACTTCGTATGCTGGAATTCGTATTTATGCTTCTGAATGACGTTATTATGCAGGCAAGACAATCTCTCATGGTTAGGGGCCTCTTTCCGATGCTTGCAGATCCTCGACATCCTGTGAGATTCTTCCCATTCCATTTTGACGTCGTTAACAAACATGCCAACAATCATATCCTTAAAATTCTCTAATTTGTGTTTGTTGTCATTTTTGGGGAAGGCTGAGTCAACAAGTGCGACAAATGATTCGATCTTAAAGATTGCATTGGACCATGGAAAGGCCAGTGGTATGGTCAAGTCTCATGATCGTGTTGTCGTATGCCAAAAGGTTGGTGATGATTCTGTTGTCAAGATTATCGAGCTTGAAGACTAGATCAAATTTCTAAAACCCGAGGTATAGCTCATTCACAAGTTGTTGCTCAATTCTCAACTTACAATTCACATGTTTTTATGATGCTGGTTACTTACTGAACCCATGATGCTACCTCAATTAACTCACAAGTTGTGTAATAATGAATAAGACCAGAATCCAAGTCCCTTATTCTCCCTAAAGGTTCTTGTTGAAATAGAATTCATGTATGAATGATAATGATCATGAGCAACTTTTAAGAAATTAAGAAACAAGACACATAGTAACATAACATGACAGAAAGACCAAAAACAGAGCAAGCAAACAACAAAATACTACAAAACAAGCCCTAATCACCAACTCTAACCATGTTTTGCTTGGAAATCCTTCATGAAAGCAACCAACTTCTCAACACCAGCCAAAGGCATAGCATTGTATATCGAAGCGCGCATACCACCAACCGATCGATGCCCCTTAAGTTGAATCATACTCTCTTTAGCAGCTTCTTTCACAAACTCGGCTTCCAATTCAGACTTCTCAATCGTAAAAGGCACATTCATCAACGATCTCACCGATTTCTCAACTGGGCTGCGGTAAAAACCTTTGCTTTCATCAATTGCATCATACAAAATCTGTGCTTTCTTCATGTTCTTCTTCTCAACCTCCACCAATCCACCCTGTGCCAACAAATCATCAAACACTAATCCACACATGTAAATACCATAACATGGTGGTGTGTTGTATAACGAATTGTTCTCCGCGTGGATCTTGTAATCCAACATCACCGGAGTGATTTCTTGAGCATTTCCTATCAAATCTTTCCTTATGATCACTATCGTAACCCCAGATGGGCCTACGTTCTTCTGAGCTCCGGCATATATGATCCCAAACTTGGAAACATCCACGGGTTTCGAACAGAAATTGGAGGACATATCAGCGAGTAACACTGCATCGTTGTTTTTAGGTGTTGGGTAGTCTTTGAACTCAACACCATGAATCGTTTCATTGGCGCATATATGCAAATACCTGGCGTTGGGGCTCTGATCCAACATCTCAAACGCCGGAATGGCGGTGTATTTCTCGGATTTACCGGACCAAATCACCTTGGGTTTACAGTACTTTGTTGCTTCCTTGAATGCCTTGTCCCCCCACGAGCCGGTGACAATGTAATCCACGGGATCTTCAGGCTTACAGATGTTGAGAGGGACGCTGGCGAATTGGGTGGTGGCGCCGCCTTGGAGGAAGAGAATGGCGTAATCGTCGCTGATATGGAGTAATTTCCTCAGATCTGACTCTGCTTTTTGGATGATCGAGAGGAACTCCTTCCCTCTGTGACTCATCTCCATCACACTCATTCCGGCGCCTTGCCAGTTGTAGAGCTCCGATTCGGCTTTGCGGAGGACGTTTTCGGGCAGCGTGGCGGGGCCGGCGGCGAAATTGAAAACCCGATCTCGGGCGGAGGCGGAGGTAGGTGGTGCGACGGCGGTGGCGGAGTATGAGCATTTGATGGAGGCGCGTGTGATCGGGAAGGCGGAGGTGGTTGGGGAGGTTTTGAAGATGGTAGGGTTTCTGAGAAGAAGGGTGTTGGGGGTATTGGCTGACGTTGCCATGGCCGCCTTGTTATTGGATTGGAGGCTTAGATGCAGATTTTGAGGGCGTCTATGTATGTCTATATATAGCCGTACGAAGAAAATAGCAAAAGTTAATAATAGTTGAAGATGTTATAAAAGTTCATTTCTTTTCAAGAAAAATGGAAAAAACGTTATTATGAGAAGATTTTTTCAGGGAAATTTGAAATTGATTATTCTGATTTTATGATTAATATAAGTATTTTATATAATAAATATAAGTAATACTGCTACTATAAATAATTTTAGAATCTATTTAGTCAAAAGATTGCATTTAGTATAATATATATAGGGTTAGGTTTAAGAAATGTTAGTTTCCTAGATGGAATAGCTTAGTGTTGTACAAAATATGGTTGGTGGTGGCCCTGGAACAAGTAAAAGCAGAGGTGTGTGTATGTGTTTAAGTAAAAGTAGGGTAGGTGAGAAAGTGAGATTCCCATAACACCCTCGAATTTTCCTTAAATATCATCTTTGCCACTTTGCTTCAGGGTTACGGTTGGTTAATATTTGATAGGATTTAATATTTTCTTCAGTTGTTTCTAAATAATAACACTTGAGAATTCTATAAGATAAAGTAACTACAATCTATACCCTTAGGACTAGAATCTACAAAGTATTTTCCTCAAGTAATACTTAGGTTTTTTTTTTTTTTTTTTTTTTTTTTTTTTAACTTCTAATGCTTTAAATTTATATACTACTTGATATTACTCGTAAACAAATCAATGTTCAGTCATTGTTATTATATAAGGGAAAATTACCATATCAACCATTTGACCATTTACTTTTACAGTTATAACCGTTTGAAAAATTAAGTTTACAAATTTATTCCACCAACCCAAGGATGACATGTGTCCTCGTATCGCCGAACCAGCGATATGTAATGGTTTGATATCACTGTCTCGTTGAGCTGGAGATATTAATCCATGATATATCGCTCAAAACTTAAAAAAGTAATTTGATATCGCTTACCAGCGATATAACATGTTGTGATATCGCAGCCTTTAAAAAAAAACAATATAGCCGCATTTGGTATCGCTGCCCAGCAATACATCCGCGTCCTTGTATCGCCGCCGGTAGTAATAAATATTGCCGCTGGTAGTAATAAACTAGTTTTATACCCGTCCGGTGGCCGGCTATTTTAAAGCAATAAAGACAACTATTTTTCTTTGATTTCTAAACAAAAACAATATTTGTTTTTGTTAGGTAAAAATGACACCACAAAGTACAACTCGTTTAATTTATTAGGTAAATAGCTAACCACGCTAAAAGACACCACAAAGCAATATCTAAGGACCTTTCCATTCTTTTCATGTGTTATTTGGCGCGTCATGTCTCCTAAGACGCATAGTAGATATCTTTTACACCTGCTAACCACATCTTTACAATTTTGATCAAATGGGATAAGTGTTGGTAAATCACAAAACAAACAAAGAAAATATGATTTATACAGAATTCAGTTAGCTACCAAAATGATTCAAGTACCTAAATCAAGCAATTTACATCGTATAATGACTGTAAATAAAGCCGCTTAGGTTTTACGGGCTCAAAAAGAATCCAAAATAATGTGACAGAACTACTCACCTCATGTATAAAGCTCTAGAAAGTGTAAAGCATGACTACCATCTCCAACAACATTTGCCAAGAAAGATATGGAATCTCCATCTATAAAAATATTAAAAAAAAAAAAACATTTATAAATCTCACTCTAAACATGCATTGTGTATAATGTTCAATGTGCACTAATCAGATACGGAGTATAAGAGAAACATGATAAACTTAAGATAGAAACAATGAGAGACTACTCTATATAGAGATGCAGGGTTGAAAGTCTTTGTGGGCAATCACTTCATGAACACCAAGATCCTTGAGCCGTGTAAACTGGGTATACCATATTACTAACAACACACTAAACATTTATAAGAAAAAATATGAACAATAGGCCACAATAGATCAAACATGCTTACAGTTCTAACCTTATTATATAAACCTAAAGAACACGAACACAAACAAAATAAATTTCAAAACAATTATTCATTTGTTACGCAATGGACTTTACTTATAATATTCATAATTAACTTACTAATAATTACTAAGATACCTGCCAGAATAATTGAATTAATCAGTTTTTTTTTTTTTTCAAAAAGTTTCATATTGGGTTATATTAGGTATTAGGCTAATACCTTTTAATGGTTTGTGCTGTACTTTGATCTCACCCGGGTCAGTATAGTTGTGTCAAATTCGTCAAGTGGGTTGTCTGTGTGCTGCTGTTGATTTGTTGTCAAGCAGCAAGTAAAGCAATCAGGCCACTCCAAAACCTAATTTTTAATGCAATGTTCTTTTAAACATTGGATAGATTTTGGCATTAAAAATAAATACTATCTTCTGTGGATGGTAAAGACTTTACGTTTTTGAAACTCATGATGAAAGTTATGACGATAACGTTAATTATATTTTGAAGTTAAAAGAAGCATGTGATGATTGACATAACTCATTTTAAAATATAAAGATAGTTAAAAAAAGAGGGAAGTCTCACTACAAAGATGAATTGAAGCATATATTGTTATGTCAAATATCTAATAAAATCTTTACCAAATACACAATATTAGCATAGTTAGTAGATATTGATGAAAACCAATATGTGAAAGCTAGATCGATACCTCGACTGCTAAAAGTAAATACGCCATTCTGATTTTGTTCCCATATCACAGATGCACTACAATATAAATAAACTTAAAATGAACATATATTAGAACACAGCAAGCTATACACACTTATATATGTAAAACCTGATTGAGAGACCGGACATTATCAAAGTGAAATTTGACAAGAAAGTATCAATTGGAGCTATACAAGCCATACAGACATGCAATCAAAGAAGAAAGCTAAAATCACCAATGAAAGATGCAACGAATGGCCGTTCTATTCAATAAAGAAAACATGTGTACTACTCTAGGCAAATCTCACATCGACCGTGGACAGAAGAGATTCCTGGTTCATAAGTAAAGTTTGGCATTTAATATTACCAACGCGTTTTGGGCGTATTGACTGTGGATGAGAGGAGAACTCCACAGTTAAGCGTGCTCAGGTAGCAGCAATCCAAGGATGGGTGACCTCCCTGGGAAGTTTTCACCCGAGCAACCAAAAGCAAATCCGTGAGCTCCTCGTGAGCGAAGCGGACAATATTGGTGGTGTAAGAGACCGGGTGTTACAACATGAATACGTGAAATTATAGATGAAACAAAGAATAAAAGCATCTATGAAGTTCGCTTAGCACTTTTCTTCTTCCTTATCAAAACTGGAGATGCATTTTCACTTACAAACTTGATTTGTGAAATTATACTTAGAATTTAATTAATAGAAAGAAATAATAGTATAATTATACACTCTTGATGAATAATAAAATAAAAGCATCATTAATTCTGACAATTAGAATATAAATAAATAAGTAAAAAAGTTCTAATAACTTACATATCCTTTGCTCAAAAATGCAGATGAAGCCCACATGCTGAAGATGATTATAATCTTGAACTAACCCAAAATATCAATGAATAGCAAACAGACAAATCTAATCATCACAAATCAGTAATCGAACAACATTTGAAGAACAACACATTCAGCTATTTGTATGACACAATATATTGGATTAAAAAAGAAAAAAAGAAAACATTATCTTTCCGGTAGTCTTATACCTTTAAAGATTCTTGCATTTTAATACACTATCTTAGACATAAAACTTGGCCATTGCAAAAATCTTAACTCAGTTTGGGTTTTAAATCTGTCGAATTTGTCTTTTGAAGCCAGATGGACCTATTTAATTTGGATATAAAAGCTTAGAAGAACAGTGTGAAAAACATCAGAATGAATGAAAACAGTTGTATACCTGTCCTATATGATATTTTAAAAAGGCCTAAAATCATACAAACTTGCTACTACTAAAAAATAAACACATCTGGATATCAGAAAATAGAACTCAAATTGCATCATAGATTAATAAAGTTTAATATGCAAAGAATGAATTAAGTACTTTCAGGGAACTTTGCACACAAGAGTAATATGCAACCATATCAAATGGTTAATTCTACCTCCAAATCACACCATAAACAAAAATCATTATAATGTTAATTTTAATCTTTTATGTAATAATAATTCACTTACCAGTGATAACTCTCTCTAATATACTGCACAACTTGTTGTGCTTTAGCTCTTTTACCTTCACATTAGAATTAAAAAATGTTAAATAATACAACACAAAGCCAGAATCTTATTCTTTATACCCTTGTCATTATTTTTTTTCTCTCTTCTCCACTCACAACCACTTTCAAAAATATTAAAAAAATTATAGGGATTGAATACCAATCAACAATAACATTTTTTCTCTCCTTCACTCGCAACCACTCAGAACTATTCCGTATAATATAGGAAACAGACTCACATCGTTTTAGTGATTCTACTATGGATGCTCTTATTCTCTAAGATAAAGATAATATTTTGCCTCCGTCATACCCTAAAACCCTAGCTATAAAAGCGTCCACAGTAGATTCTCCATTTTAATGTGAGTGTGTGCTTTATATTATAGATTATGGTTATAAGTGAATGAGACATTAAATTTATTAATATTGTACCGTAATTCTCCATATTTAGAGAAACATATTACAACCCTCATAATTTTTTTAATATTTTTAAAAGTGTTATGAGTACATAAATGAAAAAACGTAATGATATGTAAATAAAAATTTATTATTTAATTGAAAAAAAAAAGTAAATAAAGAATAATGTTTTGTCACACCCCGGTTTCAGGGCACCCCGGGAGTGCGACCGATTGGTATGCGTTATTGTTCATCTTTTATTTGCATGTCTTGAAAGACGTTTACGCAGCGGAAAATCATTTCACAATTTATCTGATGATTTATAAAAATAAACTTTCATATATTCGTTGGGGATTAAATACCCAAAATTTTACATAACATTGTTCAACGCAATGTTTACAAAATTTTCAGTCTACTGACAGATATTCAAAACTTGCCACAAGGTCTATGCCTAGAAAACTTTAGTCCTTCTGGCACTATTTTTGTTACTATATTCATATCACAGGGTTTCCATGCCTAGGATTCATAGCCCATCCAGCACTAACACCTGACTAAACATACTTAATCATGTTTACCTGAAAATGTTTGAAAATAATACATCAGCAAAAAGCTGGTGAATACATTTAATTTGACACAAAAATATTTTGGCATGAATAACGATAAACAGTTAATCATAAATTAATGGTAAACCACATATTTAGCAGTCTATTTCAACTGGAAGTTCCCCTTCCATATATACTGGTATTGGTGCTTAGGCAGTCTTACTACGGGACTCTCCGGATCTGCACCGAGTCTGAACCAGCCCCGGTATGGGATTTTCATCCATCCCCAGGATATATTTGATCAAACATACATATACTTCTGGTCTAAATGTTTTAGCAGAATACCTCTATGCATTAACATGATTAACGTACTAATGCCATTTTCGCAAAATAAAATCATTTGAATGTTTTGAAATTATTAAACGTATTCATCTGGTAAATTGAACAGTGCCTCTAAACCTGATAAGCTTTTGTTTCTGAACCTCGAAGTAACTTAAGGATTAAGTCACGAGCCTCTAACACCTTGATTAAATCAAAACTTCTATACTTGTTGTCTAGAGCATATACACCGGTTTTTTAATCTCGGGTTATCTTTATGGTGTTTAAAAGGTAGTAGAGAGTTTCGTGTGTGAAAGTAGGGAAGATGATCAAAAGGTTATGAAATGAAATGAAGCAAGAGGCATCTATTTATACATAGATATTTCTTACTCATTAAGTATTTCTTACTTATTAAGTTTTATCCAAACTTAACTATTAAGTCCAAAACTTAGCAATTAAGTTTTATATTTTATTCAAAACTTAGCCGTTAAGTTTTATATTTTATCCAAGTCTTAGCTATTAAGCTTAATTTAAAACGTAGCTGTTAAGTTTCATCCTAATTTTATCTAAAACTTAGGCATTAAGTTTTATCCAATACTTAATTGTTAAGTTTTATCCGTAGCTTAATTATTAAGTCGTATCGCAACGCTTAGACATTAAGTTTTATCTAAAACTTAGTCATGAAGTCACGATTGAAACATAACCATGATTATTTAATTGACAAAAATAATATGAAAATTTCGCAGGTGTTACATCCTCCCCACATTTATTTAAATCTCGTCCTCGAGATTTATTAGAATAATTGTGGATATTTCTTTTTCATTTCTGACTCTAATTCCCACGTATATTTAGGACCTCGTCTAAAGTCCCATTTTACCTGTACCAATACTAGCTTTCTTCTTTTTAAATGTTTTTCTTGACGGTCTTCGATTTGAAGAGGTCGTTCGATAAATTTCAACTTTTCGTTAACCTCTACATCTTGTAATGGCATTGCTAGCGATTCATCAGCCAAACATTTACGTAATTTTGTCACATGAAATACATTGTGTACCCTATTCATCTCATTTGGCAATTCTAGTTGATAGGCTACTGATCCGATTCGTTTTAAGATTTTAAAGGGTCCAACAAATCGAGGACTTAACTTTCCCTTCTTTCCGAATCGTACAATGCCTTTCCATGGTGACACCTTTAGTAACACCTTGTCACCGACGTTAAACTCTAGTGGCTTACATCTTTTGTCGGCATAACTCTTCTGACGATCACGAGCTGTCTTCAATCTTTCTCTGATCTGTATTACTTTATCAATTGTCTCTTGGATTATTTCAAGTCCAGACACTTGATTCTCTCCGACTTCAGACCAGCACACAGGTGTTCTACATTTTCTGCCGTATAAGGCTTCAAATGGTGCTGTTTGGATGCTTGAGTGATAGCTATTGTTATAGGAGAATTCCATTAGAGGTAGATGATTATCCCAACTGCCTCCAAAGTCTATCACACATGCTCGAAGCATATCTTCTAGCGTTTGGATCGTTCTTTCGCTTTGCCCATCCGTTTGCGGATGATAAGCAGTGCTTAGATTTAATCGGTTCCTAACGCTTTTTGAAAGCTTTGCCAGAATCGAGACGTAAAACGACTGTCTCTATCTGACACGATGGATAATGACATACCATGTAAAGTCACTATTTCATTGACGTACAATTGTGCTAACTTATTCATGCTAAATGTTTCTTTCATTGGAATGAAATGGGCGGACTTTGTTAGTCGATCAATGATAACCCAGATAGTATCATTCCCACGACTTGTTCGAGGAAGTTTAGTAATAAAATCCATGGTTATCATTTCCCGTTTCCAGATAGGTAGTTCAAGTTATTGCAGTAGACCCGAAGGTGTCTGGTGTTCTACCTTAACTTGAGAGCATGTAAGACATTTTGCAACATACAATGCAATGCTCTTTTTCATACCTATCCACCAGTAGTTAGTTTTCAGATTCTTATACATTTTATCGCTCCCTGGGTGCATTGTATATCTAGACTTATAAGCTTCTTCAAGTATTCTTTCTCTAAGATTACCTGCAATTGACACCCAGATTCTCTTATTTAATCTGATTAGTTCACAGTCTCCTTTGACCAACTGATCAAGCATTCCTTTCATTCCTTCTTCTTTTTCTATCTATTGTAGAGCTATTTTCTGTGTATGCTTCAATTGACTAAGTAAGTCAATCTGAAGATCAAGCCTTAAAGCATGAACCCTTTTTGGCTTTTCTTTTTCTTTTCTACTCAAGGCATCAGCCACAACATTAGCTTTACCTTCATGATAACAGATTTCACAGTCATAATCGCTTAGGATTTCCATTCATCTTCTCTGTCTCATCTTCTGACCAAAAATATATTTTAAATTCTTATGGTCAGTGTAGATATTAAATTTAACTCCATAAAGATAGTGTCTTCATATCTTTATCGCAAAGATTATGGAGCCCAACTCCAAATCGTGAGTCGTATAATTCTTCTCGTGTGTTTTTAGTTGACGTGATGCATAGGCGATAACTTTATTTCTTTGCATTAACACACATCCAAGACCAATGTGTGAAGCATCACAATAAACGATAAAATCTTCAGTACCATCTGGTAAAGTCAGGATAGGTGCATTTATTAATTTTTCTTTAAAAGTCTTGAATGCTTCATCATGTTTTGGTTCCCATTCGTATTTTACGGATTTTCGAGTTAATAATAATTTTTAATATAATTATAAAAATGAAAATAAAAAATAGGTTATGAATGCTCTTTACTTTTCTCTCTCTTTTCTTTTTGTCCTTAATTCGATTTTTCTTTTTTTTTCTCTTCCTAATACTATTTTTTTTTTCTTCTGAATTTCCTTTCACTTATTTGATCCTTCTAAAACTCATACAAATACCAAATTTAACACACCCAGGAAGAAATCCAACAATGATCACAACACTATATGTTCATATGAGAATTAGAAGCTAAATGATCAGCGTATAGTCAAAGATATCTGAGCCATTGAACAAGTGCTACAATTAGCATGCTATGCAATGTGATCTCTTCTAATATTTTAAAAATCTGTAGCAAGCAAATCTCCACCAGTCCGTAAGTAATTCATACTATTAATCCTCTGAAATTCATAAAAAAAATGTTTGAAAGAGAAAATCAAAACAAATGCAGGCTAATTACGTCTTCAGAACCAAAGCTTTGAGAAGAGAAGAACCAACGGTTTTTCCCGGTCTTAAAGCGCTCCTCAAACCGTGCTTTGGTCTCCTTGCATTGCAAGCCGACTGAAGCGCATCGAGCTGGGCTTGCTGTGGTTGTACTTCACGACCTTCATGAACGCGACTGACTTCTTCGCCGAATTCTTCGGGTACTTGAACCACCACCGCTTTGTTTGGCTTCAAGAACTTCATCTGCGTGCTCACAATTACAAAAGCTAGGGTTTCGGAAATAGTCTCGTCTCGTTTGATAATGAAGCATGAGTCCTTTTACGTAATTGCCATTAGGTTTTCACATCAATTACGATGTAGTTCATGCCCCTGTTGCTTTATCATAGCGCAGATGAGCCCCCTTAACTATGCTAGTACATCAAATTAAGCTACATACTTTTTCATATATGTTCTCTTCTCAACCATATAATACTTGGATTACACAAATGGTCCTATGGAACGTCTTCTTACTACAGCTTTGTCTCTTATTTCTTTTTTTATTAATTACATAATTAATTCAAACCTTTTTTGCTCATTATAACACATGTATTTGTTTTTAACGTTGCATGATAAGATCGTCATTTGATGTCATAAGTCCAGTCACATAACTAAGATCTCACATGCTTGTTAACTTTTAAAACAACTAAAACTTCACTTTGTTAAAAGATACAAAGTCACAACTCCAAACAAGTACTACCCTGGGTCTGCGCCATTGGAGGATATGGCAAGGTAACATAGTCTAAGACAAGTTAAGGGCGCATGATGTAATGGTGGTCATATGACACTAAGACCTAGACCACCTGATTTTGCCATTAATGGGGCGACATTAAACAAAGTAGTCATGATTCCATGTATCAACCAATGCCATGGATGTACCTAATTTTTTAGAGAGACAATGCCGTGACCATTTGATGTCATTGATGTATTCAAATTGAAATTCATGGGATTGTTCACCGTTACCTTGATCAAAGAAAGATTCAAACTTGGGCAAAACTTGAGCAGCATTGTCATCCTCCACCTATTATGTCTATTATTGAGCAACAACACCTTCAACGTCTTTATGAGAGGCATCATCTTTATTAGTGGTGATAACAGGGCAGCGGTTGCAATGGCAATGTCAAGTTACTTGGTTTTTCAACAATATATGGATGCATCAAAAATGGTATATTCAACATTACTATTGATGTACAAGAGTAACAATATTTGGAATGTTTTTCAAGTTTCCACAAACATAATATTCTACATTCAAGACTAAACACTGTGACAAAAAGAATTACACCAACCAAACACAACCCCTCAACCAAAGAAACACACCAAAACCAATCATCACAAAGATTTTTGATCTATTTCCTATTCTCTGTGTTTTCCCCCGTGGTGTACGACAAAACTTTCAATGTACGTCCACTAACTTCCAGGTTTACAACATCTTTACATTAGAGGAAGGTAAGCCCCGCCATGCCCTTTCCTCAACACAAGTGGCGCGCCATTATCAGGGACTCGATCCAATGCTTTCAAGCACCCAGAAATGACATCAGCAAAGCCTGTGGCAATTGTTGCCAACTGCAATCTCAGCCGTAAGTCCCTTGTCCTTTTTAACAAACATCTAAACGATCTCTCTAAATACTTGGCCCATTCAGCAGGTAATCCTCCACCTGTCAACCAAACAGAGAACTGAGACTGGTCCCCACGTGCTGCCACCTCAGCTCTGTAAAACCGTGCAATTTCAGCAAGCATGGTGGGATGGAGAGGGAGGACTGCCACAAACTCCGCTACAAACTGTTCCGTAAGCTCGGGTTTCAACATTTGATTCCAGAGCACCAGGGCCCACTCACCAGGCTGGTTAAGCCCGTAAGCTTCAGCCACAATTAGGGCTTCTTGAAAACGGGATTGTTCAACGAGGGCCCGTCGGGCATTGGTTGCGGATAAACTGAGCCATTGGAAATCCGGCATACGGATTTGAAGTGAAACGAGAGATGCACTTGCACAAGCAGCACGGGTTTTGTTGCCAGCATCAATGGA
Source organism: Flaveria sonorensis (assembly GCA_025506505.1). NCBI lineage: Eukaryota > Viridiplantae > Streptophyta > Magnoliopsida > Asterales > Asteraceae > Flaveria > Flaveria sonorensis. The sequence continues at coordinate 2,045,391 of CM046436.1, read as the reverse complement.
AGAATGAACTTCAGCAGCTTCAATAAAGTATCTCATAGATTCTAGAAGGTCCTCAGTATGATCCTTGTTGTAACTAAGGAACCACATGTTATATGATTGCTCAGCCCGTGATTCCAGAAGGGCAGCTGTTTCGTGCTTCATATCAAAGTGTTTATACACCTGAGATTGAAGTAAATAATATATGATTCATAGACTGCCTTAACGTCATCAGCTATCATATGTCGATCACTAGAGGTAGCAATTTCGACCCATGTATAAAAATGTCAATTTGGATTGTGTTTGATCTCAAACGGATAAAAAAAGTCTAGCTAAACAGCGAATGGGCTCAAAGTGACCTAAAGTCTATATTTAAAGCAAACAACCTCCTAAAGTCTTTTTATTCAAAGATTCCGATTATTATTTTAATACTATTGTTTTCGTAATCATCCTAAAGTCTAATTATAAAGCAAACAACCTCCCAAGTCTTTTGCACAAAAAACTCTTTTTGGGTAACCCTCCCCCACCAACTGGACTAACGACCAACATGATCGCTAAATCACGTAAACCGCAGACTAAAAGACATAGGGCCAGGATTTGATCCCTGGACCTCCGCCTTATGTTGCATGCACCCAACCACTAATCCACCATTGTGGGGATGGAACGCACTTTGGGTCAACCCAACCTAATCTATGCCAAAAAAAATATTTGTTTTGACCTGTTACCCAACCATCAATTTTGCCGCCTCTACTAATTACTCGAGGATAGATCACACACCATGGCAAACGCATCAAGATCATTTGGGTTGAATTGCTTTAGTGATGTAAGAACAGCCATACGGAATCCTCTGACAGCCTGGGCGGTGCCGGTGTGAGTGTCGGTGACAGCTGAGTACTTCTGAAGAAGCAGTTCCAGCTGCCCGTTTTCAATAAGAATCCCAAGTATGAAATTAAGGGCATGGAAATTGCCGACACCAGTTATTAAACGGGCCAAACATGGGAAATCACCTTCTGAAACGTAAGCGTCTACTCTGGTTGCTGCTAGGGCCACAAGAACATCAACGCCATCGAGACAAGCAGATGATTTGTAGAAGTGGTGAGACAGAATAAGAAGCTCAACCTGAAAAGGGAATTGTTAATGTTTAATAAAGTTAACCATATGATCTTTTTTTAAATAAGATGATAACCGTACCTCACAGGCATGGGGAATTTCCTGTCCAGTAATCACTAGTCGCATCAACGCGTGCCCAATTTCTGATTCTGATGAACACAGCTCAGCCCACTTCAGGAAATCTGAAAATCTCCATAATAAAGGAGCAGGGCCTTCTTCCTTTTGAGAATCAATATATCCACCTCGATGTGCCGCCAATAAGCCCTGAATTAAATAAGAACAAATCACAGACCACTCTCATTTATGAAATCATATTAGAACATTGACACTTATGATAAGAAAAATAACTCTGCACTTCCATCCTTCCATATTTAACATCTTCCTGTTTATTAGTCACCAGTTATCAGTACTTGTGAGCATATAGGTTCATTTGGGTTGTACCTTGCCTCCAATGGGCCAAATTCAAAAGAAAAATAGCAAAACGAAACTGGGTTGAACACTTGAACATGTCAAAGATCATCCAAAGTTTATTGAAAATGCAAAAAAACAACCCTAGTTCATTTTTTACAAATACAAGATTAGCATTGTAATATAATAGTTTTTAAATCATGGTTAATACACTTATTATTTGTAAGTTTCTTTAAAAAGGTAAAAATTTGCAGGTCAGCCCAACCGGACCCTAGCCGTTTTAATTCAGTGAGATAGCATTTACTACTCGTTACCTGCCCTGCCAATTTGCCAATTCGCCAATTCTGAATCAGGTTGCATCATAGTATTCAGTCATCTAAGACCGAGAATAGAAGACTAAAATATGAAATCTGCAAGTAATTTCACCTTTAAAAAGGATTCTGCAAGAATCTGAGCAATACTAGCAGCTGGCATGGAATGAGTTTGAATTAAAAGATGTGCTTCCTCAAATGAATCTTGAGCTTTAAGAGATAGCAGTTGTAGCAGTTCGATTGGATGTTTATCAAATGCCTCTGAAAATGTAAGGCCCAATACATTTGCAGCTTTTACCACGGATATCAATCTTTTACACAATCCACGCCCTCTACCATCGACGAAAAAGGTTGTTAAACTCTCCAACACCTACATTTATACAAATTTATCTGTAAATATCAAATCCAAAGTGAATCGCATGATTATATGGATCAATCATAAGTCAAACAGTCTAAGAAACTCATGCACACACGTACAAAAAGGTGAAAAAGATAAAGATTAACTGATAACATAAAAGTAATCTTTTGCATCATCAAATCACTGAACTTGTCACAAATGAATGAAAAGGTCTTTCTTTTCCTGCATGATAGAGTTCCTAAACTTAATTAAAGATTGTTCTCTTACATCGGTCTAGGATTTAATCATGCAAAAATAAGCTCAAGGTAGTTGTGTGTGAATTCAAAAAAGGTCAACAGATTTTGTTTTACGATTCCCCAAAAGAAAAGTAAAGAATTAAAGATATCTCTCAATCTCTAATCCCATACTGTCACCTAATACCCTAAATCTCTATCCACTAAAGATGACCTTCATACGTTAGCATTTTCCATATAGCTTCAACTAAAGTAGAAAAAACTAAAGAATAGGGTATTTTGGAAAACCCCGCATTTATAAAGTTTAAGACATTATCTCATTGGTTATGAAACACAAATGAAACTAGTACCTGCATTGGATCAACAAATTGATGGTCAGTTGGCAAGTTGTGTGACTGAATCACAGAACACACTTCATCATCTAACATGGAAATTGCTACTTTATTGCTAGGAGTTGAGATAGCAGCAAGCTTCAAAGATGCATCCACAAGAGTAAATTCTGACGGAAAATGTGACGGAGATAGCTTATGTTGGAGCTGCCTAGCAGCTGATATTTGTCCAAACTCCAACAGAGAAAGAACAGCCCTCTCCAGCTCAGCAGGTCCAATGCTTTCTTCCCACCTTGAAAAAGATAAATTCATACGTGAATTTTCTTCTGTTGACTTTGGGTCAACTTCAAGGTTACTAGGAACAGAAATATCTTCAGAATCAAAAGCTTTTTCAGCATCCATAAAAGGCTTTCTTGATGTAACAATAGCTTTAGCTCTATGTTTTGACTTTGTGCTAGTGGAATTCGTTGCATCGGTGACATGTGGGCTTCTGTGATGATCGTTCTTTGTCCTCATTGTGTTAATATGAGTGTCCATTTTTGATACAATACTTGCAGTATGGTCAACAATACTTGAACTCTTTCCATATCCAGCTTCTCTATTGGTATTGTTTAGGTTTAACTCCCCTTCACTCTTAACTTGAGCTTCTGATTCTACTGCTAGGAGCCATACTCTAGTCTCAAGTTCCCTCAATAGATACAAGGGGTACACTCTAGAAGTTGAGACAAATTTTCTTTTAAAAAACTTAAAAAACTAGAAAGATGTAAAGAATATGTAAAATGAGAGTACATACGGAGAGGACTGAGTTATCATCCCACTTAACCACTGGAGAGAAAGAAGCAACAATTCATGGAGTTCTTTTGGTGGAAGATCTTTGTCCACAGCTTCTGCATGTTTCAGGAAGAATAATCCAGCCTACAACCCAAAAGATGTAAGTTTTTATAAACTTACACAACACAAAAATAAAACAACCATTTAAACACATTCAAGGTTAGATAGAGTTACCTGTAACGGAGGAAAGGCATATCTGAGAAAAAGCATCTGACAGTGGCCCCACAAAGCAACTCTCTCTTCGGGGACATCCCAAAGAAACTCCTTCCACTCAGCCACCATTGATTCAGCCTACAAAATAGAGATATGGTTTTAGATAACATTAAATCATTCATATTGTGGTCCCTTCTATCATGAATAGCAAGATTGAAGATTAAACTCTCCCCGTCTCTTTTTTCTTTTATTAATATTGAAAACAAAAAACGACTCAGCACTCGAACAGACCCTTTACCATTCCAAACTCCCTGATTACAATTCCTACAACTAAGGAAATATTGACCGGCTCAAAGAAATTCAAAAACTAAATCAATTGCTGACCAACACCAACTGACTGATCCACCCGAGAATTAATCCAACACATATAAAAATGTGTAATATTAGATTAAGTTAACCGTAACAATACCTGTGTCTCAGTCACATGATGTACAGCTGATTTCCAAGACCCACCACTAGCCTCCAACTGTTTGGCCCAATTGCGAGCCTGTTCCCAGTACCCGTTTGTTTCTAGGGCGGTTAAAAGTGAAGCATCATCCAAAGATTCATTCCCTAGATGTAAAACATCATCTTTGCGTAACAAAGGCTCCGCTAAACTGATTTTCCAATACAGCCTTCGGTAGTGTGCCATGGCAGATCCACCATCACCAAAATCGGTGGCAGATAATAGTTGCAATAAGCATCTTTTTTCATAAGGTGATGGACATGTCATCAGCATTGCATCCGAAGCTTTTTCAGCTACAGAAACCAATGAACTCCCAATTGATCCATCTTTCAGTGAATTTGGTTGTATGTTGGTATGTTCTTCCTTGATTCTAGCAGAAAACAACCCCAGATGAGCAGAAGCTTCTGATAAACGCATCTGAGAGAAGGCCTGGATACCCCAAATTGTTAACTTTTTTTAATAGAAAATAAGAGGAATTAAGAGTTGCACAAGAAGCAATTCACTGAATGATAACTTAACATCAAAGGGTAGCACAGTGGAAAATAGCCTAAAATATGGATTTTAGCTCTTAAGGGGTAAGTTTTTAGCTCTTAACGGGTCAAACAGGTAAACTGAAAAATAGCCTAAAATATAGCAGGTCAAACGGGTTAAACGTCGCCAAAGTGTATGTTTAATGCATAAAACCTTCTAAATCGTGTTATTTACAGAATATGATTTTTATTATAAATAATATGTTTGCAGTCATCTTTGACACACTGACTTTTGATAAAACAAAATTAATAATTTTGTGGATAACCACAATAAATAATATTTACAATAGTTTTCAATTAATCAAAAAGAGTCGAACCATTTTTTAATTCAAGTGATTCTGTGCAATGTGTGTATTTAAGGGGCCTGAACCAACATATTAATGATAGTGCGGCGATTAAAAAAAACTACAAGTATGTATGTATGATAATGTGATTTAGCAACAAATACTTCATAGAGTTAAGTTCGGTTTTGCTCCTAGAGGTTTGACAAAAATAACCATCTATCTCCAAAAGATTAAAAACATCAATTTACCTCCAAAAGTTTCATAAGTTGTTTCAATTTCAGTTCAAAGTTTCATTAGTTGTTTCAACTTGAATCCAAAATAATGAAATTTTTGGACTGAAATTGAAACAACTTATAAAACTTTTGGAGGTAAATTGATGTTTTTAATCTATTGGAGGAAAATGGTTACTTTTCTCAAACCTTGAGAAGCAAAATTGAAATTAACTCTAATTGATATTATAGAACCTTTGTGTTATATATAACCTTTGCTAGAATAGAAGCTAACTAGACCCATTGTGATGCGTCCACCTCTAAAATTAAAGTTAGTTCTAGAACTAACCTGAAGAGCACGGATGAAAGGCAACAGTGAACATGATGGAAGAAACATTTCAAAAGCTCTTAGCAAAGGAAGAAATAGGCGTTGCTCACAAAGCACAGCAACCATTCTAGATAAAGAATCTAAGACTTTATCAGACTCTGTTGAAACTTTATTCTCATCAGTGATTTCTTTGCTTTCCCCTCCAAAAATGATTCCTTGATCAATGAATATGCTAGTGTTACTGGAAGCAGTAGATGCATCAGACCCCTTTGAAGTTAATGTATCAATGGGCCCAGACTCCATAAGTCGCCTCCGTTTGGGATTCTTGCGGTTGTAATGAAGTGTTTGGGCTCTTGCAGTCACTGGCAATAAATTGTTAGCATCTACAGCTGCTGCAACATTACTAGATATTTGAGAAGCGATATTGTTCACTTTGATGGATGTTGTCTCCCTGTGAAAGGAAAACAAGAATATAAATGAATTCAATATGGATATTATATAAAATTTGACCAGGTCAATGCATAGAATGAATCAACGGAGGTAAGAAGACATTTTAGTATGATGGAAAAACTTCAGATATATTTTTTGCTGACCTTGCTGCTGTTATCTCAAGCCAAACTGTTAGGCAGCATAATGGAGATACATCTGGAAAGCATGAAGCAACCATTGCTAAAACTGACCAGCACAAATTCTTTGCTTTTAACAAGAGCGTCTCTCCAGGATTTTTCTGCTTTTCACAGTCGGCAATTATACCAAAAAGTTCAACAGGGATGTAACTGTTATCCTCCAAAAAAGAAGATTCAATTTTTTTATTTGTGGTATTGAAGTTTGAGGAAGAAGGGGAGTTTTTCCTTGATTGCATCCCTTTGAGAACCGTTGAAATATGAACCTTTAGACAAGGATCACTGAACTCCTTTGAAGCCTGTAATACAACATTTATGCTCAAAGGAATGGCAACATGATTCATTATCATAGCATATTTTAAAAATAACAACAAATCACTATAGTCATAGTAATAGTAACAAGAAAACAACAGGTTGTAGAGGTGGCAATTTCGAGTCATTTACTTATGATCAGGTCAATTCGGATTATTTTTTAAATCCCAACAGGTCAATCAAGTAAAAAGTCCCCCAAAGTCTAATAAAAAAAACCCTCCTAAATCATTTGATTTAGAAATTTATATTATTACTAAGATGAGTGTAATCATTTTGACACTAAATTTTAGACAATTCCAGTTAACCCAACCTGTACCCAAAATTACCCATTGTGACTTGTTACTCATTCCACCCATTACCACATCCAATTGTGGTGAAAAAGTAAAACACAAAAAAAGAGAAAAGAAAAAAAAGGTAAAGCAACAAAAGAGAAAGTGATGAAAAGCGTACCACTTGGATCACCGTGTCAAAAGGATGTCCTTCAACCTGAGCCTCTGACAGAAACCCAACCTGAAAACAATAATGTCATTGTATAATTTCAAGGACATAGGTTAGACAGCAATTTAAAACATGTTAAAGTAGATATTAATGTACCCAGTCATTGTCTTTAGCTAAAACCGCCAAATATTTAGTGCTCATGGGTATCTGATGCATTTTACAAAATTCTGTTACCAGACTCCAATGCTGACTTGCAGCTTTCTGCTGTGCCCTCAACTCTGCTCCATCACCATTTCCACTCATTAGCCAAGATCCAGATGTTTCTCCACTAACCAATGATGGGAGACTTGCCTTTTCCAAATTCTGAAGAACAAGCACAAGTGCTCGATTGGCTTGTTTACCATTAGTGCTACTCTGTTTATCTTTTTCCTTCATAACACCAGTGTTGTAGTTTTTTAAATGGTATTCGGCCAATGCCCGAGCCATTGAACCAGTAATATCACCTTCAAGAAATGCAGAGCCCTTAAATGAAGGTTGCACAGAATTGTCAGCGTGATCAATAGATTTAAAGTAAGAAGATATCCGCCTCAGAGCAGCAATATCCACTTGAAGCATACTGGGAGATAATCCGCATAGCTCTAAAAGAAAAACACAGGAAGCCACTAACACTGAATCTTCAAAATGCAGGACTGCAAGTGGCATGACCTGCATGCAAATCCCCACCACAAGATTATGCAATTTAATTGAGTGAGAATAAAGGACATATGATACATTTAATATGAGCAGCGGATCTCACAGATGAAAGAAGAGATTCTTCCTCTTGTGTTATTGGACAAAGTAGAGTATGAATATCAGATTGAATATTTGATTGGCCGTTTGATGTATTTGAATGCACCCTGCGTGTTTCATATTCCAATTTCAATTTTTTAACTCTTAAAGATAGGAGATGTATAAAAGCTGCCAAGGCACGTCCGCGATGCAGGTGATGCTCAAGCCCGAGTCTAGAACCCTGAAAGCGATTCTAAAGTGTGAACATAAGAAACTGTCACTGAGTATAAGTGAATATAAGTAACTGATTTCTCAAGTGTCAAGTGACATGGTGAATCATGATTGAGATTCATATAACAAGTATCACTGACCTCTAAAGAAGGACCATATAATTCCTCTACATGCCTTTGGATAGCAGTTTCCCAGGATAAGGTGGTGATCTTAATTTGTTCATTACCATTATTCACATAACCAACATTTCTAAGGAGAAAAGATTCTTCCACTGGCAACCCTGGTACAGATTGCCAACCGAGAGGACCCTGCAGTGAATGCAAGAAAACAAACTATTATCATCTACAATTCTTTTATCTATCGTGGCTGAAAATTTCCATAATACATGTGATGTTAGTACGTGACTTATTAGCCAAATATATAAAACACCCATTAATTACAACAAATAAAAAAGGTATCTTGTGGACCAAAACTGAAGATATCAATGTGATGCTAGTATATGACTTATAAGCAAATAGGTAACTTTCACTGGAAACTTTGTCAAAAACTGCAATGTTGCATTTATTTTTAGATAAAAGGAGTAATAACAATTGGCAAAACCTGCACATAAAGTTGAACAAGTCTCCGGACAGCCTTAGAGAACCATCCTGGAAGCATTTGTTCAAGTGAAGTATCAAGTCCAGCAGAGTAGAAGATATCGTCACGCCAGTTCAGATAGTCAGACAAATAAGAATTTCCAAAGACTGTATTTACATATAATTGGGGTCAGAAATACTTCACAATTGATAAAAAGAGAAGCAAACAAAACAAAATAAATAGAAAAACACCTGCCTTTTGATCTGGAACTAAAATAATTACAAGTTGGATCTTGTCCAAAACATGCTGCTACTAACGTACGCCATAGTGTCGGAAACCGTTGCATAGCTGGCCTAAGATTTTCTAATGTACACTGAGCTGAGGAGCTTCGGCTCCTATCCACACTACCAGTACTCAAGCAATCTTGTATAGGAACAGGTGCATACATCAATGTGGCTATAGCTGCCATTTCACCTGCTCCTTCAGCAATGTCGTCAACTGTATGAATTATATTATCAATTTCAACCGCATCAAGGGTATTTCGAGAAGAAAAATTATGTGATGCAATTGCACGAGCATTTGAGAATGACGCTTCATACTCCTTCCCTTTGACCCTTGATAAAAGTAACCATTTTGCCCATTGACAATCTCCCTGTGCATACAGAAATCACAATGCACAAACATAATAGTGAGAGAAAATATTAGAAACGAAAACTGGAAAGAAAATAAATTGTGGACTTACAGCAGCTTCAAGCAAGGGAGAAAGAAGTTCATGATCTATAGCCAACTTATGGTGATCAAGGTAAAGATCAAGTAGGTATGGCAAGTTAAGTTGAATACAATGGTGCAGAAAAAGCTTATGCAGGCCCTGGAAAGAAGTGTTGCTGATGTCACTGTCAATATTTGCTAAGTACAGTTCGGTTGACTTTTTTGTTGACTTCTCAAGGAAAGGTATATTACTGGAATTTGTGACAAAGCCTGACCGTGCGAGAAGGCATACTAATTCCTCAGTACCCTCCCAGAATTCATTGAGAAATATGAGTTTCTTCGAAAGCTGAGATTCCACAAGTGATTTTAACCACATGGAGGATGTATTGATGGGTGGAAATCTTAGTATTTTGATATCTGGGACATCCATGTACACAGCATCCAAATCTTGTATAGAATATATGTAGTTTCCATAATCACTAAACTCACTTTTGATTCCAGCAGAAGTACTTGGTAAACCATCCAAACTGATTCGAAGGTTTCCATGTGATGATGAGTATGATGGAATCATATCTATGAGTCTGGAAGCTTCCTCCCATTTACTGTGAGATATGTGGTACTCAAATTGTGATTCCCATGACGCATCAAAATCCATAAGAGAACATCGGTCTAGCACTATCTGCAATGAGAAACATATACTATTTTAGTGGAATTAATGAATATGCATTATTTTGTTAATTCAAGTAAATCAAAGTAATTGTATTGTGTATTGTGTTTGTGATCAAAGATTACAAGGATATAAATAGAGTAAATAATTACACACTAAACCCTCTAATATATAAACATGTCTAATAGTTGTCTAATATTCCCCCTCAAGCTAAGCGCGGGGAACGAGCTGTAGCTTGTGTGACATCCGGTAATTTTCCGTTACCAAACTCCGTTTGTTCCGTTAAGTCTTGCATACACGTGTCGTGCACACACACTAGTTGTCATTGAACGTTGGTGACTTAACAATAATCAGTAATGTTAAATTGATGATAATTAAGTTAACAATGTGATTATTAAGTTATGCTTATGTGATTTAAATGTTAACTGTAATTTTATCGCGTAACGTGAAAACGTGCATATTTATTTCGTGTGTTTTGTGATAAATGGGAATTATGCATGATTGTTATTTGTGATTAATAATAATTGTGTTTAGTAGTTAAAAACTATTTAAAAACTATTCAAAAAGCTTAATTTTTATAAAATACAAATTATGAGGGTTAAAAGGGTAATTATCATTAATAAAATTAAATCAAAAACAAAAATCCCAAACCCTAACCTCCCCATAATCGGCCGCGACCTCCCTCTCCCTCTCCCTTGCGATTTCAGCCAAGATCATCCAATTAAACATCGATTTGATTGAGTTCAAGCATTACAACAAGTTAGCAAGCATCAAATACAAGCCATTACACGATTAAAGGTTAGTTTTTGGTGTTCCTTTTCATGTATTTGACTATGGCCGAATGGTAGGTTCGATTTTGATGATTTGGAGGTCGATTGATGCTTGTTTGTTGTTGTTAATGTGTTTACTAGATAGATTACATGTTAATTAACGTCAAGTATGCAATAAAGGTTGGATTTTTACAAGTTTTATGGAAATTACATTAGGGCCGAAACCCTAATTCGAAACTTGCAATTGGGGATCGATTTGTTGATGTTGGTTGGTGTTATTGTGTTAGTTGTATTGTATATATGCTAGTTAACGTCGATTATGCAAGAAAGCTATGATTTTGATACATTGTTCATAGGTTACTAATAATAGTAACTTTATTTTGCATGAATTGATGATTGGTTGATGTATGAATGTTATGGATGTGTTTGTGATGATGATTAGATGCTAGATGGTTGATATGAATGTTAGGAATTCAAGAATGCAGGTTGTAGTTCATACCTTACTAAAGATAGTAACTTTTGGGAATGAAAGTTGATGAATCATGATGATTAGGTGTTGTTGATCATGTTTAGATGTTGTCGTGGACTTGAATTGGTATATAATTGATGAATTCATGAATGTAGTGTGAGTTTGATGAATTTGGGATGAACTTTCCCAAAAGGGAAACTTTATTTGTGCAAATCCTTGAATTGGATGATTTGAGCATGTTTGGGATATTAGGACCATGCTAGTGTGTTCATGGATGGTTTCTAAGGTGAACAAATGTGTTGTTTAGGTTATATGAATGTTGATTTGGTTTGTTACCTGTTTTGGCCTGTTGTGATTCGCATGACTTGTATGATATCTAGTTGTATGATGATCTAGGTGGTACATGTGGTTAATGAAGTGCTATATGTAATCAAGTGGTATGTTGATCATGTATGATATGCTGTTGTGTTAGTATTAACGAGTTATCACCTATAATGTCACCAACGGGTCAACGGGTCAACTGGGTCAAATGTGTCTTGTCTTTCTAAAACCTTGAGTCTCTTGGTTTGTAGAACACTTAGGGTTTCATGTTGATTCTGTGTACACGTACTTATGTACTCTTGTATTCTAGGTAACCTTTGAAGGGTTGTCTTTGCACCTATCACCAGTTCTCTTTAGTCATTATTGTTACGCATCAGGTGAGTTCTTGCCCCACTCATTTTACATAATCTCTTTTGGGGGAGATAGCATACTATTGATCACAAACGCTTTTATATATAAGTGTGTATAATATTGATATAGTGCTGTTTACCATGGAAAAGTCCTCACACTTTCGGATTGTTAATATTGACTAGCGGGGAAATTTTGGGTAGTACTACTGGGTCTGACGAGCCCCATCTGTGTGACTCGAGGTCATACGGGTGCAATTTTGTCCTAACATATATTCGTCACGACCTGGTAAGTCGTGACGGGAGGCAATAAACGTAACACAGTCAGCTTCAATCGCGAGATCACTATGATTAATATTTTTATGTTAATAGACTAGCTATCTATTGCAATACACTACTTATGCTCTGGAAACTGTTGATTGGTTTATATTTTAACGCAAACTCTTGAACTCACCAACCATGTGTTGACTTGTTTAGTATGCTATTCTCAGGTTAAGGTTGCCAGTTGCCTAGGAGCACGCACGTCAGCATTGTTGAGTTGTCTACATTTGCCTTGTTACAATTTGGGATTATTTTCATATTAAACATTTGTGTTTGGGGCGCGTATGTTTTGCGCATTCTCTTTACATACTACTTGTTTTGGGTTTTCTGGTTTCAAAAACGCTTCCGCAAGTATTTTAAACGTTAACTCTGGTTTTGTTTATTAATCATATAGAGTCGTTCTTGGTAACTAATGACTGAGATCCTGGTATGTCACGCGCCTCGCGGTAAAACCCCGCACGCGGATTTTGAGGGTGTGACAGATTGGTATCAGAGCCATTGGTTATAGGGAACTAGGTTGCATACACACACTAGACTATAGCCGCACAGTTGTTAGTTACTCATCGTTTACTCTCCTTACTGTATACTCATTGGCATACGCAACACGTACTTCGCAGCATGGCATCGTCGTCCAGAAATTTAGGCAAGAGACCTGCACGATCTGAGTCACCTCCTACTTCTCCCGTACCGGATAGGGGATTTAACTGGCCACGACATCCTTATCCTCCTAGTGAGATAGACTGGGATTAGCCTTTCATACCTCCTGAGCTCGATCCTCCACGTAACTGGGATTTCTACCCCACTTACATAAACCGTATGGCTTATAGAGAGCGCGTACCACCAGTAGCACCTACACGACCTAGGACTAGGTCATCAACCGCCTCTACTTTGCCTACACTTCCTACCTTGAGCATCCCTCTGGAGCAGGCATTTGCAGCTTTGGTAGCCACACTGGACACAGAGCGACAGCGGATTAGAGGACTCACTGATGAGAACTCTGCATTACGATCTGAGATGCGTCAGCTGCGTTACCAGGTAGATACGCTTCAGGAGCGACTTTCGATGGCCATTGGTGGACATCATACGCTGGCAGGCAACGTGGTAGCACTTAGTGAGCGCATGGACGCACAGGATCACCATAACATAGTGATCGATGATAGGTTTGCTGATTTAGAGGCACAGCTAGCAGCACTTCAGATTGCTGAAGCTCCTGCACCTTTGGTGGACCCTGATGAGGAAGACCCAGAAGAAGAACCCGAGGAAGCCCCCGAAGAAGAACCAGTAGAGATGGATGAGGACAGTGATGGATCCGACGTACTGGACTGATTCCACTTTTAAATGACTTAGACTATGTAGTGTTTCTTTTCTTTGAAACCTATGTGGGAAGGGTTGTTTCCCACCCAACTGACAAACTTAAATTTTGACATTGACGGGATATTTTGTGACTCAATTGCAATTTATTTATCCTTGATTATTATTTCTGTTATAAATGTTGTGGTTGTGGTGAATACATTATTTCTTATTGTTTACTATACCTTGATGAGATTAATGTGTTGGATGTTACTCATTATTGTAATTGTGAATTTTAAAGTGAAATATGGACGCACGTGGAAGAGGACGTGGGCGTGGTCGTGGACGTGGCGCCGGAGGCCGTGGAGCCGGAGCCATAAACATGACGCCTGCGGAATTGGCGGCATTAATTAATGAACATGTTCAGGCGGCAGTGGCTGCTGCCCAACCGGGACAACCAGCAGGTAAATGATAACAAGAGGTTAAACTGATTATCCTAGTTATTGTCTAGGATATCTGACTAATGTTTGGGTTGTCAAAACAGGACCACCACCATGTAACTACAAGTCCTTCATGGACTGTAAACCTCATACCTACAGCGGGACGGAAGGAGCTGTAGGGCTTGTAAGGTGGTTTGAGAAGACGAGTCTGTCTTCGCAAAATGCAACTGCCCGCATGCTGATCAGGTGAAGTATGCCACCGGGACATTGGAAGGCGCAGCACTTTCCTGGTGGAATGCTCAGGTACAAATGCTGGGTCAAGCCATGGCCAATGAACTACCTTGGGATGAATTCAAAGAAATCATGACTGAAGAATACTGCCCCCGAAAAGAAGTGCAGAAACTGGAGATTGAGTTCTGGCAACTCAAAATGCAAGGCTCGGAAATTGAAGCCTACACGACTCGTACTCATGAGTTAGCCACTTTATGCCAGGGATGGTGAATGAAATGCACAAGAGGGTGGAGCATTATATACGGGGATTGGTGCCCGAAATTCAAAGTATGGTAACTGCTTCTAACCCCACTACCATACAACAAGCTATCCGAACAGCCCACAGGCTGACTGACCAGGCAGTTGAGCAAGGACGGTTACCTAAACGGGGTGCGGTGGCAAGCGTGCCCGACCAGAAACGCAAGTGGGATGGTTCAAGCAACAAGGGATCGTCATCCGGCAGCCAATCTCAACCTCAACAACAGCAGCAAAGTCGCAACAGCAACGGAAGTTCGATAACAACCGAAGCTTCAACCAGACGACTCCCTCAAATCAAGGACCCGGTGGGTATGGTGGAAGACTGCCGAAGTGCAACCGGTGTAACTACCACCATGTGGGTCGATGTGATAACTTCAAGTGCCACGTTGTGGGAAGATTGGTCACGCAGCCAAAGACTGTCGGGGTGAACCGATGAAGAAGCCTCAACAATCACAAGACACTCCGAAAGGTTGTTTTGAGTGCGGAAAAGAAGGCCATTACAAACGCAACAGTCCCCAACTTAAGAGGAATGGTAATGGCAACAACAACAATGGAAACAACAGCAATAATAACAATGACAACAACAATAACAACAATGGTAATGGCAACAATAATGGAGGCAATAACAACAATGGAGCCAAAGGAAGAGCCTTCGTCATTGGCTCAGGTGAGGCTCTAAACGACCCTACAACAGTAACTGGTAAATTTTCGGTTAATGGTTGTTTTGCTACCGTATTATTCGATACCGAAGCCGATAGAAGTTTCGTGTCCACTAGGTTTTGTAGTCTTTTAAGTGATATTCCCTCAGCCTTAGAATCTAAATACACCGTGGAGTTAGCTAACGGCACACAGATTCACGTAACGCATATTCTTAGAATGCAAGATAGAGCTTGCTTGGTCATACATTCACCATAGATCTCATGCCTGTTACGTTAGGAAGCTTTGATGTGGTAGTAGGCATGGATTGGCTTTCCGATAAACAAGCGGAAGTCATATGCCACGAGAAGATCATACGGATTCCCATTGGTGAAGAAGTCCTTACGGTCAGAGGTGATAGGAGTGGTGCGGTGATAGGCATCATCTCGTTTATGAAAGCACAGAAGTTGTTACGAAAGGGTCGACTAGCCATATTGGCACTCGTCACAGATAAACAGACCGAGGAAAAGAAGATAGAGGATATTCCCGTAGTTCGTGAGTTTCCTGAGGTGTTTCCGGAAGACCTTCCTGGATTATCGCCTCATCGTCAAGTTGAATTCCAGATTGAGTTGACTCCAGGAGCCGCTCCAATTGCGAGAGCACCGTACCGGTTAGCTCCGAACGAACTGCAGGAATTATCTGCCAACTACAAGAGTTGTTGGATAAAGGGTTCATCCGACCGAGTTCGTCGCCCTGGGAAGCGCCAGTTCTATTTGTGAAGAAGAAGGATGGTACATTTCGAATGTGCATTGACTATAGGGAACTGAACAAGGTTACTATCAAGAATAGATATCCCTTACCTCGTATCGATGATTTGTTTGATCAACTACAAGGATCAAGCTATTACTCTAAGATTGATCTGAGGTCTGGGTATCATCAGCTGAGAGTTCGGGAAGAGGACATCTCGAAACTGCTTTCGTACACGATATGGTCATTATGAATTTTTGGTCATGCCATTTGGGTTGACGAATGCACCAGCAGTATTCATGGACCTCATGAATCGCGTGTGCAAACCCTATCTTGATCAGTTTGTTATCGTCTTTATTGATGACATACTGATATACGCTGAAGGACACTGGGAAGAACATGGAGAAGCATACTGTACTCTGATCTTGGATTCTTAAGAGAGGAACAACTGTAGCAAATCGTTTTCTAGATTTGTGTAGCGCACCAATACTAGCATTACAGTTATTGTGACGTTCTATTGGACTTGGATGTCCTGATGCAGCGGGATAAAGTGATAGCATACGCCTCTAGACAATTGAAGATTCATGAGAAGAACTATACCACCATGACTTGGAACTAGGTGCGGTAGTTTTTGCCTTAAAGATCTGGAGACATTACTTGTACGGTACCAAATGCACCATCTACACCGATCACAAGAGTCTTCAGCACATCTTTGAGCAAAAGGAGTTGAACATGAGACAAAGACGCTGGGTGGAATTGTTAAACGACTATGATTGTGCTATTAAGTACCACCCGGGGAAAGCAAATGTAGTTGCTGATGCGCTGAGTAGAAAAGAGACTGCTAAACCTCGACGTGTGCGAGCTCTGCAACTAACGATTAGTACGCAATTACCTGAACAAATCCGTGATGCTCAAACTGAAGCTCTGAAGGTAGAAAAATGAGTTTAGAAGGGTTACGAGGATGGAAAAGCAACTAGAAGTAAAGCGGATGGGATTCGTTACTTCATGGATAGACTATGGGTACCTTACATGGAAATCTGAGAGATTTGGTCATGAGTGAGGCTCACAAGTCCAAGTATTCTATACATCCTGGATCTGACAAGATGTACCACGATTTGAAGGCGCACTATTGGTGGCCTAACATGAAAGCAGATGTAGCTACTTATGTGAGTAAGTGTCTGACCTGCTCGAAGGTGAAAGTGGAGTATCAGAAACCATCTGGACTATTACAACAACCCGAGATCCCTATGTGGAAGTGGGATCAAATATCAATGGATTTTATTACTAAGTTACCTCGTACTTCTACGGGTTGTGATACAATATGGGTTATCGTGGACCGATTGACAAAATCTGCTCATTTCTTAGCGATAAAGGAAACAGATAAGATGGAGAAGTTAACCCGACTTTATCTGAAGGAGATCGTTTCGAGGCATGGAGTACCAATCTCAATCATTTCTGATCGCGATTCTCGTTTCACATCACACTTCTGGCAGTCGTTGCAGAAAGCTTTAGGTACGCGATATATGAGTACTGCTTATCATCCACAGACTGATGGTCAAAGCGAGCGTACTATACAGACTTTGGAGGACATGTTACGTGCTTGTGTGATTGACTTGGGAATAACTGGGAAGTTCACCTACCATTGGTGGAATTTTCTTACAACAACAGTTATCACACTAGCATAAAGGCACACCTTTTGAAGCTTTGTATGGGAGAAAGTGTAGATCACCAGTTTGCTGGGCTGAAATTGGTGATAGTCAATTAACGGGTCCCGAATTAGTACACGAGACAACTGAGAAGATTGTTCAGATAAGAAACCGCATGGCCGCAGCGCGAGACAGACAGAAAAGCTATGCTGACAAACGACGAAAACCTTTGGAATTTCAGACAGGTGACAAGGTTTTATTAAAAGTCTCACCGTGGAAAGGCGTAGTTCGGTTTGGTAAGCGAGGAAAGCTAAATCCGAGATACGTTGGACCATTTGAGATAGTGGAAAGAATGGTCCAGTGGCTTATCGACTAGCCTTACCTGATTCATTGAGTGGAATCCATGATGTATTCCATGTTTCAAATCTAAAGAAATGTTTAACGGATGAAACAATGGTCGTACCACTGGAAGAAGTTCAAGTAGACGAACAGTTACGTTTCATTGAGGAACCTGTCGAAGTGATGGATCGTGAGGTGAAAACGCTTAAGCAAAGCAAGATACCCATGTCAAAGTTCGTTGGAACTCGAGACGTGGACCAGAATTCACATGGGAACGTGAAGACCAAATGAAGCTTAAGTACCCTCAGCTATTCGAAAGGACGATGCCAGCCGGCGAAGGTACTGATTAAATTTCGGGACGAAATTTCTTTCAACATGGGGATGATGTGACAACTCATCCAAAACTCACACGATTTCGATTTCCTTGTGCCAATGCAGTAGACCAGTGATGGAACACTCACCATGTAACGCAATTTTCGGGACGAAAATTCTTTCAACATGGGGATAATGTGACATCCGGTAATTTTCCGTTACCAAACTCCGTTTGTTCCGTTAAGTCTTGCATACACGTGTCGTGCACACACTAGTTGTCATTGAACGTTGGTGACTTAACAATAATCAGTAATGTTAAATTGATGATAATTAAGTTAACAATGTGATTATTAAGTTATGCTTATGTGATTTAAATGTTAACTGTAATTTTATCGCGTAACGTGAAAACGTGCATATTTATTTCGTGTGTTTTGTGATAAATGGGAATTATGCATGATTGTTATTTGTGATTAATTAATTGTGTTTAGTAGTTAAAAACTATTTAAAAACTATTCAAAAGCTTAATTTTTTAAAATACAAATTATGAGGGTTAAAAGGGTAATTATCATTAATAAAATTAAATCAAAACAAAAATCCCAAACCCACCTCCCATAATAATCGGCCGCGACCTCCCTCTCCCTCTCCCTTGCGATTTCAGCCAAGATCATCCAATTAAACATCGATTTGATTGAGTTCAAGCATTACAACAAGTTAGCAAGCATCAATACAAGCCATTACACGATTAAAGGTTAGTTTTTGGTGTTCCTTTTCATGTATTTGACTATGGCCGAATGGTAGGTTCGATTTTGGTGATTGGAGGTCGATTGATGCTGTTTGTTGTTGTTAATGTGTTTACTAGATAGATTACATGTTAATTAACGTCAAGTATGCAATAAAGGTTGGATTTTTACAAGTTTTATGGAAATTACATTAGGGCCGAAACCCTAATTCGAAACTTGCAATTGGGGATCGATTTGTTGATGTTGGTTGGTGTTATTGTGTTAGTTGTATTGTATATATGCTAGTTAACGTCGATTATGCAAGAAAGCTATGATTTTGATACATTGTTCATAGGTTACTAATAATAGTAACTTTATTTGCATGAATTGATGATTGGTTGATGTATGAATGTTATGGATGTGTTTGTGATGATGATTAGATGCTAGATGGTTGATATGAATGTTAGGAATTCAAGAATGCAGGTTGTAGTTCATACCTTACTAAAGATAGTAACTTTTGGGAATGAAAGTTGATGAATCATGATGATTAGGTGTTGTTGATCATGTTTAGATGTTGTCGTGGACTTGAATTGGTATATAATTGATGAATTCATGAATGTAGTGTGAGTTTGATGAATTTGGGATGAACTTTCCCAAAAGGGAAACTTTATTTGTGCAAATCCTTGAATTGGATGATTTGAGCATGTTTGGGATATTAGGACCATGCTAGTGTGTTCATGGATGGTTTCTAAGGTGATAAATGTGTTGTTTAGTTATATGAATGTTGATTTGGTTTGTTACCTGTTTTGGCCTGTTGTGATCGCATGACTTGTATGATATCTAGTTTTATGATGATCTAGGTGGTACCTGTGGTTAATGAAGTGCTATATGTAATCAGTGGTATGTTGTCATGTATGATATGATGTTGTGTTAGTATTAACGAGTTATCACCTATATGTCACCAACGGGTCAACGGGTCAACTGGGTCAAATGTGTCTTGTCTTTCTAAAACTTGAGTCTCTTGTTTGTAAACACTTAGGGTTTCATGTTGATTCTGTGTACACGTCTTATGTACTCTTGTATTCTAGGTAACCTTTGAAGGGTTGTCTTTCACCTATCACCAGTCTCTTTAGTCTTATTGTTACGCATCAGGTGAGTTCTTGCCCCACTCATTTTACATAATCTCTTTTGGGGGAGATAGCATACTATTGATCACAAACGCTTTTTATATATAAGTGTGTATAATATTGATATAGTGCTGTTTACCATGGAAAAGTCCTCACACTTTCGGATTGTTAATATTGACTAGCGGGGAATTTTGGGTAGTACTACTGGGTCTGACGAGCCCCATCTGTGTGACTCGAGGTCAACGGGTGCAATTTTGTCCTAACATATATTCGTCACGACCTGGTAAGTCGTGACGGGAGGCATAAACGTAACACAGTCACTTCATCGCGATCACTATGATTAATATTTTTATGTTAATAGACTAGCTATCTATTGCAATACACTACTTATGCTCTGGAAACTTTGATTGGTTTATATTTAACGCAAACTCTTGAACTCACCAACCATGTGTTGACTTGTTTAGTATGCTATTCTCAGGTAAGGTTGCCAGTTGCCTAGGAGCACGCACGTCAGCATTGTTGAGTTGTCTACATTGCCTTGTTTACAATTGGGATTATTTTCATATTAAACAATTTGTGTTGGGCGCGTATGTTTTGCGCATTCTCTTTACATACTACTTGTTTTGGGTTTTCTGGTTTCAAAAACGCTTCCGCAAGTATTTTAAACGTTAACTCTGGTTTTGTTTATTAATCATATAGAGTCGTTCTTGGTAACTAATGACTGAGATCCTGGTATGTCACGCGCCTCGCGGTAAAACCCCCGCACGCGGATTTTGAGGGTGTGACAGCTTGTCCCGTAGAGTCATAAGTCTCTCTGAAGATAAAAGGCTTTGTAAATATATCAGGAATCTGGTCATGTGAGAGATAAATTGAACCACTGTCCTTCCTTGAGCAACCTATTCTCACACAATGAAATCAACTTCAACATGTTTGGTGCGAGCATGAAAATTGGATTGGCAGTATAATAAGTGGCCCAAGATTGTCGCACCATAAATTGGAGCAATTTCACAGAACACGAAGTTCACGCAAAAGCGATCCAACCAATAAGTTCAACACAGTATCAGCTCATGCCTTGTACTCAGATTTAGTCGATGACCGAGAAACAGTCTGTTGTTTTTCGAGCTGACAGACAAGATTAGATCCCAGATAGATAGCAAATCCCCTGTGGAACGACGGTCATCGGGACAACCAGCCCAATCGGTGTCAGAGTAGGAGGTAAGTGGGTGAAGATGGGCAACTGTATAGCATGCAAAGTGGAGCCAGAGGACCGTTGGAAAGAAGACCATGGTTCAAGTACCATGTAATACCGAAGGATCCGTTTTAACACAACCAATGGTTGTCAGTCGGAGAGTGCATAACTGACAAACTTTATTAACAGCAAATGCTATGTCAGACGAGTTAAGGTCAAATACTGTAAAGCCCCCACAATCTGACGATACCAACTGGATCATCAAAGCTTGGACTGTCACCAAGAGTTAGAGGAACCGATGCAGAACACGGAGAGCTAACAGGCTTAGATTGTGAAAGTCCTGCTTTGGTTAAGATCTCCATAATGTACTTTTTTTAAGAAAGAATCAAACCAGAGTCGTTAGAGTGAACCTCAATACCCAAAAAATAAGATAAAGCACCCATATCCTGAAGTGCAAAAGAGGAACTCAAGCTCCGAACCATATTATCAGTCGTTGTAGGATTGTTACTTGTCAAGATGATGTCATCGACATATACTAACATATAGAGAAGAGTACCGACAGAGCAATAGATAAAAAGAGAAGGATCTGTTTTGGACCCTTGAAACCCCAAATGCTGAAGAGCCCGAGATAAGTGCTGAAACCTGCTTTAGGCCATGTAAGGATTTGCGTAGAAGACATAAATGGTACGGTCTGGCAGGGTCCACAAAACCAGGTGGTTGTTTTAGATAAACAGTTTCCTTTAATTCTAAACATCAAGTTGTCTAAGAGATCAGCCACGAGTTACCGCAAGTGAAAGAACAACTCGAATAGTGGTTGCTTTAACCACGGGACTGAAGGTTTTATGGTAATCAATACCAGGTTGTTGCTTGAAACCTTTGCAACTAGTCTAGCCTTGTATCGTTTTATAGCACCATGTTGATCCCGTTTAATTTTATACACCCATTTGCAATCAACTACATTAGCATTCGAAACGGGTGGAGTCTAGCCTTGTATCGTTTTATAGCACCATGTTGATCCCGTTTAATTTATAACACCCATTTGCAATCAACTACATTAGCATTCGAAACGGGTGGAACAAGTGTCCACGTGCCATTTTTCATAAGAGCCTTGTATTCCTCAGACATGGCATGACGCCATTCAGGACTTTTGTTAGCAATAGTAAAAGTGGTAGGTTCAACAGAGGTAGACTCAGTGGTGATATGATGGGCTATATCTGTTGGTTTTGGGAGGATTTTGACGTAGATTGGCGGGACGAGTACGATTGGTTGGAGGTGGAGGTGGAGGAGGTGGTGGAGGTGGTGGGATGACGGGGGAGTCGGTTATATTAGCGGTCGTGGATGGGTTGGTGGTATGGGTGGTATCCGTGTGAGATGCGGATTGGGTGTGTGAGGGTGGAGGTGATGGGGGCTGATTGAGTAAGTAGGTTTGTGAAGTTCGTGGGTTGGATATGTGGGCTAGTGGAACCGCTTGGCGATGTGGTGGATGCGGATTCAGTGTCAGGCTCGTGGGAGGGAAAGGAAGGGACATATGGAGAGGGAACAGTGGGAGGTGAGTTAGAAGGTGTTGAAGATTGTGCAGTAAACGGAAAATTTTGTTCGTTAAACCGAGCATGCCGTGCAACATAGAGCCGATGTGTGGCCAAGTCAAGACAACGATAACCATAATGAGATGGACTATAACCAAGAATAACACACGGTAAGGAACGAAATTCCATTTTGTGCGGATTATAGGGATGTAAGTGAGGGTAGCATGGCATCCAAAAACACGGAGGAAGGAGAAATCGGGTGACCGTTTGAACAGGTGTTGAAAAGGAGAAATTTTGGAAGCAACCCTAGATGGCATCCGATTGATGAGATAAACAGTTGTATCAAATGCAAAAATGCCAAAAAAATTTAGGTACACCTGATTGAGTGAGAAGGGTAAGACCCGTTTCAACCACATGACGATGACGTCACTCTACAAAACCATTTTGCTCATTGGTGTGAGGACAAGAGAGACGACGAATGATACCGTGAGAGGTAAAGAATGGGGAGAGAGGTCGAACTCCCCACCCAATCGATTTGAACCGATTTGAGTTTGGTCTGAAATTGTCGTTCAACCATAGCATGAAAATTTTTAAAGGTAACACATACATCATATTTGTGTTTTAAGGGAAAAATCCACATATAACGGGTAAAGTGATCAACACATAACAAGAAATAAGAATCACCATTAAATGATTTTACCGGTGCAGGACCCCACACATCACAAAAAATTAAATCCAAAACATGAGTACTCTTAAATTTTGAAGGAAACAAATGAACTTTTGAGGATTTCCCCATGTGACATGAATTACAAGACAACGACAAACTTTTATTACTAACCGGAAGAGAAAAAATAGATAACATAGACTTCAATAGATCTGGATGAGGATGTCCAAGTCTTCGATGCCATGTATCAGTAGAGGTACGAATAGCAGAGAAGGCCACTTTGCGAAGAGGACAAATGGATGGTACGCAAATGGAGTGGAGCCCGTTTTCACTTGGACCCGTGAGGAGGGTTTTCCGTGTAGACATGTCCTTCATAGCAAAAAAACTCGAGTGAAATTCAAAGAAGACATTATTATCTTGACAAAATTTTTTAACAGAGAAGATTCCTTTTAAGTTGTGGAACATGAAGAATATTAGAAAGTGTAAAGGCCTTGTGTGGAGAATGAATTTTGGTTGTGCAGAATGGGTAAACTTTTACCATTGCTAACATAAAGAGAATCCTTACCATAGTATGGTTCTAAGTGATCAAGATTGGTATTGATCCATGACAGCATGACCATTGCATCCAATGTCGAGTAGCCATGATGTTGATGCCTGTGAGCGATAGTCAGCAAAGTTTGATGTTGGTGATGATGTCCTTAGAGTACTAGGATCTCTGTTAGGACATTGAGATGGAATGTACCCGATTCCACACCTGTTACAAGTGCCAAAAACTGTATTCTGATTAGATGCCCAATTAAATTGACCTCTGTTATTCCTGTTGTTATAGGAGTTGTTGTGGTTATGAGTGTTGTAACGCGAGTTGCTACGTCCTCCACGACCACGATTTGAGGAGCCTCGACCACGAACTCGAGCCACATAGAAGGCTTGCGACTGGGACAGTGGCTGCTGCTGTGATGCTTGTGGTTGAACTTGTAAACCCAGCTGAGACATAACCTGTTGAAGGGCCTAAATAGTATCAGCAGGTAATGAAGAGGCTGCAGGAGATAAGGAGGGACGGTTGCTGGTGACTGTGAAGGCCTGAGTAGGAGACAGATCTGGTTTCTTTACCATGTAATCATGATCAGCAAGTAAAGCAAAAAGATCAGAAAAGGGGGTGGGAGAGAATGTGTGATTTGAAGCCATCATATTCCTCACGAAGTCCAATCACAACAAGCATGACCAGATCCTTTTCTCTAACAGATTCGCCTATGTTGGCTAAAGCATCAGCATACGATCTGGCCCGGGTAAGATAATCAGTGGAGGACTCATCAGGTTTCATCTGGATTCTGAGTAGTTGTGATTTCAGAGTATATTCACGAGAGATTGTATGCGGGGCAAAGGCACGTTCTAGGGCTAGCCATAATTCCCGAGAAGTGGTGCCCTGAACATGTGGGAATGCTCCTTCAGAGATCATGGATAGTAGCGGCATGCGTACGTGGGCATCATTTGAAACCCACGTCGTATAGTTAGGATTTGGTTGAGTTGTAGGGGGCAATTCCGTATTTGTGTTTGGAACATTGATGGTGGGTTCGGGACATGAAATAGCATGGTTTTAAAAAAACGGTTGAGGCATGCGCCTCGAGGCGAGGCGCCCAGAAAACGAGTCTAAGGCGGCGCCCAGAAAACGAGTCTGAGGCGGCGCCTCAGGGAGTTATTTTGTATGTGAGCCTCATATGGCTGAGGCGGTAAGAAAGGCAGGTGCGCCTCAAGGCGCCTCAGGGGGTTTTACACTTTTTTTTCGATGTTTTAGACTTTTTGTGTCAGTTTCAAACATTCCATGTCTTTTTAATGTGTGTTTTTTTATGTTTTTGATGAATCTTATGATGAAATTAGTCTGTATTTTATTTTTTATAAGATATAAAATTTTTATATTTATTTTTTAATTCCGCCTCGGGCTTACGCCTCGGTTCGCCTCGAGGCTTACGCCTCATGAGGCGAAGAGAAAACGCCTCGAGGCTCGATTCCGTACTTTTAAACCTTGTGAAATAGTACCATCAATGTAATCAAAGAGTTTGTTTGTGACAAGGAATGGGTGTATCATGGTTTTCCAATAACCATAGTTTGATGGTGAAAGGGTAAAACTAAACTTGTGAGAATTGTGACTATGTTTGTCGGTTGAGGAGAATAAGGCAAGAAGAGCCATGGTTAGATTGTTGCAAAATTTCGATGAAGAGGATGATTGTAGAAGGCTGCAGATCGAAAAAGAAAGGAAAAAGGGAAGAGGGAAGGTGGCGGCTGAATTAGGGTTAGATAAACTTGGCTCTAATACCAAGTAAATCAAAGTAATTGTATTGTGTATTATTTTTGTGATCAAAGATTACAAGGATATAAATAGAGTAAATAATTGCACACTAAACCCTCTAATATATAAACATGTCTAATAGTTGTCTAATAATTCATGACATCAGCCAAAAGAACCAACAAATAAATTCTGATCACAAGCGAAATAAGCTTACCCAATGCTCGATTACTTAATCTACAAATGATTGCTCTAACAAAACCATGATTGGAAAAAAAAGGTAGAAAACAAACTACGAATGCATGCCATTTGGTCCTTAGCTTGATCCTTAGTGAAGGCCATTGTGTTTTTCCTACCAAATTACCTTCTCAATCTAAACTAACGCCTAAACCTAAAAGAATCTGTAAAACTCAATTCATGGTAGCAGGTTTAAAGAATATTATATATACTTACACGATCAATAATCCTTTGATCCCAAGCATCAGACCAGACTGCAGCTGCAGCCCAGTAAGAATCATGGGTGTCGTCATCATCATCAATCGTGGAAATTTCCGGATGTTTGCTGACATGTCTCCATAAACCTAATACAACTCCATCAATGTCACCACACTCAATCGTAAGTTCATTAGATAGTGAATACAACAAAGACAGCTTGATTTCTTCGGGCGAATTTACATCACAAACTGACATCAACTCCTTTTGCTGGGTGCGGAATGTTTCAGAAAAACTACTGCAAGAGTACACCCTCTTTCACAAAACAATCATGTTTCAGAATCAGAATGAAACAGTTACATAACTCGATAAAGGAAAATATAAAATTGACAAATACCTCAATAAATGATATCCCTTCCAATATCTTTGACTCATATGGTCCAAGATATCCATGAATTTTCATCACTTCAGTTATTTGCTTTCTAAGAGATCTCCTTATGGTGCCAAAAACCAATTGTCTCAGACAACTTTCCAGGTCCTCTCCAAGCTTTTGCAGTGTGGTTACACCAAGTTCAGTTTCACCCTTTTGAGCATAACAGGTAACGAGCATTAGAGGAAAAACAATAGTTTACATAGCCATTAAAATCTGGTAAAACAAGCACCTTAAGAAACAGATCATAAGCAATAGCCCTTCCAATATCACGAACTTTCTCAAAGGTATCATGAAGCTCTCTGTTAGCATCCCTTCCTTCTTGATTATGAAGATGCAATTTAAGAACCGCTAATGGAAGACGACCAGAAAGTAAGGCATCTTTCACAACATCTTTTTGGTCCAAATGATCTAATTCCCAACGTGCAATCATATTCTTAGGGTTTTCAAATGAAATGCCTCTCCTTCCTAAGAAACTTGTTTCTACTTGAGAAATAGATGCTTCCCCTAAGTTCTCCAACTCTGAATATGATTTATAACCAAGTGATTTCATCGATTTCAAAGCATATCTTTCCTCCTCATTTGTTGTTTCTGCTGATAAGACATTTGGATCGTCTTGTAATACCTCTGAATCCACAAATTCCAATGGCTTTAAACCATCCCCCTGTGACACCACACATTTCAGAACTCGAGTAAAAAAAATTTTAGAACGCCATTAACTCAAGTAAATAAAAGCTATAATGGTCTATAGTAAAGTAAAGAAATGTTGATGATGATGATAATAACAACACAACATACCAATCGTGTAATGGACTTTTTAAATTTGGTAGCAAGGCGACATTGCATGTTTCTTATAATCTCCAGCAAGCGAGCCATTTCCTGAAGCCTTCTTGAATTTTCAGTTTCATTATGTTCTCTATCTGCTAAAAGCAACGGAGGAGAAGGATCTTTCATTCCCGAAATACTTGTTGACATAACTTCATGTTGCATATGCTGCAATGATCCATAGCTCCGTATCATTTTGGTAGAAAAATGGGTGCCCAAAGACATAAGCCTGAATCACAAACTTAAATAGCATAAGAAAATAAGATGAGAAAAAGAAACTTAGATGGCACTATAACCTATAAATAACAAAATGGACATCAACATAAAGAAATATATATCAACCAGCATAGAAAAAAACCATACCTTGATGCAGCAGATACATCATTATCATTTCCACCCTTGTTCAACATCAGATAAACAGCAGCAAAGACCAATCTCAGAACACCTTCTTCTGCTAAACTCACACCAGCAAGCATCTCTAGTGAACTGAATATCCATGAAAAAGCAAAAGATAATTACATTTCTAGACAAACATGCATCTTGAAAATTGACAATCAGGTACTTTCTGTTATACTAAATTATTTTCTTCAATGTTGGCCCACTAGTCCAGATTTGGAGAGAAATGTGCTACTGATGAAATAAAAAGTTCCAACTATGAAATTAAGTTATAATAGGCACTGCCATTTACAAAAGTTATAGAATTTAAAAATATCAGTTTAAAACTGGTAATAAAATGAATTTATACTTAGTAAATGCTTAAGGCAATCAAATAAAAAACTAAGGGAAATTAATAACCTATGCAAGTGAATAAAGAGAGTTATAAATCTTACATCTCGATATCCTGAAAGTTCAAGTAATCCAATGCCAGTTGCAAGCGGCGAATTCGAGAAACCTTCAGGTCCCACCCTGACAAACATCAATATAAATCTTATGTTAGAGTAGCATGCTCTATTGGGTGTTTTAGAAATTATATTTATGTGTCACTGTTGGCCCAGAACTTTATAAAACAACCACCAAAACACATAAACAACCACAAAAACACAGAAACACCAGTGATCTTTGTGGAACTCCACGACTCTTTGTTTGTATTATTATTAAACCAAAACTCACAACTTACAATGAACACTAGACCCTTATATATATATACTAAAAACTTCACCAAGAAAACAAGTAAACCCTAATCTACTTATTAGGAAACTCTATCAAATCAAATCAGACTCAATCAATTAAGCAAATCAAATCAAACTACTAAAATAATAACCTGCCTTTCTCCTAAATTTCAACCCACCAAAAATAAACTGAAAATTCAAATCAAGATTAAACCAACATTTTCCCCCTTAATCTTGATACGGATCCCACCCTTTTAAAGTAATGTTGGTTCATCATCCTCTTGAGCTAGAGCCAAGTTGGCTTCTTTTCCATACCAATTGGGACAATCATATGCGAAGTGTCCATACTTCCCACACTTGTAGCACTTCAATTCACTTTTGTGTCTAAAACTCCCGCGCCCAAAACATCTTCCGCACCCGTTCTCTTCTCTGCCATTCCCTCTTCCACGACCCCTGTAGCGATCACGATTGCCAAGCCCACGTCCTCGCACATACCCATCATAACCGAGCTCACCTTGCTTTTGTCTTTCCTTTTCTTCTCCTCTGGACAGCAGCAACTTGCCTTGATCTTCCTCCTTTTTATCAAAATCTTTAATTCTTTCTTCATAAGCCTTTAATCTTCCAATAGCTTCTTCAAGTGACATTTTTTCTAAATCTGAATATTGCTCTATGGATGCCACAATTTGTAAATACTTCTTGGAACCGAGTTTAGGAGTTTTCTCACTACCACTTCATCTTCTAAACTTGACCCAAGACTTTTAAACTTTGTAACAATTCCACCAAGTTCTCCTGAAAACTCATCAATGGACTCACCTTCTTTCATCTTCAACATCTCAAGCTCGGATCTAAGAGTTTGTAATCTTGCCTTTTGTACTCTTTCAGCTCCTAAATATCAGACTTTTAATGCCTTCCACACTTCCTTTGCATCCTTCTATCTTGCCACTTGTAATAGTACATCCTCAGGGAGGGTTTGAAACACAAATGCTCTTGCCATCAAATTTTCTTGGCCTCAACAGGCCCTTCCGTAGCCGGGTCAACAGCTTCCCATAAACCATAGGCTTGCAGGATTGCTTCTATCATAAAGGACCAACTCGAATAGTTTGTTTCTGTCAATTTTGGGCACTGCAGTGGCACGTTTTGCTGCTGCTCTCTAACAGTAATCGCTCCTTCAGCCATTCTTCTTTGACTATGCGGATCAAACAGGTTGTTGCTCTTTTATTGTCTCTTTTAACCAGATCAGTCCCACAGGCTGATCAATTTCTTCACTGCCCTTTAGCCTCTACCACACAGGTTCTTTGTTTTCTTTTTCTTGTACCACACAGGTAATCTCAATCTTCTTCAGTTGTTACCACACGGGTGTCGTGATCCACATAGGATGTTGTCTTGCTGCACCACACAGGTTTCTCTCTCTTGCTGCACCACACAGGTTCTTTTGTTCCACACAGGTCTCCTTTGAACCACACAGGTGTTTTCTAACTCATTTGCTTGCAATCCACACAGGTTTGAAACTTCTTCCTTCTTAACAATCGTCCCACACAGGCCACGATTGGGTGAGTATTGGTTGGTTTGTTCTTTGGCGTCGACCGGATTTTGCTGCTGTTCTTTGATGTCAGATCTGCTACTGCTGCTTTCCTTTAATGTCAAACTTGCTGCTGCTGTTACGTCGGCAGCCGGAAGTTGCGTCGGCTTTAAAGTGAGTGCCAAGGTTTGCCGGAAGTTGCGTCGACTTTAAGGTGAGTGTCAAGGTTTGCCGGAAGTTATGTCGGCAGGAGACTGTTTGGTTGGCGACTGCAGCTTGCTGATTAGTGACGACAGCTAGGGTTTTGTAGATCTGACAGCAGCAATAAGCACGGTGGTTTTTTTTTTTTGGTTGTGAAGTACGAAGGCGGAATTAGGGTTTTGTGAAGGTGGTGGTTGTTGTGATGGTAGTGGTTTGTAGCAGCGGCGGCTAGGGTTCCGCCATATGTGGAGGTTGTAAAGAAAAAAAAAGAAAAGAGGAGCGGTGATGGATGGTTGGACAGGGCGGCGGCGGCGGCCGGCCGCCCTGATTAGGGTTCCGGCGATGATCGAGCCCTCCTGGCTCTGATACCAAGTTAATCCTTGTAATCAGGATTGTATTAGATGATTATCATAATTAGGGTTACAATATCATGGTGTTTATATAAAACAGCAAGTTACAATACTAGTCCCTAAACTAATCACTAAATAACATTGTCTTCAAAAAAATGCATAGCATTGGACCAAAGTCCTAGTCATCAAAAAATAGGTGGCGGTCTCTTGAATCTATAGATCAAGATATAAGATCTATAGATTTAAAAAGAAAAAAATAAGAAAGAAAGAAAGGCATGTGACCATAGTCACTGCACGCCGACTCTTACATCGGCAGATCAAAAGATGAGATCCGTAGATCTAAAAAGAAAAAAAAATACCGGTGACCATGGTCGGGCAACACTCTCGTTGAAAGAGAGGTGAGATCCATAGATCAAATAAAGAGATGTGGTTTTATTGGATGAGATCGGTGGAAGCGAACAGTGGTTCGCCAAAAGAAGCCGATCAGAAAAGAGATGGATGGCGGGTAAGATGAAATACTTGAAGAAGCCAAAGAAAAACAAAACAAAATTGATAGTGTTGCTACGATCGTAATCAATGGCGACTGTGGTGGCTTGGAGTTATTAAAAGCCAAAAAGAACATGGGGAACTCACGTGGAGTTCTATAGGAAAATCAAAACTAATAATCAAACTAGGTGGCAGAAATAAAATGTAACACCTGCGAAATTTTCATATTATTTTTGTCAATTAAATAATCATGGTTATGTTTCAAGCGTGACTTCATGACTAAGTTTTAGATAAAACTTAATGTCTAAGCCTTGCGATACGACTTAATAATTAAGCTACGGATAAAACTTAACAATTAAGTATTGGATAAAACTTAATTCCTAAGTTTTAGATAAAATTAGGATGAAACTTAACGGCTAAGTTTTGATAAAGCTTAATAGCTAAGACTTGGATAAAATATAAAACTAATGACTAAGTTTTAAATAAAATATAAAACTTAATTGCTAAGTTTTGGACTTAATAGTTAAGTTTGGATAAAACTTAATAAGTAAAAAATACTTAATGAGTAAGAAATATCCATGTATAAATAGATGCCTCTTGCTTCATTCATTTCATAACCTTTTGATCATCTTCCCTACTTTCACACACACGAAACTCTCTAATACCTTTTAAACACCATAAAGATAACCCGAGATTAGGAAACCGGTGTATATGCTCTAGACAACAAGTATAGAAGTTTTGATTTAATCAAGGTGTTAGACGCTCGTGACTTAATCCTTAAGTTACTTCGAGGTTCAGAAACAAAAGCTTATCAAGTTTAGAGGCTCTGTTCAATTTACCAGGTGAATATGTTTAATACTTTCAAAACATTCAAATGATTTTATTTTGCGAAAATGGCATTAGTACGTTAACCATGTTAATGCATAAAGGTATTCTGCTAAAACATTTAGACCAGAAGTATATGTATATTTGATCAAATTATATCCTGGGGATGGGTGAAAATCCCATACCGGGGCTGGTTCAGACTCAGTGCAGATCCGGAGAGTCCCGTAGTAAGACTGCCTGAGCACCAATACCAGTATATATGGAGGGGGGACTTCCGGTTGAAATAGACTGTTAAATGTGTGGTTTACCGTTAATTTATGATTAACTATTTATCGTTATTCATGCCGAAATATTTTTGTGTCAAATAAAATGTATTCACCAGCTTTTCGCTGATGTATTATTTTCAAACATTTTCAGGTAAACATGATTAAATATGTTTAGTCAGGTGTTAGTGCTGGATAGATTATGATCCTAGGCATGGAAACCCTGTGATGAATATAGTAGCAAGAATAGTGCCGGAAGGACTAAAGTTTCCTAGGCATAGACCTTGTGGCAAGTTTTGAATATCTGTCAGTAGACATAAAATTTTGTAAACATTGCGTTGAACAATGTTATGTAAAATTTTGGGTATTTAATCCCCAACGAATATATGAAAGTTTGTTTTTATAAATCATCAGATAAATTGTGAAATGATTTTCCGCTGCGTAAACGTCTTTCAAGACAAGCAAATAAAAAGTGAACAATAACGCGTACCAATCGGTCGCACTCTCGGGGTGCCCTGAAACCGGGGTGTGACATAAAAGAAGCATCCAGGCAGTTAATTTGGAGGCAACAATGTCGAAAATTGGAGGCAACAATGTCGAAAAATAAAACAAAAGTTTGGTGACACGCAAGCTAGCATGTATGATAAACTCATGGCTCAATGGCTCATATTGTACGAGAGCTTGCCGGCAAACAAATTAGCAGGAGAATTAATTTCAGAAGAAGCCAGACATGAGAAAATATAAAACCTAAAAACAAAGGTGGGACAGGGCGGCGGCGGTGGCGGCACACCGCCCTGTCTAGGGTTTGAATTTTGTCGTAACGGCTAGGGTTTTTGTTTTTGTGTGTTGCTTAAAGAAGACGGTAACCAGAAACCTAAGGCTCTGATACCATGTAAGATGGTAAAAGACTAAATTGAATTATTGAATAGTTAAGTTACAATATATAGAGATATTAAGTAACCCTAGAAACCTAACTGGGCCCGTGGGCTCATTCTAATCAAACCCTAATAATATATTCTAATATCGACTTGCTGCTGCTGTTGTTCTTGATCCCTGGTATGAGCTTCACCAAGCTCACATACCAATTGTTGGCCCAGAACTTTATAAAACAACCACCAAAACACATAAACAACCACAAAAACACAGAAACACCAGTGATCTTTGTGGAACTCCACGACTCTTTATTTGTATTATTATTAAACCAAAACTCACAACTTACAATGAACACTAGACCCTTCTATATATATACCAAAAACTGCACCAAGAAAACAAGTAAACCCTAATCTACTTATTAGGAAACTCTATCAAATCAAATCAGACTCAATCAATTAAGCAAATCAAATCAAACTACTAAAATAATAACCTGCCTTTCTCCTAAATTTCAACCCACCAAAAATAAACTGAAAATTCAAATCAAGATTAAACCAACAGTCACATCTACAACATAAGCTAAACAAATGGTTTAGTAATTTGAAACCGGACGTATAACACTATTACATAGGGTAAGCAATCATGATTCATGTTCACGTATTTTGTGCTTTAAATGGATTCTAAGTAACTGTAAGTTAAATGCTCGGGTTAATCCTTTTACCTTTGTTAGTTATTCTAGATATCATAACAATATAGCTGCTACCAAAAGTAATTGCATTTCCACAGATGATATATTAAATTGATACAACATAATTATAATATAACTTATTTAAATTGACACAAACTAAATGGACCAAAGAATATAAAAGTTGACATAATTTAGGCTGATAAGTCCGAAATAGTCGAAAGTGAGTCTTAAAATTGAGTCAAGAGTTATCAGGGGAACTTAAATAATGCTTAGATTATCAATCCAATTAACAATACAAAGCTAAGTAAGCAATGCTTAATTCTGTTTTATACACAAATTAAGGTAAACCTTAAAATGGGCCAAACATTGTCAGATTTGATTTTTCTTTCCAATGCAATACCCACCTCAACACGATGATGCTAGTTAACTGACACGGTCAAGCTACTTAAGTTACACGGCCATGCCAAAGCACCAGCACATCATAAACCTTTATGACACGTGTTTTCACCTATAGACACGAATCTGAAGTCATTCTAACACTTGTATAGGCTTTACTTACCAGCTTATAGCCTTATAGATACTCAGTTACAACTTATTGTGATAATAAAATTCATCCAAAATCAATCAACAAAGGATAGTATGTGTACGTTAAATCGTTGAAGTAGTGAAATCACAAAATAAATTGGTGATAAATGTATATATTAGCTGGTAACAGAGGTGTCAGAAAAAGAGTAGATTATTCTCAGATTGTTCTTCAGCCTCTTGTGGTCATCATCAAGTGTGGTAAGCAATTTATGATTCTAATTACATAGCTTCATGGTTATTGTTAAGGATGTAGTTATAATCAGTAACATTGTAGTAAATTTTGAAGAGTTAACAAGTTAAGAAGCATAACTTACTGATTTTGGGAAATTAACACGATAAAGATGAAACCTTATGATTTTGTCAAAAATAAGAATCCCTAAATACGTACACGGGTGTGCCACATGAGAACAAGGTCTCACAAGAAGCAGAAAGCTGAACATGGCCATTCAACATAAGTGCACAGTCATGCAAGAAACAAAACAGCAGGACACAAGCGTGACAGTATGGTAAACGGCTGTGTCAGGTACCAAAGACAAAATACCGGTTAGGAACGTGAGTACACGGTCAGGGTTCCTATGATAAATAACTATGGTAGTGTCCGTAAGAATTAATTGTGCATGTTACAATAATAGGAAGTGCATGATTAACGAGCAGACGGTGAAACGTGTGGAAGGTTGATGGTTGTCAACAAACGCTAAGTTAAGGTTAACTAGTTTTGCCTTTTTATTATTTTGGGCTTAGCTTAGATACATGCTTGTGAAGTGTTTGTTTAAAAGTGATTAATGAAGTAAATGTTCTAAAGTTAAACAAGCATGTCACATTGTTTTTCTAAGATTTCAAAAGAAACTGTGTTTTATAAAAAGAAGCGACTGTTGCGAGTAAACAGCAATGGGGATCTTGCTTAGTGCTTAAAACTTAACTCTTGACATTTTGATGTCAGATGCATTGTTACCAGAGTTTAAACTAACGGTTGAGTAGTTTAGTTGCACTTAAGAACAGACACATTCGGGTGCCAGATAACACAAGTGTTCCACCAAGGAACGGGCTCGAATGGTGTGTCAGTGAACAAAAGAAATGTTATAATAAAAAATTACAGGACACGAGGTTCTGTCCACGGTACTTTACGCAAGAACAGGTATTTGTATTGGCATATTTGTGAATGAAAGTTAGTTGCAAGTAAAGATGTTTAAAAAGGTATGTTGGTTACAAAAAGGATGTTATTTGCAAAGTATTGATATTTAAAGTGATAAACTATAGAACTCACTGGTGTAAGCTAACTCGTTTCAACATGTATTTCACCTCTAGTAGCAAAGGAAAAGAGGCTGTGTGATAGAAGGCATCAATTGGCTATTTGACGAAGTCAGTAATTGGCATAACCGTAACTTTGTTCGGTTAAATTAAGTAGAATTCTACATTTTCTTCGTAAGACTATGTTCTAGACTTTGATTGATTTTAATACAGGATATGTTTTATGTAAACCCATCCTACGCCACACCGGACAATTTGGGGTGTGACATCCTAGGCCTTGGGAGAAATTTAGGGCCAAATGAAGTTTCTATGGCTATTTGATTCATCAAGCAAAATAAGAGGAGACAATTGTTCTAGTACTATATGTTGATAGGATTATCATTATTATTTAAATGAGTCAAAAAGTGTTGTAGCAATGGAACTCTTCATTCAAAAAAAAAAAAAACAAAGATAGACTTGTGAAAGAAAAGATAAACGCTTGAGATAAAATTACTGCCAGTGGTTAAGAAATGTGTAAGGCCTGTTCAGTGCACCTGCCACGAAGAAAGTTTTACGGAAGCAAATACTTAAAGAGTGTGTATATGGATAACAAATAAGCAATCAGGAAGCATATCAATAATTCAGCTACAATGAAGCATCTAAAGACACATGGGCAAGAAATACATGTATTTCCTTTCGCAGTGAAATAAAAATAAATAAATAAAAGCTTACCATTTTCCGAGCATAAATGATCTGCCTCTTCATGGCCTTCATATAAAAGAACTCTATCTAAAACCTCCATTTTCCAAGTTGGCCATGGCTGCTTTAATCCTTTCATTTCAATGAGATTTACACTGTGATTCGTTAAAGAACAATCAATCTGGCGGAATCCAATGGCTTCAACAGGAATACAACCAGGAGCTACTGAAATGGAAGGGAGAACTACTGAAAGAGAATCTGCTGTGACCAAATAAAAACATTCATGAAACATGCAACCAACTGCATCAGCAACAGTAACTTCCTGACCTCCATTCAAACCTTCACCATCATTCACAGCTGTGTTTAGATCGAAATGGAAATGGATAATTCGGGAAATCCTTTTTGTAGTTGTATTATTATTTCTATAAAGCCGAGTTATTCCAAATGAAGAAAGACATGTAACATCCTCTTTGGTATATTTATCTGTTGGAAGAAATATACTTCTGAAAGCGTTGTGGGTCTTATGTCCCACTATCTGTGAACCAGCAGAGAAACCAGTAATAATTGACTCATTATTTTCCATTTTATCCTTCAAAAAACTTCTTTCCCTCACATATGTTATATTTGGAGAAAGATCATCGTATAGCCTCTGGTGGCTGATGCCAGCACCGCCAACCTCCCAACCAACCAATCCCCTGTACTTCAATTGTTGAAATTGTGGCAGTGATGTTTCAATTATGTTATTTATATCTGAGAGAAAATCACTGGAACGAGTTACATAAACTATACCATGGTCGTCAACTGCAGCCAACAATGAGGTAGATGAGGCAACAAGAAGTGTCCTAAACACACTTTTACCAACAATATCATTGGTTTGATCGGATAATGTTTTAATCCATGTATCTCTAGAAGATTAACACATCCCATGTAATCACCAGTTATATCACCAAAAAAATGTATTTGGCCAGTAGAATTAAGGCATATAAGATAATGATCTAAAAATTTGAAGTCTGTCCACTGATCCACAGGAACCATATATACATCCTCATCAAGCTTCACTGAGCAGACCCACTGTATGCCCCAGCTGACTATCTTACCAACAAGAACATTTTTTCTCTGCTTTCTTTCAGATTCATCATTGGTGTTCACAGAAACCCATGTTAAAACAAACCCAATCAAGTCATGTGAATTATTAACAAACACTCTACAACATTGGTATGAAATGTTCTTTTCATCCCCCTCGAGATCAAAATCGGTATTCTTGTTTAATATGAACCTTAGAAGTGTGGAATCATTTTCAAAAATTTTAAAGGAAACAACTTTACTGGAGGATGGGAACTGTGACTTGTCTGGAAATCTACTATAAAGTTTGCCTGCAGATTTGACTGTTTTGACTTTAGTAAGGAAAGTTTTCAACCACTTTCTTGGTTCAGCGTTCTCCAATATATCATCTCCACCCAAGAAAGTGTTTGTATTTGCAACATTATCATCAGGCTTATTTAGATGCACTGCATCTCTTGAGGTAGATGGACCCCACTCCACCCATATCCCTTCTCCACTATGGCCATCTGGCATAGGTTCAAAGGATTCATAACATTGACTCGGTTGACAAAATGCATGGACAGTCAGCCCATGGTCTCCAACAACAAACAAAAGTTCTCTAAATGAAGCCCCCTCATACTCATTATTGGAATCCTCACATATACCCCAAGCAAGTGAAGAAACATCAGAAAGCATAGGATAGCTATTAGATCTTACAGTATCAGTTTGGAGAGAAAATGTATTACGTGAATCCATATCTACTGGATCGGAACTGATTTGATCCACCCTTACACCTGCAGAGGAAAGAGAACTTGCATTTTCATATCAAAAAGAAACGGATTTGATCGTAGCATAAGTAATTAAGATTGGATGTTGACCTTTAACTACAGGCAAAAGTAGCCCTTCGTGGTAATGTGAAAGTAAAAATATAAGTTCCCTGGTTGGGGAAAGGAAAGCTTCATGGAACTGCGCCAGGTTCACTTGCAAACAAGAAGGTTCCCATTTGTGCAATTGCACAATAGCGGGGCCCTCATCACCAAAGCTAGAAGTCATGTCTCTTCTACTAGAGAAGCAAAAGAGATCAACAAAATATATTAGAGAACAGGATGTACACCAGGTAATGATTTTTCTTATACCTCCGAATTTTCAACAGCAAACAAAAAGTCTAAAATCGTAACTTTAAGGTAAAGTTGACTTCGGCAAAGCATTCCAAGCTTCTTGTATATGAAATTTAGCAATATCATATAAATCTAAAGAATTTAAATTGCAAATGTTCAGTTACAGCATATCTATCACTAAAAACTGTTTATGGGTACTAATTACTGTAGGCAATATCCTACTCCAGCTTCGGGCGGAACAAATTGTTGAGGCTTAACTTTTTCCCCCTATTTTTAGAAACATTTAGAAAGTTAATTAAAACAGAAAGAACTGAAACAGCTTGAGGTAGTCAAACTGCATACAGCATTAAAGCTGACGCCCAAACTAAATATTAAGGCTTAATGATTGTAGAATCAGACTCATAATCTAAGAGGCTGAAGGTCATATATCCATCCTACTGTGGCTTTTTGGTAACTAACTCTAAGGGGTCCCTTGCCGACCAGTCCGACGATAGTATCATATGAGAGGCTTACTTCTAGGTAAGGACAGTATCATTTGTTTATTATTTCCTTTACATAAATCCAACATAAGCTGTAAATTAAAATACCATCATAAACTGAAGATTGCAACCATCTGATCCATAAAAAAAATAATTTCAAGATTGTTGAAAACAGAGACGAAATCAGATCTAACTTCACGCTGAAATAGTTTATCAATTATTTGCACAAGTTCAATTTATTAAATGTGCTAACATGCCGGATTAGGCAACAATAGAACTAACACGAGTCTAACAAATAGTCATCGATGCACTGAATTCAGCATCAACCATTAATAAAACCAAAAACCACCTCCATCGGTTTCCAAAAAAGAAGTCAGTGAAGGTCAAAGAGGTTGATTCTGCACTCCACTATAAAATCTATAACCGTCTAGAGAGAGGAGAGGACTGCACACCACATTTAATAAGCTTAATACGAAATTGTAAATCCATATCAATGTTCAATCCGGGAAGTCCTAGGTTTCAGTATCACAAATAGCATCGAATTGTAGCTCTATTTGCGGTTAGATGGATTATACAGGTATCTATAGACTGAGAAATGAACATGAACAATAATTTCATCATGATTTGGGAAAAATAAAGAGGTCAACAGATGCTTGCCGTTTGTTCGAGGATGATGAAAAGAAATCTGGTGGTCACCGAGTGATGAGGCGAAAAGCTTATCGTAGTCTTTGTGAGCCTTGAATCGACGAAGATCTTCAATAGAACAAACGTTGATTCTGAAATGGAAAGCATGAATTGAGGGGGGTAGATGATGACGATGGAGATGAAACTGGAGAGATATACTGGAGTCTGGAGTTGCACAGAGCTACACGAATTTTGCTATGATTCTCATATTTGGGGAAGATTTCAGATGTTAATGGATTTATTTTTTACCCAGATTTTCTTACGTTTAAAATGAGTGAATTGATAGAAAAAAAATTTTTGACAGGTATTAATAATAATAACTATATTATAAACTCGTATATTACTTTTTTTATATAAAACTATTTAAATACTTGGTATTAAAAGTTTTTAAAATTTTAAATAAACTTTAATCTAACAAAGTCAAATTTTAGAGTTGGTATTCCTTGAGCTACGGAACTTTAAAACGTAAAAATAAATTTTAAAAACATATATATAAAAATGAAACATAATACAAGTAATGAAGAAGAATACTGAAATTTAAAATAAAATAGAAAACATATAATTTTAGATATCAGTGTTTAATTTATAAATAATATATAATATTATAGAGAAGAGGCAAAATGAATGTTTGACTCGTAAAATTGTCATATGCTATGTCACCATTTACTTATTTCTTAGAAGTAGATTAATATGTAAATTAATAAATTATTAACCTTTGAATATAACTAACCATGTGATTTAATTAACGTGCTAAAAATTTGACATCATATGATATAAAATTGATCAAGTTTTGGATTGATATTTTCAATTCTTTTAATAAGCAACGTATGCATGGATTAAGTGTCCATCATATTTACAACTTAATTATAACTTGTTAGTGTGTTGATGACTATTTAAAAGTGTTTGACTTGTCTAGGTGAATGGAATAAACTGGTAATATGCAGATTAAACGATTTTCAGTTGTGTTCAACTTATGATTGATATGTTTGACACAAATAAGTATATGATAGATGTTTATGTTTACAAACTCAATCTCACAACCTAACATATGATATATAATTTGATATAGATAATGAAATTAGGTT
The DNA here is from genome assembly GCA_025506505.1 of Flaveria sonorensis. Taxonomy (NCBI): domain Eukaryota; kingdom Viridiplantae; phylum Streptophyta; class Magnoliopsida; order Asterales; family Asteraceae; genus Flaveria; species Flaveria sonorensis. The sequence goes on along the minus strand of CM046436.1, from coordinate 2,004,915 downwards.
TGTTAATTACCTAGGTTAGCATATGATATGTATTGTATCATACCCGGTCTGTACACAATGGAGAGAAGGCCAAAAAGCAACATGGGTAGTCGTAGGAGTCTTTTGAATTATTCTTTTAAATGTGTTGTTGATCATTTTTTTAATGAGACGGTATCTTCTCTTAGTTAAGTTAGTAGGTTGTTAACTAGTTATTTTCTTTAGTAATGTTTGATAAAGTTCGAAGAAGTGAAAATTCTAGAATTCTTCAAATGCTCTTGTTCTTCTCTTTGTTTGGGATCCTCAAATGTCATGATTTTCTTTGGCTGCATTAACAAGTGTAAAAATCAGAAAAGAATACGATCAACAACGAATCACTAGTGAGACTTTGATACGTTTACTCATGAATGAGTCAATATGGGTTCTATTTAACTTGAAATAGAGAAATGTTTGGCTAAATAGGCTAGAAGTCGACAAAAATTTGTTTGTGATGAACGCAACCTCCTAAATCGTATTACACTAAGACTTGGGTTATTATCGTAAATATATTGTTTGTTAATCATGAAAAACATTTGTACACAACACATATTTTAACAAGTCAAATAGTCTTTGTGAGGCAATTCTTTTTATAAAATTCGAATAATGTGTATGAAATCCATTTTCAGAATGAAACAAAATTTGTAATCAGTTGTAGGTTCTTAAATTCCAATTGCAGTATGACCAAATAAGCCCAATAGCCTTTTTTTTTTGGTTTTTAGACCCATATCCCATATCCTATATATAGTGTAGTAAACTGAAAACTCAAAAAACAAACATACATAGTAAGTTTCATTTATATTATTAGCTGAATAACCCCATAAATTGAATTTGGTTTTTCGATCAAAACCAAAATCCAAAACAAATTATAATTTGGTTTTAAACATTTCGGATTTGATTCGGTTTTGAACCGTTTAAATGCGGTTCAGTTTTCAAATTCAACAAAAAACGATCCAAACGGAATAAACTGTATCGGAAACCAATGAACACCCCTATTGAGTTTAAACTAAAAAGTGTAATAAGTAATCTCAACCATCCATCTCCTTAATCAGTGGTTGAGATCAATTTGTAGGAAAAATTTTGTTAGATAGATATTTTAGGAATAACCACTTTTATTGATTTTTTACAAGTTCTTCCGTTTTTTTAAATGTTCGTAACTTCTATGTACGACATTATTTTTTCATAAACAGCACGCAATAAAAACGAGCGTTTTTTATCTTTAAAACGAGTACAGTATTGTTATATAAAATTTTAATAAATTATTTTATATTTTTAAGCTCATATCTCGTCATTATGTCTTTTACTGCAGGTCAATGTGCCTTTTTTTTAATTATTATGTTTTTTTTAAATAATAAATTTAAAAAGGTATAATGATAAAAAATATTACTGTGTATCTCTAATATTTAAAACACAATAATAAATTTTGATAATTTTGACCACCCCTAATGACTATGCTCCTTGGCTCCTGTTTGGAATGGTCCCCCTTTGGAACGCTTTGGTCCATTGGCGTCTCAAGTAAGAATAGCGTTTGAACAAGCCTATACTCCCTACCTACTAACTCGTATAGAAATGTATTTGTGTTTTCCTTTGGTATCAACTAAATTGCAATTCACTATGTAGTGATAGAATCTCATTTCTTATTTTTGCATTATTATTTTCTTCATTGCATATTTTTTCGTTATATCATTTAACAGAAAAATATATAATTAATTGAGGCCAATACAATACTATTAAAATATAAGAAAAAGTGCTTCTTGGATTCCTCAATCTTACGTTCCAATATGTTCAAAAAGTCTAATGTTGGTGCAATCTACTTAACCTTTATATAACTTTTTAATCGTCTTACATATCTTTTCTATTATTTTTCTCTCAAAATTAATTAATACTCAAGATAGTATAATTATCACGTAGACCCTTCTATTTGAAATAGTTTATCTAGTTTGATCCAAATTAAGCATAAGTTAAAAATAGGATAAAATTCAAGGACTTTTATTTAAAGGATTAACGTTATAAATTTTATCATATTTATCTCTATGTTTTCATTTAAAAATATTCAAATAATTATCGTATTGATTAGTAATTATATGTTATAGGAGTTTTTTTTTTTATTTTTTTTTTCGTTTCATGAATAGCAGCATACCTTCCTAAATTTCTACAAATAGTAAGTAGCCCATAAAAAGTGAAGAAAGTTAACAGTTTACTAACTTTAAAGATTAAATTGACACAACAGTACTTTCTACAATGGTATGAGTTCTTGATATTGATGGCAATAACCCTTCGTATTTAAAAGATATAGTGTATATACATAACATAGAGACTAACATGACTAAATGAAACTTTAATTAACAAACATAATTAACGGAGAGGATTTTAGATATTATTTTTATCAAAAGCTTTAGTTATTTCAAAAACTAATCCAAGTAGTTTTTTTTTTATTTTATTATTATAATGTTTTACAAATCAAGTTATTATCCAAAACAAAATCCTAAAACTTTCATGAGTACTTTCTCTCTTTTAGTCAATAATTCCCATCATCATTGTTGAGTTGGGTGGTTGAACTGATGGTTGGAGTTGACGGCATTTATAAATTTAGTCACAAATTTACTTATCAATGACTGTTTATTTAAAGTCAATTCCTAAGAAAATTTTATTGAAAAATATATTTAAACGTGATTTTTACATGCAATATAATATAATATTTGAACATTTGCTTCCAAAATGAGACTTGTAGAGTTGTAGGTGTCATTGGCACCTTTTGTAGAAGATGGATTAGATCGATGTGGTTGGCACCTTTTGGCATCCACTGATTCTAACGTGACTTCTAAGTTCCCATACTGACCGCCACCACATGCTCATCACCTTCAATTCATTCACTTTCGTCACTCTCACTCCTTACACCATATTTTTCATTTTCACTTTAGATCTTAGTTTAATTAAAAGGGCTAGTTGGTTTCAAACAGCGTAATTACCGGTCGGTTTCAGTTGGTCGTGGGTTAAAACCAAACCCGGCCATAAGTTATGCTTCCTTTTTAGATTTTATATGCGATTATTTGGAATGACTCTGTTAATCAGTTATTGAAAAAGTTGGTTCGTTTGATTTTTACATTGGTAATTTTAACCTGGTTTTAATAAACAAACATACATCTTATTAGAAATTTTATTTAATAAATGCAATTATATTTTTCGTCAAATAAAATATTATCAATACTTCAAATTTATTTATGATCAGGATGAATAAGATAGCGACGACTGATATATTATTATAAAAATAAAAATTTATGATAAAATCTTTCCTGCCATATACCATATGATTTTAGAAAAGAAAATAAACATTGGTTTTAATACCAATTTGGTTTGATTCATCTGATTATGTATAGTTATCCAGAACATATATGGCCGAACAATAAAAAAATCCATTGGTTTCTCGAGCAATTATACTATTCCGGTCATGATAATGTTTTTGTTTTTTGTGATATATATCGCGAGTACTACTTTGAAAGATGAAAGTGAAACAGTGATGTCGATCATACATATGCAATGAAGATGCTGCTTTTAAGTTGGAAATGTACTCCAGCTAGGAAACATATATTTTCCATGGATGATTGAAATAGGATTGTAAGTCACAGTGATAGAAAAGTTCAGATCTGTTTGAAACAATATATAAGAACAAATCATAGTGGAGATGATGCTGAATCTGGATCATAATTAAGAAATTAAACGGAGCAAACAATTTAAAATACAAAATGATGGAATAAATTAAACAAATCGGATGAGAAATTCATCTTGATATATATGTTTGAAATAAAATCGGGAATTCAGATCTAAACATTGGGAGGGAATTTGGTATTAGATCTGAATTGGAAGGATGGAATTCATGAGACGTACGTACATGAGAAGAAGAAACAATTCCCAAAGCGTGTAATTATAAAAATCTAGTACGTCTAGATACATACATATAAGGTAAGCTAGTATATATAAATATATATATCTGTATAAGAGCGAGCTCGAATTCACATATATCATCGATGATCAGGAAGTCGAAATTGATGAATGAAGCGAGGCGTAATATGAATATGTATGTAAGTAAAAGCAAGCAATTAGAGAGGGCACCTCCGTCGTCGTTTGGATGATGAATTTTGATTGATGAATTGGTAGGTGGAGCTGAAGAAGGAATCGATCTGGTCTCTGGCAAGGAGCTCGAAGAGCTGAAAGTCGCATGATAGTCTTGTTGTGGAGGAAGGAGAGGTTCTCTTCTGTTTTCTCGGAGGCGGAGGACAGGTGCGGACGGCCGGAATCCTGTGCTCCGGCGAAGTCGGCGTCACACACGTAGACTCTTGAGGTTGAATACAAGTGCATGATTCCTCCTCCTTCTCCTGTGGTGGAATAATTAGGTTGAGTACTGTAAGCGACGGTAACTGGATGGAACGGCGCTCTCGCAGCAGATCTGCAGAGGACATGGTGATGATGATGATGGAAGAGAAATGGAGGGAGGGAGGGATATATAGTGGTTCTTGATTTATGTACAAAGTCATTTGAGGGATCGAGGCGTGCAATGTAAGGTAATCGACTGGAGAAACAAACAAGCAATATGCCCCAGCCTAATTTCCTCATTCCACCATAACATTTTTTGATAAATTATTATTATTATTATTATTATTATTATTATTATTATTCTTAATTCTTAATAACTAATATATGTCTCACTCTCAATCTCAATTAACGATTTACTGTTTTCTTCCAAATTTAGAAATTTATGATTTTTAATGACGTTTTTTATAAAATGTTAAGAAATTGTTTCTTAAAATGTGTGAAATATGGCAAGTAAAAGATATATATTAATAACGACACAGAATCTAATTGAATACAAGTGCATTAGATTCCAGTTAACCTTTCTAAACGGACAGGAATTATATTTTGATTTTTGGTTGTAAAAAAAATTATTTCTTTGAGTATAACTTTTTGTGTGAGTGTAATATATATTTGAAGAACTATTATATATATATATATATATATATATATATTATATATATATAATATATTTAAAGAGCATAAAAGATGTATTTGGATAGGAGTGCATGCTTGAATTGACATTTCGAAAAACTATCATATATATTATTTTATTTTGTTAATGATCATCATATTTTCTTAAAATTTTAATGTTTTGAATTTTAGATATAAATTTCTGTTAGGAAAAAAAAATTTATTTGGATAGAAGAGCTTGAATTGACAGTTTGGACAATAATGTTTAAAATTCAATGTTTTAAGTCATTTTGTATTAATAGGTTACAACTACATCTAATTTGACAAACATTTTGATGTAAATGAAACTTCCATATTTTAGCTCAAAATAAACATGAGTTTTAAGCTATTTGTAAATAAGGGTAACTTGCACAACCGTTATTTTTGAAGCTATTAATTTGATCACTTACTAAGAAAGATAAATTATCATCTCATTTGAACTTTGGTAACAATTTGATTCCTTGGCCATCCGAGTTAATGAAAAACTTAACATTTGTTTGTCGTTGTGTGTTTGCACGTGTTTGTAATTCTTCAAACTTCTCATCCGGCCTCTTTCATTTTCTTCTTCTTGAAGATGACAAAGATCAGGATGATTTTCTAAAAACTCAAACTTATCATATGTGAGGTATTTGATGTACTTAACAATCCAAGGTTGACGTGATTTACTTCAAAATCAAATCCAAAACTCTAAAATAAGAGGGGAAAATATTCATTAAATTTAAGCAGCAAAATCCATATATAATGTCAAAATATACCACAAAATCGATAATTGTAATTTACTAATTTTATCACTATAATGCTCCGTTATAAAGTTTACCATATATAAGTTCATCTATACATATGTGTGGGTTTTTTTTTTCCACAAAGATAATTGGATTGGTTATTACCTTTGGAAAAAATTAAAAAATGTATACAAATATCAAATGTTATGATGATAGATGATCAATAGAAGGGCCAATTATACGTTCTTTTTATTATTTTTTTAAAGTCAACCTGTACATCTGATTTGAAATATTATGATTGTTTTTGGATCTGGGTGCTTTAGACACGGCTTCGGGATTGCGGAAAACATAATCTTTCATAATAACTACACCCTCACTCCTTTTGTCTCTGCTTGTCACTACAATGCTTCTACAATAAAAATAAAAGAATAAAAATAAACTTTAGAATTATACCAATGATCTTTATTCTAATTGATTGTTGTGATAACCCAATATTTCATTAAAATATGAGAAGGTATTGAGTTTAAATCCCACTTTTGATAAAAAATTAATAATAATAATAATTGGTTGGGCCAAAGGGTTTTATCACCTAAGGTGTGTTTTCTTCTGATGATAATTTCATATGCGGGGACTGATGATGACTATTTTAATGTACGAGCTTCCATTCGGGAACGTGGCAGTCTAGTGTTTCAAAGTTTCGTATTTGAGTAATAGTGATGATTGGGTGAGTTAGTGGCCCGCCAGTAATCCAAATAGTTGTTTAAAAAAAGTAAACTTTAGAATTATATATGTTATCAAGTCAATCAAATAATGATGACTAAGAAGTTCGAATGAAATTCATATTTTTTTTTCAAACATACAACGATTAACCGAAATACTTGCTTGATGAATTGTCAATGATAGATTCATAGATCTAATCTATCAATCCAAAATTGAAAAAAAAAATCATATTTATCATACTACATACGCATCACAATCGTTTAAGTATGAGAAAGTGGACCTTCATATAAGTGTATGATGATTGTGATATATATGCAAGTAGGAGAATAATTAAGAAGAAAATTGGATGATATGATATTGTTCACCTAAAACACGTCAAATCTATTTAAAATTTCATGTATGACTTAGTTAATATATTTCTACTTGTACTTACCTTCACTTGTGTACTCGTATTTACCTTTATTTTTGTCGTCTACCTTAATCAATAGAAATGATATGTAACCTGAAACTATATTATACATGTTTACCCATAGTAAAACATAATATATTAACGTGTTATATGATATATAATACGATATACAATAATGTAAGTTTATTGAAGGTATATATGAATTAAACTTGAAATTATATAAGAAATTTAGATTGTACTTGAGTAGTTAGTATTTTAAGTTGTTTTCAGATGAGTTATAGATCTTGTTTCATGTGAATAGAATTCTAACAGTTATATCTAACCACTTAAGATCATAAAACAGCAATCCACAAACCTTTGGGACAAACACGTGAAGCCGTTGGCTAATAAGTAATTGAGTACATGAATAGTATGAGAGTAGAAATGCAAAATCCAATCACAAACCGACCCAATGTCATTCCTACTCAATAGGTTGATATTTAGACATATCAGTTGGGTCTCTCAATTTTTTCCCAATTATTACCCTATAATTTTGATTAATTAAATAAATTATTGATGTTAGATCTGGTTTCAAGACGTAGGTGATCGAATACTAGTAGAACTATAAGTAATAGGACATTGTTCATACACCAAAAACAATCACAAAAGGAAAGCTTTTAACTATTTGAAAGCTAAGTTCCATTTATCGCTTGCCTCAGGCGTACACGAAGGGATTGTGAGCACTCACTTGTCTCTTAATTTGTATTAATACTCCGTTCTTCTCTTCTTATTGTGTATAAAAAATGCCTAAAGCTTCTACTATATAGCACTAGGTTAGTACACCGTATATTACACGGATGAATAAATAAAATATTAAATAATTATTAATAAAAATTAATGAATTATAAAACGATCTTTTGATATAAGATAGGATTGATATTACGTACGAGTGATAAAAAGACGATATCATTTTTTAAAATTTTGTTTAATTTTTTTTTTGTTTTTCTCAAAAAAATTGGATTTTAAACAAATTGTTTCAAAACAAACCGTTTTTAAGAAGTGTCATTTTTAATAATTTTATTATTATAACTTTGAAATTTAATTAATTTTGTTTCATAAGAATTTTATTTTTTAAAAGCCACAGGTTTTAAAATATATTATGTTTTTTAAAAGTTTGATATTTTTTCTGAAAAAGTATCTTATTTTATAAAAAAATATTTCTTTACAAATTGCATTTGTAGAAAGATTTTTTTAATTTAATACAAAAATTAATATGATAAAAATTAAATAATATCATTTGTAGTTAATGATATTTATTAGAAGGGAAAAAGAAAAAATAAAATTTAGATGTTCTGGAATTATAACAAACGTCATACAAAAATATTATTTTATTAGTATATATAAATTTCATTTGTACTTTTATCAATCACTAAGGTTGTAACCACTAGAGCTTGTAAAATGTAACTGCAAAGGTAATTATACTCTAAATAACAAGACACTTATAACTACGATAACTTTTTAGATGATTTCTTTTTGACCATCGAAGTTTTTTAGATTTTTGTTTTAGCCACCAAAGTTTAACTACTTTATAAAATGCACATCAAATTGTGTGTGAACACGTGTTGGTTGCTAATAACTGTGCGGCTCCCCTTTTTTTTTATTGCAATTGCTAGCAGTAATCTTTTTATAATGATTTTGAGTGTGTAAAATGGTTTATTATTTAATACATCTAATTTTACAAATATTTATTTTTTCTCTTATAAATTTTTAAGGATCATATCTTATAAAAAAAAGTTAAATATTCTGTCGAGTCATGCTTATTTTTATCTACATCTCGTTGCAATTTTGTTCAAACGGATTTGATTGAAGCCCAAATGTACAAAGGTTAACGTTGTTTTAACTTTTAAGGTATTGATTTTTTAATAGTTTTTTTTTCTGTATTTATCTTGCAACTTTTAAAATATGATTTTTATAAAATTATGAAGAATGTGCGTTATGACGTGCTTATTTATATCAATGTTCCGTTGCACATTTTTTAAAAAGCGAGTTGTTGATGTAAAATTTATTCGAAACCGATACAAGTAGGCGAAACCGAGTCTTCCTGCAAGGCGCGGGTTAATCAACTAGTTGGACTAATGGGTGGGTTGGATGCAAATTAAACTAAATCAATATCTAACATACTAAGAGTACATTCGTGTATCTTATAGTGTAAAAATAGCTTGTGCGACCGGATAGCTAACTTGTTATAACTACTAAACCTTGATCAGTCGTTAATATTCTAGCCACAAAGGTCATAGTAAAGTCTCATCGAGTGCTCACTGATGGTTAGTTAACTTGCATCCACTAAATCAGTATTCTTTTAAATATTTTGAATAGCAATACCTCATTTTGAGATCGATTACATTACTTTTATTCGGGCTTGAATGGGTGTGATCTCTAAAAAGATTTGGACTTTTATCATTGGACTACCAATCCAAGTGATGATTAGTCATTAGTTTGTGGGCGGATGGGATCCGATTTATTAAACCAACATATAAGATGCTAAGAACAGATAGTGTTTTTACTACTTGTTAAAAGTATAATTATTTGACAAGTTTTTATATAATTTTTTTTGATAAAATAGAACACTACCAAAATAACAAAATGTTAAAAGAGGTACTGTGATAAGATACTAATAACACTACTGTCCTTGCAGTCAGTCCACATTCATATTGCCCCGGATCTTTGCATTTATTTTACGTATATATTTAACTGTCGTCCCACTCTTTATATGCAATTATTTATTCATATATTGAGGTGGCCATTGCTCCAAGCAACCAAACTTCAATTTTCTGATTATAATAACTGAGTAGTTTAATTTTCTGCTTTCGTTAGCTGTAAATAATATTAAAATAATCATCATCATAAATTCATAATAATAAGTTATATATAGAAAAGCAAACATATTTAAAATATATGGATAATTTACATGAAACTATTGTAACACGCAAGTATAGAGTATTTTTGTTTTCTTATTATGGATTAGTTTTAAACCAATTTCGCTTTGACATTAGTTTACAAAGCATAACGGCATGAACTTGCATAGACCTGGTAATAATTTTTTTCTTAATTATATTTAATAAATACTGATTAATAAATAAAAAAATGAACGAAAAGAGTTTGGATTCTTACCTAAAGTATATAACCCGTTAGTTGTACATTTGTTACCTTTGATAATTTATATGTTAGTAAGCTTGTATAATACTCGTTATAACTGATTCTTCTAAGAAATTGGTGTTTATATATACAATTTTAATAGTTTTCGCCAAGGCCATGACCCAGTGGTTTATTGATAAGGTGTTTCCCTCACCAAAATCTTGAGTTTTAATTCTTAAGAATTTTTTTAAAGTAAGATATAACATTATTGATGTCGGTAATAATGTTTCACCTGTTAAATTCAAATATTTCTAGAAATAGATATGTATCATGTGTATATTAATGGGTATTGCACTATTGTATCATCTGCTGTTTATATCTCTTAAAATAAATATAAATATCTATACATCTATACATATTAATAAAAGAATAACTTCAGTGTCACATGTCCTCTTCCTAGGATGTCTACTTAGAATTTATCCACGTGTAATCTACTATAATCAACCTATTAATTTAAACAAAAAGCAATTATGTCAAACTTTCCAAACTTAATCTTAATTTTTAATTTTTATTTTAAAGAATATAAATAAAAAATCAATCAAGTCAAACTTTACAAGTTTGTTAATATTTTTTAAATAAATACATTTTTATTTAATATGATAGTAATATCATAATAGTCAAAATTTTGATCTTTTAATAATCACAACTTAATTTTTACAGTTTACATATCATACCATTTAATATGATAAAAAAAATTAAAATAAAACAAATTAAATAATTAATTTTATATATCGTTTATTCAAAACGTATAATACAGTGATCACTAACCTAGTAATAATATATAACCTCAACACTCGTCTATTTTCATCTTAATTAAATATATATGGTTCTTAAAATATATTAAAATGTTTAAAAGAGTATCAAAATCAATCACGTTATGAAAATTGATTCTTAAAAGTGTGAAACAAATAAATAAAAGAATTATTAAGAATTTGAAAAGTGTAAAATATAAATTTTATAAGGGGCTATCATTCTTTTATATTTTATAGTTTTTTAAACAAATGTTGATACTTGATTTATTTTTTAGGAATATGAGTTTGTGTTTCTTTTTATAGAGCAATAAAATCCTTTTATATTTTATAATTTTCTTTTATAAAAGAAAGTTGAATAATCTATTTATTTTGTGTTGGGTACAATCCACATAAATTTGTGTGTCCAGCCGCAGCCTTCTGAGCTGAACGTTTAAGTTGAAGATGTGATTGACATTTACACATAGTGTAACTTTTTCTGGCATTTATTTGATCTTTATATTTCATTCCTTTAGAGACATCTGTTCGTGTTTAACACAAGTTGAATTAAAATATTAAATTACTAGTTAGTAATTAATGTTTAAAAATTACAAAATAAATTTTTTAATAAGATATGATTCAAATTACGTATAATCAACTACCTTAAATAATTAAGTAATAACAATATCTTTCAAACTTTCATCTTTAGAAAACTTTTGTTTAATATGTTTTAAAAAGAAATTACAATAATAATAGATATAAACATATTTATAATAATTACAATTATTATAATAATAATACTAATAAAAATAACTTTTACAACTTAATACTGTTTTTTGTCGTATTAAGATATTGTTACCCATAATACAATGTTTTACATTTGATAATTGTGTTTGTTTGAACGCTTTTAAAAATATTCGTTTTAATCTATATGAAAACAATAATAAAAATAACACAAAATGATCTAAAAACGTAAAACACACCGATGAATACATATAACAAATGATGTAAAATATATGACACAATTAGCTAATATTTGACACAATATATGTATAAGACACAATGAGTTAATGTATTTGACACAATGACCAAAATATATCCTCTTTAAAACAATATAAGGACACACGTCAAACCTACAATTCTTTTTAAACTTTTTAGATTAAATATTATTTTTACTATAACCCTACCCTATTAAAATACTATAAAATACTATGTTTATTCATTTATATGTTATTGTAGTCATGTACATACTATTATACGGTTAATAAGCAAATCCCAAATATATTTTATAAATCTATTATATGTGAAAAAAATATATTTATTTAGACTTTCCATGTAATACATACGATAGTGTAAATACAAAGAATAAAAAAAAAACAAACCAAGGAAGACTCATGATGCAAAAAAGAAAAAAGTAAAATCCAAAAAAGTTGAAAAGTAAGAGAGATCTTTTTGCATATAGAAGCAATACAACCAAGTGTGTCTCTTACTCAACTTTTTTTCTTTATTCTTATGATTGATTACTTATAAGTAAGATTGGTAAATAAAATAGTTTATTTCTAATAGATAAAGTAGATGAAATAATATTTGTAGGTTAAATCACTGGCGGAATTAGTACCTATATTGATTAGGATTATCATAAAATTTCACATTTCTCTACAATTGATAGTATTGTTTTTCATTGACGATATTTCACTTTTTTATTCACATCTTCTAGTTCTAAAAGAAACTTATATTTTATATTTTTGGGTCTTGTAATTGGTATGCGATAGATTGGTCGAGTGATTATTGTTGGGACTTGAGCCATATAGATTTACCATTAAAGGGGTAAACCTTACAGCTCTAAACATTCTTTCATATCTCCAACCAATAAATCGATAGTATCAAAGTTTTTTGTTGTCCAATTTGTTGACTATTTTTTGTGATACCCTGAATTGTTGCCACTATATGATTGCATATAATCCTAATATGTCGGTCTCGAGATTTTATTGATACGAATATATAATTTGTTTGAGGTTTTATTTGTCGGTCTCAATATTTTATTGATCGTACTTTCCTAACACGTATATTTGTTTTTTTTGGTTATATATGACAAGTGAAGGTTTTTTCATTTTACACATCTACCGTCATGAACCAAGTTATCTAACTTAATTATGAAAACTAACAATAGTTAAACCAAAAGACCGAATATTAAAAAATCATATACATAAAGGTTGTCTAATGTAGTTAGTAAAGATAAAAGTTGAAAAGTGAAGTTGGTTACAAAGATAAAGGTCTTTTATGTATTTACCATATGTTCACCTTTCTATCTTTTACTTACATGGACGGTCCAATTCTTTAGTTATATTACATATACTGACCGCGTAATTGTTCTACCAAACTTATATTACTTGTACGCTTCAATCAAACTTTCTAATTTTATTTTTACATAAATAACTAAAATACAATTGTATATACAAATTTACCATCAACGTAAAGAACACGATACTAGTTTATCTTTTAACCTTTATATCTAGATATAAAATGTTTGTTCATTTTTTGTTATGAAGTAAAAATATTTTTTGAAACTGTCCATAAATAAACGATTTAACGTGTCATCACACGCTCCTTTCATGTCTTCGCTGATATATCATGTTTTCAACTCAAAACTGACTCAAATTCGTTGGAATCAAATCTAAGCTTACGCATTTAGTGTTATACTGTTATAAATTAAAACGCTAGTAGATCCCGTCATTTTCTACTCCTTATGCTTTATATCAATCTGTAAATCATGAAATTTGATCAACTTGTTGAATAAATACAACTAATTATCTTTTTTGCATAAGTTTTATCTTCTGAGTTGGAAAAGTTACATTCTCTCGTGAAACAAATCACGTATTCTATGACGCAATAGGAATGGTCTTCCTAATTTGTTGTCAAAAGTGGATACCGATTCTTTGTGGTGTAATAAAAGATTATCAGCTTATGTACAAGTAGTAGCTAGTGGCGTTCTTACAATTGTTTATATTAGTAACAACACATGTGAGCAGCACATAATATATGTCAAACTAGTAGCATTGTTCAAAACAACACAACGAGGTATTAAAAATTTAAATTGAACTTCTTCGGTGTATATATGAGATCTTAAGGCAATCTTTAACATTAGTATTTTTCATTTTATGTAAAACATTTGCCAATAAAAAATATTTAACTATATCAAACACAATGTCAAAACTAAGTACAAAAATTCAACACACTAGTGTTCCTTGATATTAATAAAGAAACGAGTAACTTTTAAACAATAAATAGATTTTTTAAAGACCTTTTTGCTATTATATTAATCATTATTATTAATTCAGATCAAAAATTTTTAGAATTCTAGAGGATTGTTGCTGTATTGAGCAGTTTTAGTAAAATCGGGTCAAGACAATCTTTGAGTGAGCGTAGAGAGAACAAAAATCACATTCTAAAATAACACTACAAAGCCCACCTTCAAAGTATACAAACGAGATTCAAAGTGACATAATTAAATAAAATTAGTGTAGACAATAGGTTGTTGTGGTGGCTAAGAAGATAGTGATGAATATGAAACATGTAAAAGCTTTGAAGGGAAACATTAACCCAACAACAAAGTCTTAAGTCGACTCATACGCAACTGCAATTCTACACATATCTTAATTTGTATTAACAACCGTTAAAATCTAAGCCATTGTGATTTTAGTTTTAAGAGCAGATCAACAAAAACATTAGAAATATCATAAAAACTTCAAAATGCTCACCAAAGCAATTTGATGTAAAAACCCCCACTGTTGATTACCAACTTATTAAATTAACACAACACATTTAACACATCCAGAATTTTCAACATGTATCAAGACTTAATACTTTATCTTTCACTATCTATAAAAGTAGTGTAATTTTTTAACATAATACAAAATATCAAACTTTATTTTTTTAGCTTTTTCTATGGAACATGTGTTAGAAATTGGCTAACACTTTAGGAAACATAATATAACTAGAGATTCTTCGATTGTAATCACTCAATAAAAAGATATCTTTAAACGTTAACAAGTTTTGTTTAGACAATTAGACCTAAATATGAACATAATCATCCAGTGATTCAGTTCATATTACATTAACAAAGTGCTAATATACTAAAGAGGTGGTTGGAATCAGATATGTATTTTCTCGTGATCTTCTACAAAACACAAATGAAATCATGGATAATAGACTATACTTTTTACTTTTGAGTGTGAAGAGATACCTCAAGATAGCATTACAATGTAATAGAAAAAACACATGCTACAAAACTTCCTACCTATCAAGTAGATACCATTCGAACAAAACACAACAAACTTGTGTATGTTCGTAGGAAGATAATGACATGCTAAATCAAAATTTTCCACTACTAGACTAAGATACATCATACTTTAATCTAAGTTTCGTGACTTCAATCTTGAATGCCAAGAACTTAGTCCACCTAATCAAAAGTAAGCAACTCGAATCCTCACCACTAATAAGTTTGTTATAAGCTGCTGAGTTTTGATAAAACAAAATGGCAAGATCGAAAACCATAATAACCTCTAATTTATCGTTGCACCCTGATCATAAAAGTCACAAAACCAATAAGAGAATAGAACTTAAAACCATTAGATGAAAAACTAAATCGAAGTTCAACTTTGGGGGTACCCAATCTGCAAAATCGTCATAGCCGGCAACATTTGTAGAGAAAAAAAAAACCCTACCCCGAAAATCATTTTAATTAAATTTTACTTTTCACATAAGGATTATTTCTTTAGCTTTTATGCAACACATTCGTATTTTTTATAGAAAAAAATTAAAAACAAAATGGCTAATAAAGAATTAATTGGATGGAGAAGAGGAAGGGCACACACCGTTATAATTGAAAGACACTGTAGATAGAATGAACGAGTACTCTTATAGAATAAAAAAAAAAAAGCCTAATGCTTCGTAACATTATGTATAAAAAAGCAAAGTAGTACATGCATTAAAAGCTATACTTATTGGCGGTTATTTATAAATTACTGTATTGTAAGTTTCATTTTAATACAAGAATCAATTCTTTTTATTTAATATATATAGAAAATTTAAATGTCTCTTTAAAATCATTAATTACACCACCACCCGGAACATACTGTGGTCCATGTTAACTAATGACGTGTCAATTCTAATTCTTAAAAATTGGGGATTAGGTTTTATTAGTTCGTCCCCAAAATACACAAACAGTCGCTGAATCTTAAACGAGATTATCATCTAAAACACACACAAATTCTATCAATACATCCACTGTTTGTATACTCTTTGATCTGAACCTGTCGGAAGTTCTTATAATCGATTCGAATTCGCATCTTTCTCTCGCCCAAGAAATTTTTAGGGTTAGTATATTGACAAGAGCGCAAGGATAGCTTCAGAGGTACGTTTTTCACTCTACACTTTCGACTTTGTTATGGGTTATTTATTATATATCAATCTCGATTCTATCATTCATCAAGTTGTATCGTTGATCACTAAAACACGGTTTTATCTGGTAATGATGTTTATCTTGATTATGAAATTAGGGGCAGAGGATTGGGTATGGTTGATGAGGCTCAGAAATGCTGAATTGTGTGTCTAGGGTTGTTTATTAGTGAATTCAGGTGGGGAGAGTTGGTGGGAAGATGACCGATGTTCAACTACAACGACTACAGAAGCTTGAGAGCACCACCGATGCGTGTTCAGAATTCGAGAGGGATGGTTCTGATTTCGAGAGGGGATTGGAAGAATTGATGAGAGAGCAGTTGGATGACTGTATGTCGTTTGAATCTTGCAGTTCTCGCAATGATGAAGATGAGGATGAAAGTGAAGGTGGTGATATGCTTGTGAGAAGGAGGAGGAGGTTGGAAGACTAAGCACGTGCGCATCATCTATCTTGCAGATGTGGAGGAAATTGGAAGACGAGAGTCTGAATTGATGGCTATTACAGGTCTGCACACAGTTTTGATGCTCAATTCTTTATTCTCGAGGGAATCTCAGTCTCAATCCCCTACCTCAAGAAGACAGGGGAATGTTGAAAGACTAAGCACGCGCGCATCATCTATCTTGCAGATGTGAAGGGAATTGGAAGACGAACATTTGCTGAATTGCGCTCGAGAAAGAGTCAGAGAAAGACTCAGGCAACAGAGTGGTGTGGACTCCAATATGTCAGAAAGCCGAGCAAGTGAACATGAGAGTGAGAATGATTACGGAGCTTGGTCCAATGATCAAATTGAAGCTCAATATGAGCATCAAGAAAATGCCGGTTCTACGCTTGAGCATTCTCCAGATTCAGTTGAGCTTGATGTTGAAAGAGAGGGAGAGAGTGAGGCTTATAGTCCAAGAATGGAGGGAAACTGGTGTCACTGACCATTCATCTATTGTTCCCGGGAGAAGTGGTAGCCCACGAGCCGAGTGGCTTGGTGAAACTGAGCGTGAAAGGGTTCGGATTATGAGGGAGTGGGTTCAAATGACTAGCCAACAGAGGGGTCTCGTGGTAGTCATAGTGAAGAACAGGGTTCAACCGTTCATGATCAAAGTCATGATAGGGCAGGTCTTGATCATCAGGATGAAGGTCAACCAGAGCATATTAGAAGGGACATGTTGCGGTTGCGTGGGAGGCAAGCTCTACTTGACCTACTTGTTAGGGCCGAGAGGGAACGCCAAAGGGATATGTGATTTCTATCGTTATTTTCAGGTCAGTTTTAATCAAGTAATCTCTTCATTAACCATCCTTTGTTTTGCTAATGTTATAATCCTTCCAAAGATTCGATAAAATATCATTTCGTGTTGATCTTTTAGCAACTAAGTGAGTTTTGGTCCCAAGATGATTAGGTGCTGACGTTTGCTTTCATTATGTCAGTCGTTACTCAGAGGCCGATTCTTAAGAAATGAAGGGCCTGTGGAGGAAGAGAGGCTTCCATCAGTGGCATCAAGTGAGCTAGTCCAACTGAGACAACACCACACCGTCTCTGGTCTGAGGTATGTTTTGGCAAAATTGGTGAGTCAGCAGGTAGGGTCACGGGTAAAAACAAGTCGGGATATATGATTTCTATTGTTATTTTCATCTTCTGATGGGTTATGTATCTCTTCTTTATTAGGGAAGGGTTTCGGTCCAGACTAGAAAACATTGTTCGTGGTCAAGTAAGCAGTCAACATGAAAATTCATCTAACAATAACACCACTGATGTTAGAAGTTATGAGACTCATGCAAACACTCCGCATGAGAGTGGGCATGAAAATCAGGAGCAAGCTCAATCATTGGTTTAAGAAAACAATATTTATCAGGTTTTAAACCATATGGAACGTTTGGAAACTGCCACAGCTGTTCAAATTACAAATCAGCAAGCAACCTTGGATGAAGGAGAAAATTGGCAGGATCAGGCTTTAGAAGACGTTGATCATAATTGGCAAGAAAGTTCAGGGAATGATTGGGTACAAGAAAACTCAGGGAGTGAAATAGGTGGTATTCGTATGCAAGAGACCAATGATGTTTGGCATGAACCTGGTTCACATGAACCAGTTGAAACTTCGTCTGAGGGACTTTTTGAACCACCAAGAACCCGATGAACCATTCCTTCTAGGAGAGCCAACAGATTTCATGCACCAGAAGATGATAACGTGTACAGTATGGAATTAAGAGAAATTTTAAGCAGGTAACTGACCTTTGCCTTTTAAAGTCATCAATAACCATTTTCACATTTGTAATTAGAGGAAAAATGTTTGTGCTATAATTTGTTTCTCTTTGCGACTGATCCTGTGGTTTGTGTTAGGAGAAGTGTTTGTGAGAGTTAGGATCATTTAATTCAATCATATGTTGAAAGACAAAGTCGTGAGCCCATTGCTTGGGATCTATATAGAAACTTGCCTATCCCAACATCACCAGAGGGTGGCCAAGAGCAGCATGAAGTCACTGATAGACCATCAGCGCCAGTACCACCACCACAACCAATTTGGCACCATGATACACCTCACTCTGGTTGGTCCCGTCACAGCATTCATCGTTCTGAACTTGTAAGTCAGGTATGTGATCCTGTTTTATTGCATTGTCATATCACTTCATATTAAATAATAATAATAATTTCCACATGGGAATTCACCAAGAAGGAGTGGTATGCAGAGGATGCTTGAGGCTTGCATGGATATGCAACTTGAGCTACGACGTTCTGTTAGACAAGAAGTTTCTGCTGCTTTGAATCTGGCAGGTGGTGGACTAGGTAGATGTTATTATGTTAACATCTAAACGGCTATTACTAACTTATAATAAATGCTGGAGGGGTAACTGGTTGAAACAAGTTCGGGTCAAATACTTGGTAAAGAACAAAGCGGGCGGTTGACCTCAACACTTTTCGTTGTGTCAAATGGCTCAAACATAATCTCAAAGTCTACTTATTTTACTAATAATCAAATTTTTGAAGTAAAGTGATTTTGGAAGTTTTATGAACTAAAAGTACATGCTTGACCTGTTTTCTTATAAGTTCTTTTTGCCCGTTTGACCCATTTGAGGTAAACGAGCTGAAATTGCCACCTCTAGTAGATGCATAGAGAAAAAAGAAAAACATAGTGAAATGCCATGTAGGTATAGGTGCAGCAACTTCTGAAGATGGATGCAAATGGGTTCATGTCAAAAAGGGAACTTGTTGTGTTTGTTGTGATAGCCAAGTTGATTTGCTACTGTACAAGGTACTACATTGTTCTTTTCTTATGCTTTTGGTTTGCTTGATTTGTTTATTTTGCTTGTGCAAACATGGTTTGAATGAATCTTTTGTTTAATTCCATATATAAAAAATACGCGCTGTTAAAAGAAAAATAATAAAATAAATAAATAAAACTTTGCCAATCATCATCCAATTATCCAAATCACCTTTTTTAACCTTTGCTCAGGACAAGCATTTTTTTTCTAGATAGAAGAATATGTTTCGAGTTTGATGGTAAATTTGTGTATGCACTATTTAAAAATAGAAGTTGGCAAGTTAACTATGAACACCAAATAAAACATTTAGACTTATCTCGGCTGCTATGGTGATTGTAGGCAGTTTTTGACAACAAATCAAATTTGCCACCTTTACTTATGAGCTTTAAATTCTTGATATTTTTAACCTAATCTTATAATGTGCTACAGATGTGGCCACATGTGCACATGCTCAAAGTGTGCTAACGAGTTGGTTCGTGGAGGAGGGAAATGACCTTTGTGCCGGGCCCCCCATTGTTGAGGTATTTCGAGCTTACTGCATATTGTAAAAAAAGATTCACAAATCACCCGTTGAAGAAGAATTTCATCAACTGCTCACATATTGTAAATTGCTTTTTTATTTTCTGATTTAAACGCCAAACACAGTGCATTGTATAAACATGACTATTCAAATAATTGGTCGTAAATAAACATTGTTTATTTGAAGGCGTCACTATCAGAGTAGTTGAGAAATTGCATCATACTTCACAATTGCTAGAGTTGTCAAAATACAATTCCAGGTCATGGCTCTTGTTTTGCGATCTCATCTTTTGTTGTTTGTGGACCATTCTACTCTTGTCAAGTCTCTTTCATCAGCAGCATTTATTAAAAACAAATGCCAACATCATTAGTGGATTGTCTTTCTTGTGGTTACGGACTTGGTTTCATTTGCCTTTTCTGTGATTCATCACTTGATAAAGGGATATAATTTACGTACCAATAAAATCTCACTCACAATTAAGGTCTGAAAAGGATGAAATGAAGACAAATCTTCTCTCGTGAGTCGTAAAGAGTTCTGATGTGGTAAAAATACATTAACTATATAATTTTATGAACTATTTTTTAAGTATAGTAAGATTATTGCAAAATATTCCATTATATTGGACAAATCTTCTACACTTGCGAAGTAAGGTTTTCTGTTTTTTAACCCTTTAAAGGCAGTCCTGCGCAAACTATATTTATTTGGTCATATTGGTTAGCGGGATAGGTCCGTTTATAGAAAAAGTATACTAAATTAATTAGTTTCAATTCAACAAAATCTCAAATTCAATCCGAGTAGCATTTACCATACAAATCTACGATGACGTACAAAGTGTTACAAATAACATACAACTTCTCTTCAATAAAATAAAATTTTAAAAAAAATCGCATTATCTACCTCACAATGTTCTCTATATACTCCACTTGTTTCATATATTGCATCATTGCCATACTTTAACAACAATATAAGCTCGGTCCTCTTCCTTGTATAGACAAGCATGAATTATTGATGTGATTTCATGAATATCTTAAGATAATTTTATGAAAACCAGCTCCTTCCAGGACCAATGGCTTTTAGCTTGAAAACTAGCTCTTCTCGTTGAGCTTCTACTTCTGCATACTTAAGGCTCATGTGAAGATAGCGTTCCTGAAGTTCATTTAGCTCCCTCTCAAGTGATGAAACACGATCCTTATGTTCTTTATTGATCTCTTCATTTTGAACCTCTAACTTTATGGGAATGTCCGACTCATGAACAGGTCCCTCAGACATGAAGCTGAAATTTGATTATAACAGCAGTAATTAGCATATACAATTGGAAACGATCAATTACAACGCAAGATTAAAAAAAAACGTATACACATCTAGAATACAGTGTTGTTTAACATGAAAAAAAGTTGTGCAAGTGTAAAGATGGAAAGAAAGCTAAAAGAGATGGCAAAATGGACGGGTTAAACAGGTTGGGTGACAAGCTAGGGTTGAAATGTGGCCTTTTTAGTGAGGGTTAGAACAGGATGGGACGGATCAGGTTTGAACTGCAAAAATTTGTGTCTGCATTTTCTTTGTAAATAAGGAATAGGTAAGATATGATTGTGCAAATTATATAACTATGATGATTATGTTACTATGACGATAATCTAGATTTTTAAGTAATGTAAGGTTGGAGGTTGTATGCATAAAAATTTACAATTTGGGTTTTGACCCATTTCATTTTTAGCTATATTTATGTGACTAGTTTCAGCCATTTGTGGCAAGACACAACCCAAGGTCCAAATTTCTACCTTTAGATGATAACATGCAAACAAGGCTTGATTATATTTAAAACAATTCTTTCACACAAACCTCTTAAGCTGTAGTTTATACATATTGTTAGCCTCCAAAGCCTCTGCAAGTGTAGTCTCTAATGATTGGATTCTTGAGTCAACTTTATTAACTTCAACATCCTATCAAGAGAAAAAGGCAATGTCAGGAGATTGAAGATTGAAACATAACGTTAAAAATTAAAATGAAATAAGAAGTAATGTGATAGGACCTCTATGAGCTTCATTTCCTCATGAAGACTACTAGTACTATCTGATCCGTCTGAAATAGCCTCATGTTCCTTTGGTTTTAGATCTTGCTGTTTTTCCTCAAGAACTTGTGTTTTCTTTAAGTATTCATCTTTTTCCTCTTGAAGTCTGTTTATTTTCCACTGTAGTTGACTGTTTGACCGCTTTAAACGCCCAACTTCGTTTTTCAATTCAGCATCTTGTGTAGCTAATGCTTCTCTAGCCGTTAGATCCCCTTGAAGCCTCAAAAGTTTTTCTTCCAAAACAATTTTATTTCGTTTATGGTCCTCTAATTCAATCACAGATTTCTGCATGCTAGCTGCTTTATGAAGTAATAAACTATTTTCTTCTTTTAATTTTTGATAATCATCCGATATCACTTGTAACGAAGCTGACAATCTTTCATTTTCAGATTTCATATCGTTTAGCGAGTTCTTAAGTGCCACAATTTCATCCTGCAATACCGGAATTCTTTGTAATTGGACTTTCAGGCTTAAATTTTTTTCAGTAACTTGTACGATCTCATTTTCACAGGATTTAATATTAGCAGAAAGCTCACCAACCGTGTTTTTTAGTTTTTCTTCCCTAGATCTTGTATTCTCCAACTGTTCCATTACTTTCTCATGGTTAGCCACTAGCTCTTCCTGGTTCTGTTTGGAAGCAGAAATCTCAATCATTAGATCTACAATCTTCTTTTCATATTCAACCTGGATAACATCAAGCTTCTTCTCAGACGATTTAAGTTTTTCTTCAACTTCTGCAATAGCATTTGCCAGCTTATTCTTATCTGCACGTAAAACATGCATTTCTAGTACTGCTTCCGAAGCCATTCTATCCCTTTCATCATGAGTTGCTGATATTTGTAACTTTAGGTGTTCTACTTCTTGTTTAAGGTTTTCGGCTTCAACAAGCTTATCTAAATACATCTGATTCAACATGTTCTCATCCTTCACACACTTCTCTGTGTGTTCTTTAAATTTCAGATGTAAGCCATCAATTTCTGAATTGAACATTTTCTCTTTCGATTCAGTCCCAGAAACCAGTGATGATAATTTTTCTTCTAAATCTTCCGAAGTCTTCAACAAATTCAAGAAATTATCTTGTGATTCCCTTAATTTGGTTTCAAAAATCGTACATCTATTATTCAACTCTAATCTTTGTTGCCTTAATTCACTATTTGATTTTTGAAGCAAATTGCATGCTTCCATAAGGTTTTCTGTAGTTGATTCTAATTTAGGATTTGCTTTTTTTAAACACTCACATTCTTCTTGAGCTTCTAACCACCTTTTTTGCATGTCTTGCACTTTCTGTCTCATATCAACTTTAGTACTTTCTAATTCTTTTTCCAGTTTTCCAATTTCCTCCTGTAATTTCAAATTTTGAGATTCTGAATGCTCTGCTTCTAAACGACTTGATTCTCTATCATCAGTCAAATATCTTAATTGAGGTTCTAGTCCAGATATGCGATCTGATAAATGTAGATTATCTTCTTCCACTTCTGCTAATTGCAGATCTAATTCATGATTATGAGTCTCTAACTCAAGTAACCTCTTTTCAAGAATCTTCTTGCCTGCAATATAAAATTCTTTTGTATCATCCAACTCTTTTTGCACAACTTTTAACCTTTCTTCCAGTTGATTATTTACTATTTCCAGATCAGACGACTGAGTTGAAGAATTAATACAAGTGCCATCAATTGAGAGATCCTTATTTGATTCTTTAAGCTTATACAGAAGATCTAGATTTTCATCAGTAAGTTCACTACAATCCTTCTCAAGTTCTAGAACCTTTTCCCTCAAAGCTTTTACTTCTTCCTTTAGATCCTGAGTTTCTAATGTCTGTGACTCAGTTTCCTTTAGAACCGGCACAGCTACAGCTTCAGAAAATTTTGCTTTTAAATTATTTATTTCTTCATCTTTCAAGCTTAATTTTTGTCTCCATTCTGATTCATTATCCAATAGAGTTTGACTTTTCTCTTCCAGAGACTTCTCTTGATGGAAGATCGTATTTTCCAATTTTTTCTGTGAATCCTGAAATTTTTGTAGTTCGACCTCTAATTTCCAGCTGTCACCCGCTGGTTGTTCTGATGATTCAAGACTCTTGATCTGCAATCTCTGTTTTTCTATGGTTTCCTCTAGTTCTTGAAGAACAGAAACAAGCTCAAGATTTGAATCTTGGGTTTTGTTCAATTGTAGAGCCAAATCATCATTCAACTCTTTCTGAAATCTCAATTTTTCTTCAAGTTGTGCCTGAATATTGTTTTTATATTGAACCTGAATTTTCAAATTATGAGCATCCTGTTCTTTTACTGCTGATTCACCTAGGAGAATTTTTAGGTGCTTAATTTCATCTTTTAATCCGTTACATTCTTTTTGTAATGCGGAAAGCTCCATGGTCACATTTTCAAGATTCTTTGTTTGATTAATAGTTTCGTTTCTAGATAAATCAAGATCAACTTTTAATTTCCTAGCATTTCTTTCCCATGATTGTGCTTCTGCACGAAGTTCTTTAGGTGTAGACCCTTCAGCTTCTAGAACAAATTCAGATGAGTGAAAAGTTCTTAATGGTGATGCAGGAATATGTGAAACTTTACCAGAATCTTGCCTTTGATTTAGAAGATTCTTTCCGGAGCGATTTGATCTAGGAGAATCATAAACATTGACCAGACCAGTTGACTCTGATCTTCCAATTAGATCAATCGCACCGTCGCTCAGGTTACTAATAGAACTTTCTCCCCCAAAAGAATCATCCAACGAATCAAAACTATGATATGATCTCACTGTTGATAAACTTGTCTCCTGTAAAAGAAATAAAACTAGATGACATCATAATTGCAAAAATGTCAATCTTGCACACTTTCATATAAGTGATAAGCCTTTTATTAAAGTTAGGTGAAATTACCCTGCTACCAAGTCCTCTTGCATGAGATGTCTCAAGAGTGCTATTGTTCAATGAAGATCCTACATTATTAACGTTTGTCCCATGTTGTACATCTGACATGTTATCTAAATCACTATATTCTGAATTAACATCTTCTGTAACAGAATTGGTGTCTGCCCATCTGTTTTCATAAAACATGCAGCCTGTTACAGCTTACAACCTTTGCAATGACTGGAAGAGAAAACAATAATCCTTACAAACTTTGTTTAGAAACAAACCTTGAATTTGCTTTAGCATTTAAGCACCGAATAGCCACCTGCAAACAGATCATCGAAATTCTTCCGTTTGAGAGAGAAAACACAGGACTACATCTCATAACAAAGGTCTAATAAAAAACTTACAAACTAGATACCAGAAAAGCCCTAGTTAAGTGAGATGATGAACACATACAGTTGCATTAGATAATACAGTAGAACCTAATAAAATTAATACACTCTAAAACTTTCTCCTGTCCCAACTTGGGCCTGCTCCAAAATACACCTTTTAGATAAATTAATAAGATAATATATATATATTGGAAAGATCCTTGTATGAATCCATGATCCCATTCATATCAAAGACCAATAATTCTTCAAATTACAAATATTTTTTCGAAATTACAAACATAGCTAGGAAAATTTAGTAAACTTTATTCTGTTGTGGCTTTCTTTATCTTAAAACTTAAATCTTCACCAAGCTCGTCTCTAATCATTCTTACGAAACTCATATATAATGGTGTCGTATTCTTGAACCTTATATATGCACAATGGATTTTTTTAACATTACTTCAGTGAATATGATACATAAGTTTACAATTCAATGAGTTTTATGTGAATATAATTTACATTTGTTTATTCAACTACTAAATCTTCATGGTCCCAACAACAACGATTTATTGAGATTTTACCCTATACCTTGATAATTATAATATCAACGATGACAATATATGAGTATTAGGGTACTAACTCACCTGTAAAATTGTTCCATGGTTACACTTTTTTAGTGGTAGGGCAACAGGAAGGAAAGTTTCAGAACTCATATAATTAGACAAATTAACAGTAACCTCTCCAAGGATGCCAGATCTAGTTGATCCCTGCCAAATGAAAACTATCAGATATAATTTTTGTGTCATAAATTTACATTTAACAAGTTGAGATTTACCTTAGAAATTAGAAGTTTATACAGCCTTTGTTGAAGCTCTTTTGATGAGTCACCATGAGAGATCCAAATGGATTCTGATAAGGTTTCTGTCCATCTACAGTTTCCATTACATACAGATGCTTTACCTGTTTTGGTAACGGTTTTATCTGTTTCTACAGATATGAGAGACAATGTAAGCTTATCCCATCCTGTAGGCACCTGCATATACAAAAGACAGTGTAACTGTAAAAATTACTTCTTAACCAACAAGGAATATTGGGCACAACCAAAAGATGACAACTACTCATATCTGACTACACACTCCCTTCATTTATCATTTTAACTACAAAACTGGTTCCTTTTAATACATATCAAGTTATCTAGATATCATTATATAAGTTAGGACAACCCATGAAGAATATCTATATAATTTAAGGTATCTAAATAATCCTTGCTCAAATAATAAATTTTTTTGTAAAAAGGTAGTGTTGACCAAAAGTATTATCATATGTGGTTATAAACCATTTTCCCTAAGGATAGAGTAAAGACTTGTCCCACCCTACCCTTCCGAGACCCTACAAATAGATTGCTATTGCTATGAGTGTGATCTACTGGGTATGTTTGTTTGTTTGTGGTTATAAACCATTTCATGTACACAATTGTTAGCCTTTTCTTCTACAAAAATTTGACATTGATGCACAAGATTAGGTTCTTGTAACTAAAATGGGGATAATTTATTACATAAGCCAACCAAGTATTCAAAAGGTTACAACAGTAAAGTATCAATTTGATTCCTTTCAGGTCAGATTCACCTAAGAACTTGCCGGAAAACTTTAAGTGGTAAAAGTGCTGTTAACTTTAAACTTCCTGGCACGTTTTAAGCTGTAAAATGACAAAAATACCAGGAATCAACTCGGATACACTTTGTCAATCAATCTAGAGTTGATTCTACTGGGCATTACTTTAAAACTGTAAACATGGCAAAAGCTTTAAAGTTATGGGATTCTTTTTGAAAATTTCTCCTTGTTTTTCGCCTAACCCAAATTGATACATCGAGTAACCTTGATCATGTTTAGGTGGCTAAGTGTAAGCTTTCAAATATTTGGTAATCATACAAGGTACATGTTTATTAACAGATGGCATATTTCGAAATAGAAGCACTTTTTGTTTCCAATATTTAATTTACCCCACTTAACTTAAAAGCTAATACACAAGAAACAAAATGATTGCAGTAGTATCCTTAATCTTGTTTCACAATCTTACAAAGTCTTCCTGGAGATTGGATAGTCACTACAGAGAGGAACAAGTAATGGTTGTGTGCTTGTTAATAGCGTGTTCGAGAGAGAGACCTGAAGAGCTTGAAGGCTGGAGAAGTTGAAATCGAGTTTTTCGGCGGATTTAAAGTCAACGGATGAAGATGATGACGAATTGCGCTTGTGAAACCTGTTCATCATCTTCTGCTTCATCATCTCCTTCATTCTGATTCGAACGGAAACCCTCTCTCTCTCTCTCTCTCTCTCTTCGCACAGTTGCAGAGAGAGAAAATGTTAGTGCGCCTCCAAATACTCATACTCATGTTTTTATATATCGTTTGTCGTTCGTATAATCCGCTCTCTCTTTCTCATACCTTATACGGTTATACCATGAAATGATATGCAGTATCTTGACGTATAGATTAATATTCTTTTTTTAGATCAAGGGTTAAGTATCTAAGAAAAAGATACAATCAAACAGCGAGATATTGTTTCGTACATTTGTTTGTTTATAAAACCCAAGTTAAGATCTTTTTAATTATATAGCACTTCATTTATTGAATTAAATCAAGATTATCATGTTCAATGTAATAATTATGACCTATCAAATACTATTATTTTATTAGTATGAGTGTTAGTTCATAGAATTTTTTCATTTTTATCTCATTAACGTATCTGAAACATGATCAAGATGGTCCCATGTCTTTGATACCTTTTTGTGAATTATATATAGAAATCAAAAACTAATATTTGGAAAAGAAGTAGTTAAAGTGATATGCATATATGAAGTATCATAATATTTGTCTTTTTGAGTTATTAAATGTCTTTGAGTTTTAGTAAAGATTGAACTAAATATTTTATTATAACATTATGCATGAAAGATGAAAGGAGCACCTCAGGTGTTACCTAAAAGTATAGCATCATTTTTTTTAAATCTAAATCGATAATAGATAGACACTAACTAATAGATACTATATACATGCCATAAACTAAAAGCATTTATAGTAAATTTTTTTATATATTTCTGAATGTGTTTCTTATATTGTATGTAATGGCTGTGACTAGAGAAGAGATAACATGTTACCATTCATCTGTAGATTATATTATAAATTAAATTTTAATGATCCAAGCTATTAGCTATTAGCCATTAGCTGATAATAATCTATATTAACAACTTGATTAGTGGTAATACCAACATAATCATCAAATATTTGCACTTGATTTGTATCAAATTTCACCCACAATGATAACTATAGATGAGCAAAATCAAACAGAAAACCAATATGATTGAATATACGATAATTATGCCACTAAGATGTCAATAATTTTATTGGTAAAAGAAATAAAATTTGAGAGTGATACATGATAAATAAAAAATATGGATTACTGTCGTTCAATAAGTAATAATTTGAATAATTGAAATCCAATTTTCTTACATATTATATTCTTAATTTTTTTAAATTAGTTTTTAAAGTTATGGATTAAAAAAAAAGAATTAATTTTAATTTTGCTCCCTAAAGTTTGTCTAAAGTAACTATTTTTCTTCAAAAAATTAAAATTATCAATTTACCTTCAAAAATTTAATATATTGTTTCAATTTCACTTAAAAAGTTTCATCATCTTAGACAAAGTTAAAATAACTAATAAAACTTTTAAACTGAAACTAAAATAATTTATAAAATTTTTAAAAGTAAATTAATGTTTTTAATATTTTAAAAGAAAATAATTATTTTTAGTTTAACTAAAAAAAGGATTTAAGACTGGTTGGTCGCAAACGCAACCGGTAGTTTCAACAAATAAACGGTGGTGGAGGAGAAAGCGTGATGTCGCGCCACTACTCCCCTGCACACCACACCAAATGAGCAAATGGGTTGGTTGTAAATTCAATTGTAATTGTAATCCTTTTGACTCGTCATATCGGCTTACACCTTACGCCACCAAACTAATACGACAGCGTTTTCTCTTGTCCACAGTTGGATTAAGCTGCGTCTGGATCGGGATCTCCACATCAAATCAATTCCATTTCGAAGAATCACCGACCATTCAGGTATTCCTTTTCATGTTTCAAGTCTAAATGCTGATTAGGTCTACCTAATTTTACTTTTTTTTCGAATTTTAAGTTGTGATGAACTGTTATTTAGTTGATCTGTTGATGCGCTGGTGATCTTCAATTGGATTGGACTGTTGCCAGATCTTTTTGTTTGGTCGATCATGAGTCTGTACTCTCTGAGACAAAGCCTATAATCTGAACTCAAATGTGGCTTGAAAGAGTTCAAGGTCTTGAAATTTTGACTTTGGATGTTAATTTTTTGCAGACATTTTGAGGAAACCGGTAGAACTATCAACTACGTTGAGTTGAATTGCATGTGAAATAATGTCGCCTATCAGACGATTTTACTATTCAAAATCACTAAATCTTTTGACGGATTCAAAAATATACATTGTATCTACGATTGAGTTAAAAATTAATGGTATAGTTCAACTCTAAATGCAGTGATCCTGTCTATTTCAAATGAGGATTCTCAACCTAGTTTATGGGATAGAATATGATTGGGAAAACATTTACCTTAGCGCGGTTCTCTATATCATGCTTATGTATAATGTCACTTGAATTAATATTGGGGATAGTTGCGACATGCTCCTTGGACTGTTCTGGTGTTGCACTTCTTAATTGCTACAGACAACTTCTATTTTACACAACACCAAACTAACAAATACATTTGATCTTTCGAAGAGCTAGTATGGGTTCAGACGATTCCAACTGGCATTCAGAATTGGACTATGACCAATGGGTTGCCCTCCCAGTGGCTGGGCCACGGCCATCAGCCCGATATAAGGTCCGTCGATATCTTCTCTTCAGTAAGCCGTAAAACCACATGTTGAACTACACTTGTTTATGTATAATACTATATCAGTCAATTGCATTACAAGTACATATCAGACTACCTATTGTGTTTCATATTGTATTGTAGCATGGTGCGGTCATTGTAGATGAAAAGCTTTACATTGTTGGTGGAAGTCGTAATGGGCGGCAGTTATCTGATGTTCAGGTATTGTCATGCCAAATTTTAATTGTATTTCTGCTAAGCAAAGGTAGTCATGTTTTGTTTTTAATTTGGATTGAAGTCTTAAAACAGTGGGCTGCTGTGGTTGCAGGCACTTGATCTTAGAAATTTAAGCTGGTCAACAATAAAAATAAGAACTCAATCACAGGCTGATAGTTTAAAAAATGGTGGATTATTAGAAGTTTTTCCTGCTACATCTGGTCAGAGTATGGTGAGCATTCTTTATGGGATAATCTGTTACCTTCCTTGGTCTACTAGTAGCTCAACAGGTTTATCATGCTATATAGTATTACTTTTGATGCAGATTAAGTGGGGAAGCAAACTCCTACTACTTGGTGGTCACTCAAAGGATACCTCTGATAACGTGACAGGTTTGTTAATTGTTGTTTTGAAAGCATTATTTTGCTCCCAAACATGAATTGTTATGTTCATAGGACCTTATGATTTATCAATTAACATGTAGTGCGTTACATCGATCTTGAGTCACAAGTGATTGGGGTTATGGAAGCCACAGGAAAAATTCCGGTAACTCATCATGAAACTTTCTGTTGTGCTTGCGAGATAGTACTCAATTAGATCACACTATCTTCAAGTAGGCCAACATTATGATTATTTTTCTTATAATGCATCTTTTAGGTAGCTCGCACTGGGCAATCTGTGACATTGGTTGGCTCAAAACTTATAATGTTTGGGGGAGAGGACAAACATAGGCGACTTTTGAATGATGTTAATGTCCTTGATCTGGAGACAATGATTTGGAATGTTGCTGAGACTACGTAAGTGAATTTGTACAAACATTTATGCACCCTTTGGTGTATTTATGGGCTGTGCTATGGTGCTATAGTAGTTTTATTTCTTTGTTGATAGGTATGTATGTGTGCTTACGTGCTTAAGTTTATTTTAGAATGTCTTTTGTATCAATTTATTTATTTCTGATAGGAAGACTCCTCCAGCTCCCAGATGTGATCATACAGCTGCTGTGCATGTAGACCGCTACTTTCTAATATTTGGTGGCCATTCTCAGTCAACTTTCTTCAGTGATCTGCATGTGTTGGATTTGGAGATGGTAATTACTCATCTTTCTTTATGCTGTTATCCAAGTTGTGTTTTTTTTTTCCTATGCAAATTCGTGAGTGTTACATACATTAGTAATATTCTTTTTTTATAGTTTTCACTATACCATTTATCAGTTCAGGCTTGTGGATTATCTGTTGTATTCTACCATGGTTCTTACAAGTAAAAGTTAGCATTCTACTGATTACTGCTATTAAATTTGCTCCTGTTTGGCTATTATTAAGGAGAGTATGCATCCACACTTCTATTATGTTATGGCGTTCTTTGAGGAATGGCAGTTTTCATTCCTTTATCATACTTGGTCCTTTCTCATCAGCAATATTATCTTCAGTGTTATGTACCTAAGATCCTTAACAAATTGTGGTTCTGAAATCAGTTTTTAACCAACTGTATGGGTTCTAATTTCAACTTGAACACCATTACCATTTCATACAACCCTGCAGTATTACCACTCATGCAGCGGCCACTAATGACTATCATCTTCCGGTTCTGCCACACAGTCAGCAACATCTATATCCTATTAATCCACCAACTCCGGCTTAAAGTTGCAAACTTTTAAGACATCCATCATATAATTAGATCTTTGCCCATGAAGCTTGTGTTTAGCTACATGTGTGCGGGGAAGAAGAGGGGATATGCCTTTCTTCTTATATTTGAAAATGGAAAAGGATTTTTTTTTCTTTTTGTTAATGAGAAAGTCATAATAGTTTTGGAAGGCTAATAAATGCATATGTTTCTGTACCTTACCTTAACAATTGAAGGACATTACAAATTTTGACATGTATATTCATGTGTCGCTAACCTTCTAGGTTTCCATTTAAAGCATGAAATCATCCAATGGAGGTATAAGAATATGAAATCTGTGATTGGGCACTAATATGGTTGCCAAGGTGTTGTCTAGGTATAAGCTGGCTAAGGGTTGTTAAGTTGACTGTAGGTTTCACATGCCAAAGATCTTGCTAAATTTAGAAGGACATAGGTACTTAAGAAACTTCCTCATATCTAAAGTATATACTGCCTGCTCTTTTTTCAGAGATCCACTTGCTAAGACCATGATTTTTGTCCTAAAACCAACTAAAAATAATGAATGTTATTATTGTGTGCATTTAACCTTTCATACAATCAAGAGAGAAAATAACATTAAAACAGTGGTTATTGGACCCTTAATTCCGACCTAAATTTTCAATTAAAGTGAATTAACTTCTAGTGAAACTGTATAGAAAGAGACTTCCTTAGGCGCTTAGCAATGGTGCGCATCAGCAGATAATGCCAATTCTTTTTTTTAATGTTATGTAACAGGTTATTGTCTAGTTACTTGAGAGGGGACATGTACGAATCACTTCTTTTATCTTTACTTTAGCATAACAGTCTCTCTCTCTCTTGTTGCAGTTAGAATGGTCCCAACCACAGATTCAAGGTAATATGGTGTTTCCAAGAGCAGGCCATGCTGGTGTTTCTATTGATGAAAAGTGGTTTATAGTTGGTGGTGGAGATGGTAAAAGCGGTAAGCATTACATAAATTAATAAATAAATTATTAGATGGTAACAAACTATGACATCGTCTTTTGTTGCAGGTGCTTTAGAGACACTGGTGCTGGATATGTCTACACATTTTTTGTCAGTCTTGACGAGTGTAGAACGGAAAGATCCACTTGCCAGTGAGGTCACTACTACTCTTTGCCTTCATTTAAATTTTAATAACAAGTAACCTTAAATTTTAATGCTCGTTGTTTTTTTCTTTTTGAATAGGGTCTCAGTGTATCATCAGCATTGTTAGACGGGGAACAATTTTTGGTTGCCTTTGGTGGCTACAATGGGAACTACATCAATGAGGTATACTGATCATTATTTTATTTTAAGAAACCACTCATTTCTAAATTTCTGATACAACTTTCAGATTAAAGTCTCTCATATAGTCTCTTTGTTTTCGATGAAATTTTAAGGTTTTTTTGATGAAACCTAGACCAAAGGACTCCAAACAACCGAAAATTTTTAAGTCATCAGCTGCTGCAGCAGCAGCAGCGTCTGTAACTGCTGCATATGCTCTAGCTAAATCTGAAAGCTTAGATTTAACGGCCATTGAAACATCAAAAACTAAGGTGGATCTTTCGGTTGAAATTGGCATTCTTAAAGAAGAAAGAAAGGCGTTGGAATCATCCATTTCGTGGGTCAAAGCAGAAAAGTCAACTCTGAAGGCAAAGCTGGATGAAGTTAATGAAACTCACGCTGACTTATCAAAGGTATGTTCAATTAACAGATTTTTGTTGTAGAAGTCTTAAATTGTTGATTAAGACTCGTATTCGTTATCAACTTACTGTAGGAATTGCACTCAGTTCAAGGTCAATTAGCAGCTGAGAAATCTAGATGTGCTAATCTGGAGGTTCTCTTTCTCTTCATTCTGTATTTCTGTATATCTTTTCAATTAAAGAATTGTTTATTATACAAGGGGTGTTTGGATGTGCGATATATACTGGTTATTGCAACTTGAAGTCTTAATAACCAGTTTTTAGTTTTTGAATTTGTGATTCTGATTCTCAGTTATGGATAATTAGTTGCATACCATCTACAACAAAAGTATTGATTTAGGGGAAATCTAAAAGTACTTATCTTCCCCTGTTCAATACCTTATTTTAAATTCCATCCACCCATGTTCAATACCCTATTCTAATTTCATCTTCATTTCTTGTTGTTATAAAAAAGAAATGTATTGAGATTAATTTAATTTATTAAATTTACATATTAACAAACAGTTCATACAAATATGATTATGTTTAATGGAAAATAATTGTCAAGTGCATAAAATCTATACTTCAAAAACTTGAAAGAGTGTCCTTTTTGATCATTTTATTTTTTACTTAAAAATCAGAATTTTCCCACAATGACAACTGATGATGTCATTATTACAACTTCAACCACACATCCAAACACTACCTCCTGCCGCCTGTTCTATTACCACTATTTATCCATCTGATTATCTAATCACAATATGAGTTTCAAAACATTTATTCAAACACCTTACAGTATTATTTAATATTATTAAGCATGTTGTGTTCGCCTTCAGACACAAATTTCAGAGCTACAAACAAAGCTATCATCGATGCAATCCATAGAGGAAAAGGTTCAAGCACTCCGCTCACAGAAATCTGCATTAGAACATAATGCTTCTGTACAGGGACAAAGTTACAGTGGTTCTTGGAGATGGATGGCTCCATAGGGTTCATGAGACTTCCCAGAATTTCAAGCTTATTACCTTTAAATTATACTTGGAGACACAAGAGCTTGAACCGTTCAGTCCAACAGTCAACTTTTCTGAAGGAAAGTTTCAGGGAATGTTTGTTGATGTCTTTAACTTTCTTCAAGGGCCACAACAACATGCTTTTTAAAATTGGTCCTTTTATCCGGTTTGGTGTCCTGTTGCTGTTTTATTTTGATCGCTACAAATTATAAAAGTTTTTTGATTATGCAATGGTATATACTTGTTACTGTGAAGCTTTAGGTTTTGTTTGACATGTTACGGATAACATTTCATTCTACTTATTCATTGATTTATGATGTTTATGTTTTTGTGTTTGTTTTAAAGTGCCAATAATGTCTGTGCAATATTTTGGTAAAATCTGTTTATTAAAAAACTTCATTAATCTCCTGTACAGATTTCAGCATCACTGTAACAACAGAATTGCATATGTAATTATTCAATTTAACTTTCATCGTTGTTAAAGTTTGGATCTAATCCTCTGTTTGCTTTGTGCCACTAAATCTTTCCTCAGGATCTTGCCAGCAACAGACTTTGGTATTTCATTTATGAAAGCTACTCTCTTGATCTTCTTGTATGGAGCCACCTGGAAATGTAAGCAAATAGCGTTATGACATGTGTCACTGCTCTTGTAGGAAGAAGGAACAAAGGTGTGTAGACTAACCTGGCCAGCAATAAATTGCATGACTTGGTCTTCACTAAGTTCAGAACCTGTTGCCCTAACTATGTATGCCATAGGTACCTCTCCTGCCTCTTCATCTTTAAGCCTACAAGATCATAATTTATAAAAATGATTGTTTCACTGAAATCATGCATGCATTTGGAAAAGTAGATGAGTTTGGTGGGTAGTGTAACGATTTTACTGAAAGTAGATGCCATAGGTACGGGTAAAATTGACCTGAATCACTTTTTGCTCAATTTTTTTTACTTTCTTATACATAAGTACACAACTGAGTGTCGTATGATTAAAAGTAGTGTTTAAAACATGATCCTCGTTATTTGTATAAAATGATTTTAGGAGGTTTGAAAATACCCACTTCTATTTGTTACACGCACAAACTTACGGTATAACTGCTGCATCGAGTATATGGGGATGATTAAGTAGTATGGCTTCCAGTTCTGCTGGTGCTACCTGCATTCACAAAGTCATGTTATCATCTGATGTAGATGTAACCCTAAACCTAGAAATGGGCCTAGTAGAGTATAACCACGCATCGAGCAGGCGCATAAGAGGTGGCGGTATTGGCCCTTTCATATATGGGTTGAATTGACAAGGTGGTCCTACATCTCTAAGTATAAAAGAAAAGGGGATTAACTTAACAGGAAATAGGTAAAACGCTGGCCAAAGTGAATTTTTAGTGCAGAAAACCTCCTGATTCATTTATTCAGAAATTTCATTATTAATGAACTAATATAATTTTTGTTTTACTGTTCGACTCAAGTATATTTATGAAAAAGTTTGGACAAAAAGTGTTTCGGGCCAATATATCCCAACCTTATTTTTTGACCCGCACCAAAAAAGTTGCCCATTTTGATATGTTACACATCCTGCCCGACCCGTCTAATTTACCACCTCTACAACTCCAAGCTTATTTTGCGAAACACAAGAACAAGCTGTTTTAGTGCATACCTGATAACCATTATATTTTATGAGTTCCTTTATTCTATCAACAACAAAAAGATATCCGTCTTCATCAAAGTAACAAAGATCACCAGTCCTCAACCACCCATCTGAATCAATAGTTGCAGATGTTGCCACCTCGTTTCCTAAATAACCTTTCATTACAGCCGGCCCCTTCAACCACAGCTCACCTTCACCATAAGGACCCACTGCAATTTTGGTGACAGGATCAACCACCTTAGCACAAAAACTTGGCAGTAAAGCTCCTGAAGCTGCTGACCGAACTTTAGCTTCCTCACCAGTAAGAAAAAAAGTTGCTGCCCCACAGCTCTCGGTCAGCCCATACCCTGGCTTCAGGTCAACCCATGGGAACTTTGCTCTGAACCCATGAGCCAGGTGCTTGCTCAATGGGGCAGCACCTGAACCCACGCTTCTCAAAGATGACAAGTCATAACCACCTCCGTTGTACTTCACCAAACCTAGTATAACAGGAGGAACAGCCGGAATGTTACTAACTTTAAAAGTTTGTATTGCTTCTAACATGCCTTGAAAGTCAAACCGTCGCATTAGAACTGTTGTTGTGCCGGCACACAACAACCCGAGCCCAAAAAATGCTAAACCGTATATATGAAACATGGGTATAAAACATAGAAAAATATCATCTTTTGCTGATGTGATTTCAACCGCCCATTTGAGTATTGTGATCATAGAAATAAGACTCCTGTGTGTTAATATTACACCTTTACTGGTCCCAGTGGTCCCCGAGGAGTATAGTATCACTGCCGTATCTGACTGATCCGGGTGGTTTTCTGGCAGCCCCATTGATTCACAACAATCAATTAACTCTTGCACTGATAGTTCATTGCCACATGAGGGTTCACGGGTTGTGACTAGGGTTGGAACCCCAGTTGAAAGTAGTTTGTGCATCTCTTCAGGAGCAGCAATGGCTAGTTTTGCACCGGAGTCAAGTACTTGTTTGGCCAGCTCTGGTTCGGTGTTGACTGGGTTAGCAGTTGTAACCACCCCACCGATTAAGAGTATGGCTAGGCATATGGTTGGATAGAGGGTTGAGTTCGGTGACAAAAGAAATACCACATCCCCCTTACGCACCCCGAGTCCATGGTACAACCCAGCTGCTAACGAGTGAATTGAGCTTCTCAGTTGACTGTAAGTGACTCGGTGGCTCGTAGCTGAGTCTATAAGCGCAACCCTTGACTCGGGTAGGTCTAGCTTCGAGAAATGAGATAATATAAACGAAGCTGTGTCGAGATGGGCCTTGGTTGGGATCTTGTGTTTTCCTTTGAGCTTGATCAGGGAGTGGTAGATCCCAGTTCGAGGGTCGTAACCGCCCTTTCTCTGGTTTGATAACCGGGTCTGGTTTAAGTGTTCATCTTGCAAAGTGTCCATTCTAATGGTGTAGGGAGTTTGTAACAACTAATGAAGCGTAGAGTGGGTTATAAATTATAACATGAGAAGCATATAGAGTTTAATTAGTCATTTGCGGCCGGCTATGACAAAGTCAGAGGTATATAAATTATAATTGATAATTGATTATTGATTATTGATTTCCTGTCTATTTTAAATAATGATGTTTTTGTGGAATGTGCATTGAAAGTTTTCAATTGTCTTTAATAACAATTAATTTAAAGTAATGTTTTTCAATGGGTTAATGTTATTCAATTTTTGTATGTTACAAAGAAGACATTTATGTCAAATATTAGGTATATTTTAGCTAAATAAAACATATAGGTCGGACAAATTGTTGGAGGGATACTAATATCTGATCATCGTAGATGAACCCATCATTTATCATGGATAAAGTAAAATAGTGACTCGCGGCATGCGATTGACAGGAAAAAACAAGGAGAAGAAGCATAATCGATGAATAGAGTGAGTGTAACATAATGTGGTCATGCTAGACTCGGGGTTTGATATTGAATACTTGGCATGTCATATCTAGCTATTCCTTTAAAATCATGGAGGTACATCATATGAGAGGTGAACTCGACATGTCATTTCTAGCGGCTCCTTTAGAAATTATGGACGTCCGTCATATTAGAGGTGAATGTAAGCCGGTTTTCTTATGATCGGCTTTCAAGTTGGTTGTAGTCCAGTGGTAAGAGGGAAAACCTTTTGGAAGTAAAAATTAGGTTTAACCTGATACAAGGTAACTTATGGTTGTGTGCTTTAGAAGTAATGTATATTCGCTGTTAAAAAAATCTTATGGTATGTATTAAAAAGTTTTCATTTGACTCGTATAAAAGAAGAGTCCAAATATATAATTCATTGAAAGGCAAGGGGAGAACAACAATGGGAGACGATCTTAGGTTTACTTACCAGTTTACTTGTCGGGTATTTTTTTTTATTCTTTTTTTATTTTACCATCGTTACCGCTTAAAGATCTTTTTAGATTAAAATTCATTCAATTTTTATATCTTTAGTTTATTTTGATTTTTTTAGCCACTATCTCTTCTTGTATGTTTATTCGATACTCAACCTCATCCCCTATATGT
Source organism: Flaveria sonorensis (assembly GCA_025506505.1). Classification (NCBI taxonomy): domain Eukaryota; kingdom Viridiplantae; phylum Streptophyta; class Magnoliopsida; order Asterales; family Asteraceae; genus Flaveria; species Flaveria sonorensis. The sequence continues at coordinate 1,966,024 of CM046436.1, read as the reverse complement.
GTGCGGTCATGGACTAAATATAGATGCATCTACGATTTTTTATGAAAACTTATAAAGCACCTTGATTAAGATATACTAATATAAACTTTTGTAAATTTGTTAGTACAACATGATTAAAATTCAAAATTTTGATTAGTTTTAAAGTTTGAGAAATTATTATTTAGCCTCCTGTTTGATCTCTGTTACAAACAAACACGTGTGCACACACTTGCTGGTTCTAGTTTTGCCACTTATAGATTTTATGACATAGTTATAGTCATACCCAGCATATCCCGTTCATAGCAGGACTACCATATAGAATGAGTTTTGAACAATGCTCTCTCATCAAGGCACACGACGTAGTATCCAGTACGTGAGCTTCCAGACTTGTCAAAAAAACTTGTCGGCTGGGAATACTATCTCTCCGAATCTAGTGAGCTTTTAATAGATGCCTTCATTCTTTATTGTTTCAAGATATCTTACGTTTAAATAAATTGGCATATGGTGAGAGTGTTCACTCCGAAATTAAAAAAATGAGAGAAATAGATAGTATGATGATGTGATGCTAATGTGACATTTAGTAAGAGTGGTAAGAATATTGATCGTTCTCCACCCCCTTAGTATGTGAACAACATAAATGAAAAAGTACTTATATTTTTTATGTATGTATGCACACATGAAAGACTTTGTATGTGTATGTCCATGCATGTATGCACTTGGTACGATATCAGTTTTAAAATAAAGACATACGAAGATTAATAATCACTTATACATTGGCTTTTAAAGATACAGCGAAAAGGAGTAAAAGAGACAGATTATACTCTTACCATTTATGACTATTGTAGTAGTTACGCTTCTAGTTCAATTAAGTTTTGTGTGTAATAAAATGGGGATAATACTTGGAGCGATTTGATCAAAAATAATTGTGGGTAGATGCCAAAGTGAGTTCACGGGAACCATGAGCCATTCAATTCGCAGCGTTTATTGTGCTTTGTTTCTTTATATCCTATGGACCCAATCCACATGCAGCATCATTATCATTTTGTTTCAAAAAATAACAGCAATTTATGTTTATGGAATGTCTAGAATGAATTTCATCGGTATTTGATTTGAACCTATTATAATAATCGGAGTCATTATCTGTTTTTTAGTTAGCTTTTTTTTTGAACGGCAAATGTGCGATTCTGTTTCGAATGATAGGTGTTATCTTAATCGCGCCCACCTATCCATGCTCTAGCCGGGACCGCACCCCAACCCCCTCAGAAGAAAACCCATTGCTGGAAAAACCATGCTCAGAGTGAGACTTGAACCCATGATCTCTCCCATATTTACATGTCATGGGTACATCACCTCAACTAAGGATCATTGGTGCTTTTAGCTAGCTAAATGTCACGACCTGCCTAAAATCAAGTCGTGTATCTCGGATTCCGTAAGTTTCCGGAATCATACGGAGGCATATAGGGCTATCCGGAAGTCTCCGGAACAACCTAAAACGTGCTGGCCCTGAAGGGACACAAGGGGGTATCCAAAACAGCCTTGAAACATCAAGAATGAACAAGATATTTACCATGAAATATCTAGGAGATGGGTTGTCAAAAAGGGTCTAGAATGGCCTTCAAAGATTTATAAAAATATCATGTAAATATTGTAATATTAGAAAACTCTAGATAAAGATCGATTTAGATACATGAGACTAGTATAAATAGGTGATGAAGTCCTCATTTGTAGGTACCTAAAAATCCAACAAGTCTAGTGTAAACAACTTGTAAAACACACTTGTAAACTACCTTGTAAGCAATACAAAGTCATTTGTATTACGAGCTTGCAAACGCTTTCGCATCGTAACTTTAATTGTTACATCGTTTGGGTCACAAAGGCTGAACTTAGAAGAATCCTAAGTGCCGCATGAGAGTTGGGAAATCACTCCGTGACATAAAGCTATGGATGATCAAATTAAATTTAAAAAGAGCTTATGTCTTATATCCTTTCTTTATATTTTACGTATGCATAGTTTAACAATTGTTTGGAAAACCAAACATGAGTAAATTTTGTTTAGTAGTCTAAAGTGGTTGACTAGGGGTACATTATACATTACCCTTAGACCTCTCTCCACAAGCATCACTCTCATGATCTTCATTTAACTGCCCCCGCTTGACCCCCTCTTGCACACAGCTCGAACAACCTTAATTTCCTATCTATCTGTGCCCCTCCAGCATGCATCTTTAGCTTAACACAATTGTTTTTCATGAACATCCTATTGAAAATGCAACCTCACTCACCAACGTTTAATATTTTTATTGCATCCAACTTCTTTCATTTTCGGTTTAAAGGTTGTGCCTTGGTTGATTTGTGACATGCGTGAATCAACAATCTCACTCACCAACATCTTTTACTTGGGATTGTTATTATGGGGTGATGCTGATGATTGTTGGTTTGGGAACTTCCTTTAATGTGGTATCATTGTTTCTTTTGGCATGTTTAATAGGCGATGATGGATAGAACACCGGTGGTTTATTGTTTTGGTGCGGTAAACGCATCGTTTGCAGCCACAATGAACTATTGTTTCCGAGTCTTCAAGTTCAATATACAATTTATGTGTCGTGCATACGTTTAGTTTAAAGGGTCAAAAATTGATGTTTTAGTTTTCTTGTAGATAAAATCCGGCCGAGAAGCAGGGGTTGATTACCACTAGTTTATTTGAAAGCACATATTCGTATGCTCTCTACGCACACGTATTTGCATATGTGCACAATTTTATATATTTATAAAAGAAATTTAGGAGAGAAAAGATCATATCAAAGTATGTGTGAAGCAAAATAATTAAATCATTGTTTATATATTCATTAAGGTAAGATGTATACGTTTATCTGATTGTTCAAGCCGTGGACTTACTCTAATTCATACATCATAAAGGAAAAGAGAAACATTGACAACAAAGATTGAGTCTTTAGAGTGAAAATTGATTTTGTTTTGGAAGGACTCATAATATACTACTAATAAAACCATGTAACATGGTTTATTATAGGATTAGGTTTGATACCCATGTATTGAAATAAAAAGTTATATAATAGATTATATATATATATATATATATATATATATATATATATGTATAATCTAATATATGTTATAGATATCATATCAATGAAATTATTATATATAATAAACATATTTAAATTATAAACAATAGTATAAAAAAACTTATTATTCATAAATATTCATAAACCTATTTATATACCTTTTTAAAGTATTTTACTTTTAACATTGATTAGTTATAAATTAAACTATACTTTAACAAAACTAAGTCTCATTAAAGTGTTTTTAATACTTTGATATTTATTTCTAGAAAGAAATTATATTGATTTGTATGGTATTAAATGAGAGCTATTAAGAAAGAAATAAAAAGTTACATAATAGTATTTTACTTTTAACAATGATTAATTATAATTTATTGTGGTGGTGACACATGGACAATCTTAGGTGGTGTCTAGATGACGATGACATGAACATATTAGAAAATAGTTATGTGAATTATAATTATTTTGATGTATTAGAGTTAGTTTGATTAATCAGAGTAGATCCGAAGCAAAAGAAATCGTTTATTAGTGTAGATAGTGTTTTAATGAGTTGAGCAATAGTCGTTTTAAGTTTAATGTTGATTTTGATTAATGAATGTATGTATGTAAAAGTGTGTGATGCATATAATTAGAAAAGGAAGGGGATATTGAAGTGGATTGAGTGAAGGTGACAAGTGTGATGCATATAAGCCTCACATCCACATCCGCATCCACATCTACCCTTGAAATAAAAAGCTCTCTCTCGTCATCATATCCTCATTGTCTTCTTCTTCTTGTCTGGTGCTTCAATGGCGGTGGTGGAGCTAAAGCCTGTTTATTACAGCAGCAAAAGCAGCCTGATCAGCGCGTATGTGTCATCCTCAGCTCCAGCTCGCCTCTCTTACTCTTACTCTTACTCTTACCACCGCCAAAGATCATCTCCGTCGCCAATCCGCTGCTCTGTCACCTCCTCCGAGTAAGCTTACTTGACTCACTGTCCAACCTCCTAAGACCTAACTAACTTATGCAATATGCATGTATGCTGCCGGATATGATGTTGTTGTTGTCCATTTCAAAGCCAAATTCAGGCTCCGCTTGCAGTTGCTGCCAAACAGAAGCCTGAATGTTTCGGTGTTTTCTGCCTCACTTACGATCTCAAGGCTGTAAGTTACTTACTTACCCCTCCCCCTCCCCTCCACTGTTTACAGATGATAACTTACTAACCTATCTATCTGTATCTGTATCTGTATCTTTCAGGAAGATGAAACAAAATCATGGAAGAAGATGATTACCGTTGCGGTTTCAGGTGCAGCTGGGATGATATCCAACCATTTACTCTTCAAGGTACGTAACAAACTCATTTCTCCTAATACAGAAACTTGTTCAACATATACATATACAGATACTTTCCATCCTTCTAATTAGGCTTTCAATATTGCAGCTTGCATCTGGTGAGGTTTTTGGCCCCGATCAACCTATTGCCCTCAAACTTTTGGGATCCGAACGATCATTTGCGGCTCTTGAAGGTAGTACATATATACATCACCTGCTTATTTATTTAAAACGTTTCCTATATCAAAATCTGCAGGTGTGGCTATGGAACTTGAGGACTCTTTGTATCCATTATTGAGACAAGTGAGTATTGGCATAGATCCATATGAGATATTTCAAGATGCAGAATGGGCGCTTTTGATTGGTGCAAAACCTAGAGGACCAGGAATGGAAAGAGCGGATCTGTTAGATATCAATGGTCAAATCTTTGCTGAGCAGGTTTCATTTTTTTTTTAAATTGAATTTCTCTCCACTTGCTCGTATAACTCGAAATCTTACAACTTGATGATGGAGATATAACATATCCCACGCAGGGAAAAGCTCTTAATGCTGTTGCTTCTCCTAATGTCAAGGTCATGGTGGTGGGAAACCCCTGCAATACAAAGTATGGAAAACTAGCTTCTCTGGATTTTAGATATCTTTGTTTTGACTTCTCATGTTCTTGTTGCATGTTGTTTGCAGTGCTTTGATATGTTTGAAAAACGCTCCAAACATACCCCCAAAGAATTTTCACGCCTTAACTAGACTAGATGAGAATAGAGCAAAATGTCAGGTATGGTTGAAAGTAGCTTTAACCGAGTTTTTGAATTATATATGAGCATGCTATTTTTTCTGCAGTTGGCTTTAAAAGCAGGTGTTTTCTATGATAAAGTCTCTAACGTCACCATTTGGGGGAACCACTCGACAACTCAGGTTGCCAAATGTTGTTCTTATATATGTATTAATTGTGTTCAATGTTCATGTTTCATTTACTGAATGTAGTTTCTGTCTTAGGTTCCGGATTTCTTAAATGCTAAAATACATGGGATCCCCGTCACCGAGGTTATTAGGGATAGGAAATGGTTAGAAGAGGAATTTACTCATGTGGTTCAGACGGTGAGTCTGATTTAACTATGCTATGCCCTTGTGTGTGTATGCGGTTTTAATTGATTGGAAATGTTTTGCAGAGAGGCGGAGTTCTAATTAAAAAATGGGGAAGATCTTCGGCTGCATCAACTGCTGTTTCTATCGTGGATGCAATAAGATCACTTGTTACACCAACACCTGAGGGTGATTGGTTTTCAACTGGAGTAAGTTCTTCTTTGCCTGTTACCACTTGAAATGGTTCCAGGCTAAATCTTTATGGAAAATTGCAGGTTTATACAAATGGGAATCCTTATGGAATAGCAGAGGATATTGTTTTTAGCGTGCCTTGCAGATCTAAGGCGAGTCAAAACGACTTTTTTTTTTTTTTTTTTGCTTCATCAAACATGTACTTTTCAACTCCAATTAAAAATTTATTTTGCCAGGGGGATGGTGATTATGAGTTTGTCAAAGACGTGATATTTGATGACTACCTCAGGAAAAAGATTAAAAAGGTATTCAAAATCTTGACTATTGAATGCTGTTAGTTGCATCTTTATGAAGATTGATACTAGACTATTGGTTTCAGTCTGAAGACGAGCTGCTTGCCGAGAAGAAATGTGTAGCACACCTGACAGGAGAGGTAAGTACATAATGGTTTCGTTGGGCTGTGTTGGGTAACGATTCAATACAGGTTGGGTCAATGTGCAAACAATTTCTTTTTTCTATTTTTTGAATTTTAGAGGCAACTAATGTGTTAAATATAGATTGTACCGGGATACCACCCCTTCACCAAAAAAAAATAATAATAATAATAATAAAAGAACTTTTCAAATTTCTAATTCATTAAATTTATTAATTACATATTTCCTCAGATCAAAAAATCAATTACATATCTCCATCCTAAACCATATATATTACATATTTTTCTATTTCATTAAAGTTAAATTAGTAAATGACTATTTTACTCTTATTTTTACTAATAGATCTTTACATATTAACCTTTTGGTATTGTAATTATTTAAAACTTTGACAATTAATTTTTGTATAAACCACATATATTACATATTTTTCTATTTCTTTTAGTTAAATTAGTAATGACTATTTTACTCTTATCTTTACTAATAGATCTTTACATATTAACCTTTTGGTATTGTAATTATTTAAAACTTTGACAATTACTTTTTGTATTTAGAGATGTAACTTTGATAATTGATGATTGTTATTTTAAAATGGAATTTTAAATTTTTGTACTTGGAGATGCAATGTTGTTTTCATTTATGAAGGTAGAACTTTGAGAAATATGTAACTAATGGTCTTAGTGTGGAAAATATATTAAAATCTTCTAATAAATAAGGGCAAAATAGTCATTTAATATGTTAATATGAATAAATTAGATAGATAGATATGTAATATACATGTTTTAGTATGGGATAATATGTAATTCATTTCTTGACTTTTAGAAATATTTAAAAAAAAAGGTTGTTAACTAGAACTGGTAACAAGACTTTGATAGCCCTTTAATGATCATTAATAGGCTACATTTTAATAGTTTATAGCTTTTTAATAGTTAAAAGGTAACCCTAATTCTGAATGGTTAAAAGGATAAATCTTAATAGTACCTCTTAACCATTCAACATTAAAGTTATCTTTTAACCATTAAGGAGGTATGTGTTGAAAGTTAATCCTAATTGTGGTCATATGTGAAAGTTTAGAGGGAAGAATCTGTCAGATGGTAAAAGACTGAATTGAATATTATTGATAGGTTTGATTACAATATATAGAGAATATAATGCAAACCCTAAAACCTAACTGGGCCCGTGGGCTCATACTAATAACCCTAATAATATTGTCTAATACTCCCCCGCAGTCGTAGCGAAAGTAACCTGATGCTATGACTGGGAAACAAAATAAAAACATAAAACAATAATAATAAGATAAACATGCTTCGATTGACTTGACTATCCAAACTATTGCCAACAAACAATATTGTGTTTGATGTTGTCATCCATATTTTAGTTGATTGTGCTACCCATAGTTTGCTTGATACTTCATGGTTCTTAATTCTTGGAATAATAAATTGAGACCCGGAGACCGTAGTCGTTGGCGATGTCTCAAGGCTAGCAAGCGGCACTCTCTTGGATCCATAGATCAAGAGATGACATAAGTAGATATAACAAAAAATAAAAGAAAGCAAGACAAGTGACCGTGGTCAAGTGGCGGTCTCTTGGATCCGTAGATCTAAGAATAATAGAAATATTTAATCAAACAGGAGTTTGAGATCGGCGGCCGTAGACCGTGGTCCTTGATGCGGCTAAAACACCGATAAACGAAAAAATAAAAAGAACAAAGAAAACATAGTAATCGCTGCATATTGGGAGCCATAATCCAGAAACAAACCAAGAGAATGAATGTGAACGAACCAAGAGAATGTATATGGGTAATAGGTTTAAATCATCAACCGATAACAAAGCTTTATTCAACATAAACTAGAAAATAGATAAGAAACGAAACAGAAGACAAAGGTGGGACAGGGCGGCGGCGGTGGCGGCAGCACACCGCCCTGTCTAGGGTTTGAACTCCGTGGCTATGGCTAGGGTTTGTATGTTTTTATGATGGTGCAGCGAAGAAGAAGTTAACCAGAACCTTAAGGCTCTGATACCATGTCAGATGGTAAAAGACTGAATTGAATATTATTGATAGGTTTGGTTACAATATATAGAGAATATAATGCAAACCCTAAAACCTAACTGGGCCCGTGGGCTCATACTAATAACCCTAATAATATTGTCTAATAGAATCATCAAGAGTCTAAAGATAGGTTTGTTTTATTTTGTAAGTTTTAATTAGCTTTATTTTAGGTATTAATGTTTATGTTTTTGGCTGTGAATGGGCTGTCATTCCAGCTGTGTTTGAGTGGAGTTTTCATTAGTAATTAAGGTTAGGATTAGTATAAAATAGGGTTATTGTCTACGAGTTTTTGGTGTGGTTTTTATTCAATAAAAAAAAGAGTCGTGGGTGTGTTTTCCCGCAAAAATGTTGTTGTTGTTTGCTTTTCTTGATCTAGTTGTCTAACAATTGGTATCAGAGCTGCAATCAAGAGACTGCTGTGATCCAGACTTGTGAAGAAAAACCATCAAAGGGCTCTTGAAGACAAGAAGAAGAATTGTTCGAACAAGATAGAAGAAAACGATCTGTGATGGATCAATTACGAAGACTGAAGACATATTTGAACCTGTGATTGGTTCATATAATTGTGGAGCGCTGATTGTGTGACACAATCAAGGTTAGGCGGAGAAGGTTTGCGTGAGGTAGCAGCAGTAGACGAAGATTGGTGCAATTCAAGTTGTATAGAGAAGGCGACTATGTGAAGCAGCGAACGAGGTGAAGAAAACCTGTGCGACACATGTTACAAAGGTGTGATACCAGTGTGGAGAAGATGTTTAATCTGTGAAGGATTGAACCAAGTTTGCTGTGAAAGCGGGTTCTAGAAGAACTAATCAGTGTGAAGAAACGAGAAACTGATCTGTGTGAAACAGACTACGTTTTGCTGCGGTATCTGTGTGAAACAGATTGGTTTATGCTGATTTGCTGCTAAAGTTTGTGAATCAGAGGATTTTTGCAGTAGGGCTACTACTGCAGGAACTGTTTGTGCAGAAAAAGTTTTTTTTTTTTTTTTTTGTGAAAAAAAAGGTGATTAGGTAGTTCAGAAAGAAGATGACAGAAGGTGCAGGAGCAGTTGTTGTACCCCATCAAGAACCAAGCAATATGACTTTGCAATGTCCAAAGCTGATCACAACAAACTACACTGCATGGTCAATTATGATGGAGACCATCTTAGGTGCACATGGTCTGCGAGAGGCCATAGAACCTGTGACAGGAAGTGAAATTGATGATAGAAGAAAGTACATGGTGAAGGCGTTAATATTTCAGTCACTACCGGAGGATGTGTTGCTTCAAGTGTCAAAGCATAAGGATCCGAAGAATGTTTGTGATGCATTACGGGTCAGACATGTGGGAGCCGAGAAGGTTCAAAAGGCTCGTTTGTAGACGCTTAGAAGTGAGTTGGAAGCGATGAAGATGACCGAGGTAGAGACTATTGATGAATTTGCAGGTAAGATAAGTGGGCTACAATCAAAGTAGAAAAGTCTTGAGTCTTCACTTGATGATGAGATGGTGGCGAGAAAGTTCCTGAATTCCATGCCAAAGAAATATTTTCCAATCGTTGCTTCGATTGAACAATACTCAGAGATTGAGAAAATGGCATTTGAAGAAGTGGTGGGTCGACTTAAAGCTTACGAGGAGAGGGTAAAATCCCAAGATGAAATTGAAGATAGGACAAGTAAATTGATGCTCACTTGTAATGATGAAACATCCTAAACCAAGAAACGATAACTATAATCAACAAGATCGTGGATGGGTTAACCGGGATGGAAGAGGTCGTGGTAGAGGCCGAAGTTTGGGAAGAGGAAGGGGTCGTGAGAATCGACCCAGTTCAAGAAATGATCAACGGGGGACAATGGGAGAACGAGACAAGTCATGGGTTCAATGCTACCGATGTGAAGAGTTCGGACACTTCGCATATGAATGTCCAAAGTCAAAACCAAAGCACGAGGAGGCCAACTTGGATTGTGAAGATGATGAGCCGACTTTACTTTAGAGAAGAAAGACCACATTAGGATTATAAGGGTGATTGTTGAAAGTTAATCCTAATTGTGGTCATATGTGAAAGTTTAGAGGGGAGAATCATCAAGAGTTTAAAGATAGGTTTGTTTTATTTAGTAAGTTTTAATTAGCTTTATTTTAGGTATTAGTGTTTATGTTTTTGGCTGTGAATGAGCTGTCATTCCAGCTGTGTTTGAGTGGAGTTTTCATTAGTAATTAAGGTTAGGATTAGTATAAAATAAGATCATTTTTACGGTTTTTTGGTGTGGTTTTTATTCAATAAAAAGAAAAGAGTCGTGGGTGTGTTTTCCCATAAAAATGATGCTGTTGTTTGCTTTTCTTGATCCAGTTGTCTAACAGTATGAACTATTAAACATCCCATGAAACTTGATAGTTGAAGTTTCTAATAATATTTTCCTTGTCTTTATCAGGGGATTGCTGTTTGTGATCTACCAGAGGATACAATGCTTCCTGGAGAAATGTAGAACCATGGAAAAACTTATTCATCAGAGCATACCATCACCATACTGATTAATTCAGGAAACAGAATGTCCCTGTCGTTGAACAATTATAGTTGCCAATAATGGCCAATTTATGCCACTTTTACTAGCTCAATATATTTGTAATTCTATCTGACTGGTTTTCAATCTTGGGTCAAAACTTGAGAAACACATGTGTGCGACGTGGTTACTAGTTTGTTTTCATTGGGTTTGAAAAATATTGAGCAATCATGTGAGACCACCATGATGCAATATCTATGCGAGGTGTCTTTAGGAGATCCTAGACACCCTCTTGTAAACAAACATTAATGCAAAACACGGATAATCATTCATATTAGAGGACTTGGTCCCAGTCATGTTCAAGGCTAGACTGGCTGGTCTCTTCTGGCCCAAATCAATCCTGTCCAAGCACAGGTATGCTGCAATGAGCTCGTCATATGGTCCCCGACTTCTGGTCCATACTTGACACCAAACATGCCCCACACACATGGCAATTTGGGTGCTAAAACATCAAAGTTACAGTCCAAACCATTAATATATATATATATATATATATATATATATATATATATATATATATATATATATATATATATATATATATATAATGTATAATAATTTAGAAATCTAAAGTCTAGGATAACATCAGTCACAAAGTACTTCCACCAAAATTATTCCTTTTTGAACTTGCTAAAAACCCAGACGACATCGCATATTAGGTCAACATTTTACAAGTAGAATGATCTCAGGCCTCAGCTCATGAATGACCTAAAACATACCAGACTCCCAATCTTGAAGCTCAAAGAAAGCACCAGAATCCAGAGAAGTGCACAGTAAAACCAACCTCGTGACACGCCTGAATTAGCCACCTTCCCAGCTTGATGTAAATTGACAACCCTCTGACCGGGCCCAAAAGAGAGAACGATGTTTAGTTGAGTGTGCTTGCCCAGTGACAAGTCAACTGCACCCCTGTTGAAGAAGACATTGTTGAAAATGACATTGACGGAACTTGAAGTATGAGAAGCAGAAGCCATGTATTTTGTAGGAAACTCTGATGCTAATGCAGGTGGAGCAGAAATGTTGCCTAACATGTAGCTCGCCTTTTCGAGGAAGGGGTATGAGATATCTGTATACCAACAAAGTAAATGTTTAAGACACCAATTGATAAAGAGCAAGCTAGTGGTGGAAAAATGAGGTCAAGTGGATTGTCAAGAGTTGTTCGGGTCAAAATACGAACTTCTAGAAAATGTCAGACCAACACAGGACACTTTTTGTCCAAATTTTCAATTTCTGTTATATAAGACCCTATTTCTGAAAAGAAAACCATCTAGAAGGTTTTATATAAGATTTACACTCTTCATGACATTCAAATGCCCTTACCTGTTTCTTGATCTGGATGCTCTTTCTTTGAAGAGAAAGCAATCTTGTCATTTTGTCCTTCAAACGGCTGGATTGCTTCGCACACTTGATGGGTTCCTTCATTAATATTCTGACAACAAAAAAAGGAGGTTATCATTAGAGGTGGCAGGAAGGACATGACATGTCCTTCCTGCCAACAAAAAAGGAGCATATCATTAGCTAAGTATTGATCACAAATAGAGGTGGCAGGAAGGACATGTCATGTATCTGGTCAAACTGTGTTCAATTTGAGACAGGTAATCTTAGTAGTCACAAAACAATTACAATAAGAATCTAAAAGATTTGATTGAAAACAAACTAGTACGTTCTGAGTCAAAAAAGCCTTCGTGCAACTTTCAGCCCATCCAACTTGTCGCCCTTTTAGTTAATTTTTTTTTCAACTTGACCCATTGACAATTTATGATAGAACACAAACCCAGATCCACCCATTCAAAAGTAAAAGGGTCAAAATGGCCACCTCCGCAAAAAGAGAAAATCTTATTCTAAAATTTACCACCTCAAGAGTTAGCATCGAGTCTGAAAAAATGTTCTTGTTTTCAATAGAATCAAAAGTGTACTGGAAGTTGTCAACATCTGGATTAAAAAATGAGGTATACTCATTAAGCATATCAAGACCAGAATCCATGTCTGCTGCATTTTTAAGGTCATCGGCTTGGAAGAACAAACTATCATCCAGTGGAAAATCACCATCAGCAGCATCAAAAAATGGTTCATCAAGCAAATAATTCATGCCAAAATCCATGGTATTGCTTGATTCTCCAATATATCCATGGTTCACAGACCCAGCATGCAACTCAGTCTGCATGGGCGGACCATAGGACTTGGATGTATCACCTTTGTCAACATGAGATTCATATTCACCTTCCACCACCAAGGACTTTTGTAGACTATCAGCCACTACTACAGATATATCACCGGCATGGATTTGTGGGGGAGGATAATCTTCCCGTGGCATGTCCGTGTTAAGAATCTGACAGAGAACAAAAAAAATAGAGCACAGTTTGAATAAACAAGAAAAACAGGATAATAGTATATATATGTCATAAATACTTCATTTTGAAAAAAAGATATTCAATTAGTTGATCTTCAAATATTCTGAAAGGCCATTCTTATAAATAAGATAACCAAAGACACACTGTTAATGACTACAAGCCAAGCATTAGCAGTTTTTCAATTGGCTAGCATTACGGTCCGAATGATGTTCAACATTGAAAATTTACAACTTTGAATCTAACACCAAGCATTGGCAGTATTGAATTAAATAACATTTAACTTTCTTAATGGTTTATAATGACCTATACATCCTGAAGGCAAATAAGATCTTAAGAGCTTCAAAAGATAATACAACATGAAACCTAAACATTCACATTGTCAGGAAGCTGATGATAATTTCATTTTTCATTTTATTATGAGACTGGATAATTGATACCATGTTGAGTTTTTAGAAAGAAATCCAAAATATAATGTCATGCATAACTTTATTATGTGATATGTACTACAAACATGAACTATGAATAGAGTATAACGGGTGCAAACCTGCTCAATATCATCAGCATCTAGATAGGAATCCTTATCAACAGGCAATTGCTCAGCATAATCTTCCTGTTTGGGAACAAATACTGACTCGTCATCTTCCCACTCCTCTTCAATAAATGGTGCCCCGTATTTTTCACCATTCTTAGGTCCAGAGCCACTTTTTTGAAATATCCTACAGAGTACAAAGGCATCCTGCCAACCAAAATGCAGCATGAATGAGGTCAAAAGAGACGATCATTGGGATCATAAGAAAAAAAGGGGGAAAATGTCACCAAATATCAATCAGACAATTGTTCCCAACTTCCTTCAGGTCACACAAAACCTTTAAACTACCAGTATTGTTTCAGCGTCCTAAGAGTTGTTTAGAGTATTATTTAAACATGCGTAACTTGGCGACATGCTGATGTGGCAACCCAATTGTGTAAAATATTTGACGTGGCAAAAACCGTATGGAAGTTATGACTCAATTTCACCATGTAAGCTATTTTATAGAATTTCGCAAGCCATGCCAGCATACTCAACCGGTAATAAAGGTCGCACCTCAAAAAAATTAAGCTTGAGTGGTGAAACTTGGTTACAGTTTAGTCGTTTGGCTGATAAAAACTAAGGAACATGCAAATGATAATATAAAAAGCATGAAAATAGCGGCAATGAAAGAGGCGTGTGACCTGAAGAATTCCAGCATTTTGGAGGTCCTGATCAATGAGCCTGTATTCATGCATGACCCAGTTTGTCCTCTCACCTTTTGGGGCCCGGCCACTATGATACACCAGTGTTTTCTTCATACCGACCAGTTGAGACCGGTAGTGAACCACTCGGTCCTTTCCAGTAGTCTTCCAATAGCCTTTCTCAGTAGCCCGGTTGGTTCGGGATCCATTCCCATATTTCTTGTCAAGGGCACTGAAAAAGTACCATTCCAAGTCTCTGCTCTTTAACTTGGACAAGCCTATAGTAGTATAACCCAACCCAACCCAAACCAAACAGAAGAAGCAAAGCATAATTCATTCAATTGACTTAACAACAACAACAACAATAATAATAATAATAATAATAATAATGATGAAGGATCATGATGATCCTTGGACTAGAGATTGAAGAGGACCTGGAAGATCCCATGGCTCGACTTTGTAGACATCAACATCAGATATGGCGTCGAATCGGAGAGGTTTACCGCAGACCTTACGCCTGAGATAGTAGCGTACGAGTTCTTCATCGGTGGGATGAAACCTAAAACCAGGAGCGAGTGAGGCAGGGGAATCAACAATCGCTGATGCCATATGCCAGTAATAATAATAGTAAGGTGTTTGGTTGTACTTAATTAAGAGAAAAAGGATTAATAGAAACAGTGGAGAATTCTTGAATTAGGGTTTCAGTCAGGGTTTGGCCATTTGGGGAAAACGAAATCCTTGTTATATGATGGATGGATGGATGAGTTGGTTGCGGGAAAATTGTGTTTGCTCAACTCGCACGTCCATCCCTTCACTCGCAAGGCTCAAGTTTTCACTTTTTGTTTTTCTTTTTTCAACTTTATATAAAATTATTAACTCTAGAGATATAATAATACGAAGAACATAAAATTGTTTTAAACACAGACACAACCGGAAGCGCTCTTTCTTTCAAAAAGAAGACAATGGATTATTCACTTTTCATCAGACTTGATAAATTAATTTAATTCTTATGTTTTCACAGTTTCACTCTTTTTTTTTTCCTCTTCTATATTTTATTTTACTTGTGTACATGTATTTTTAAGGTAAATTTTAGTGAGATCATTTAGGCTTGTAAGTGATTTCTATTAAAAATATAAACATTGAGTTGCATAAATAATTCTGTTGATTGTGATGAAAATAATGATTTGCATATTGAAATTTTAAATACATAAATACTTATGATGTATGTCGCATGTTATGATTATCATCTTTTTTGCATGATCAGTTACTATTTGATGACTTGTCTAAAATGTGACGACCAATACCTCTCCTTGTCACGGTATTACTCTCACCGATTCGCCAAGTGCGAATATGTCTTGATCCTACATCTTGTCACATTGCTTCACATCCCGAGAGACTACCCCTGCCATTGTTGCATAATTAATGCTAGTAATTGTACCCCGTGCTTTGCCGTGGGTTTTGCTATTTTGAAGCTAAATTTAATGTCAAATGATCTAAGTGAGTAGGAATTAACTATTTAGAAAACATAGAGTTAGGAATTGTGTAATGACCTACTCCATTTCAAAATGAGCACTAAAGCCCTACTTTCATTTCCTATTACATTATCTGGAAGCTGTCGAGTAGTTTTATACTGAAAATAGGCATAAATATGTGGACTTGTAATTATATTCAAAAGTGATTGAGTTAGATGCTTGCTATTATCTGGTATTCTTGGTAGACAGCAGCAAAAATAGTCAATCATAAAAAGCATGCCAGATATCTAAAATATGTCACTGGTTAGCTTGTTTCAGTCCATTTGGATTCAAAAGTTATCGGAGCTAGAAGTGTGCAAACGTTGCTTTTAAGGGAACAAAAGGCATGGTGTGTAAGATGACAGAAAAAAAGAAGTTAGCTTGCATTTGGTTAACAAGATCAATATATCAAGCAAACAGACTTGGTAGTTCTCTCAAAAAGAAAAATTGCATATATTTTTGTTAGTATTCACACATAAAATAATTTATCATTATACTTAAGAATCACAGTGGAAAGTTCTTCATTTCTATAAGCTGAAACATTTTGCTTATGCATAGGGCTGGTGGTGATCATTTAAGGGTAAGCACACACTTTGACGAAGTCTGAATAAGTTTACCAATCGTTACATATTGTATGATCAAAGGATTGATGGGTTTCTTCTACATCATGATATAAATATGTAAAATTTTATTCAAATTAGTTAAAAAAAAGTTAAGTAAAAGCAAGCACATAGTAATTATTTTAGTCAATCTCTTTTTATTTACATTGTATAAAATGAAACACACCAAAATCAACTCATTTATAAGTAAAGCAATGCCAATAAAAGGTAATATTTATATTTTACTATGTGGTAATAGTTACAAAGTGTTTGACCTATAATCTACAGATGGTTTTGTATCTTATTCAGTTGTTTATTTTGACATGTAATACTCCATAAAGAATCAAAAACCGAACTCCAGTTTTAGTTTTTACCAACTCAAACTACAAAAAGTTTTAGTTGCCTTATATAGCAGGTGACAAATATTCACTAAAGCTAAAAAACCGAAGGTCTAGCATGAACTAACTCTTCATCACCCTTTTAAGAATCATGCAAATTGTTGTTTGTGTATATGATTTGTAACGTTTGAGTGCTCATGTAAAAATTAGGAATAAAGAAGAAAACACACAAATTTTTATCAATTAAAACCCAAGACCATTACTAACATCTGCAGAGATTTATAAATACAAATAATATTGCAAATTAAACATGTGTTGTAGATAACCAGCAAGAAAAATGAAAAAAAAATTCAAACTAAGTAAATAAACAATAGAACTTAATGAATTAAAGAAGAAACATGAATAGTTAACCAGACGGTCACAACAAGCTAAACCAGCTGAAGAGATTGAAACCTATTTATCAATACTTCATAAAACCAATAATAAAGAATTCACCCATGAAAGAAGTGGTTTTCGACCATCATCCGATTCAAGAGCTTTCTTCATCTTCCTTCTTTTTGTTTATTGAGAATGCATTATTTTATGCATATTTCACTATCCTCCGGCCGATTATTTTGATTCTCTTTTATTAGTTTTCATGCATTATTAGTTTCCTTTATTGTTTTTTGTATTGTCTATTTAGGCTTCTTCTTCTTCGTAAGCAAGTATCAAGAAATAGATACAAAAGCTTTAAACAAACTCTATATGGTATCAAAGCAGTGATTATCACGTTCGACCCAAACCCAAAGCCTTGACATTGTTTTCACCATCTTACCGATATGGCAGAAGGTGGAAACAAAGAAGTCGCCAAAGCCAATGCTACCAACCCGGACCATAACTCAACGTATTATCTCCACCCATCCTATTATCCAAGGCAAATGCATGTCGACGATGCATTAACCGACAACAACTACCTAGATTGGGTCCAAGAAATGGAAAATTTCTTGTTTGCTAAAAACAAGATAGGTTTCATTGATGGAACTATCAAAAAACCAGAAACGGGTGATGCGGATCATATGGCATGGATGCGATGTGACGCGATGATCAAGGGGTGGCTCACCATAGCAATGGAGAAAGAGATCCGAGGAAGCGTGAAGTACGCCAATTCAGCATTGGAGATCTGGAAGGATCTTAAAGAACGATCTGGAAAAGAAAGTGCACCGCGTGCATATGAATTGAAGCAGACCATATCGAACACCAAACAAGAAGGGATGACGGTATCAGCCTACTACACGAAACTACGTGGATTATGGGATGAAATGCAGTCATTTTTACCCACTCCGATTTGTAAGTGCAATGGTTGTACTTGTGGTGTTGGAAAATCGCTCAGGGAACTCAAGGAGAAAGAACAACTCTACGAGTTTCTTATGGGTCTAGATGGAGAATTTTCCATCATTAGAACTCAGATTCTTGCAACCAAACCACCCTAGGAAATGCTTATCATCTTGTTGCCGAGGATGAGCAACAAAGAACTGTAGCCAGGGGAAAAAAGCCAGTGAATGAAACGATGGCTTTCCAAGCCTTTGTAAAACAGGGTGGTCCATCAAGTCGGAAAGGCCAGAAGGAAAACAAGAGTGCCACACGCCATGATCATTGCGAAAGGGATGGACATACACGTGATGGATGTTTCAAGATAGTCGGTTACCCGGAACGATGGAACGTGAAGAATAATCGAGAGAAAGCAAGACTGAAGGTAGCATGCTCGGAGACCGAACCGGACCTAATTGAAAGTCTCACAAAAGAATAGTATGAGCAGTTCCAGAAGCATTTTGCTGCAGAAAACAATCTCGCACAAAGTGAGCCTCCACGCACTGCCAACATGGCAGGTAAGTTTAAACATGATGATGAATGGATAATGGATTCTGGATGCACGGAACACATTATTTACAGGTCTGATGCCCCTGAGAATAGAACCAAATCCAGAAACGAGCCGCGCGTGATGACTCCCAATGGAGAAAGCGTACCAGTCGAAGGAAAAGGAAACCACACCTTCCCAAATGGAGCAAGGGTGCAAGATGTGCTGCACGTCCCAAAATGCACCTTTAACCTCTTGTATGTGAGCAAACTTACAAAGGATCTAGATTGCACCGTAACGTTTTTTCCCGGTTTTTTTGTTATGCAGGGCTTGCGTTCGAGGAAATTGATTGGAGCGGGTAGGTGCAAGGATGGTCTATATCAAATGGGGATGTTTGGGACTAGAAGAAAAGCTATGATGGTGACTAGTGATTTGTGGCATAAACGGCTCGGACATGCGGGTGACGAGAAGTTATCTAAAATAAATTACCTTAGTAATTTTTCATTTAAGAACACTAACAATATTTGTGATTCTTGCATGAAGTCTAAATTTACTAGATTACCTTTTCCTACTAGCATGACTAAAACAAATGCTTGTTTCAACCTCATTCATTGCGATATATGGGGTAGATATTGTACGCCCTCATTTACAAAAGCCAACTATTTTTTGACGATAGTTGACGACTATAGTAAATTCAAGGCAAGCACGTGCCTAATGCATTTTCACAAAATAGTTAAAACACAATTTGAAAGGAACATAAAAAGAATAAGGTGTGACAATGTGGGGAATTTATTTCCAACCAAATGATAAATTTTTATGAGGAAGAAAGAATCATGTTGGAAACAACATGTCCACATACTCCACAACAAAATGGAGTAGTAGAAAGAAAACACATGCACCTGCTTAATACCACGCGTGCTCTCATGTTTGAAGGGAGTCTCCCAAAAAGATTTTAGGGAGAATGTGTTTTAACTGCAACATATATCATAAATAGGCTACCCTAAAAAATCATTGAAGATAAAAGTCCATACGAGTTACCACATGGTGAGAAACCAAGCTACGATCATATGAGGGTCTTAGGTTGCTTGGCATATTATCGAAGCATTGAAACAAATGGAGATGAACTTGAGATAAGGGGTAGACCGGATGTGTTCATGGGATACCCTAATGGAACAAAAGGGTACATGAAGATTTTTCCATTTGCCACAAAATTCAAAAAAAATATACATGAAGAGGAAGATGTGTTAGCAACTTCCATGGATAAAGAAAATGGGCACACTGAACCCAACAAAATAAGTGTTGAAGACTTGGGCCAAAGTAATCCAGGAACCCATCCAAATGAAGAAGAGGAACTTGAAGAGTTGAATCAACATAGCCCAAATAACAATGTGACTGGGCTTATTCATGATGAGCCAGACAATTCTCCTCAACCATAAATAACAAGTGAACCTTCTATTGGTGAATCCCAAAATCAAGATAACGAGAATATCACACAAGGTAGGGAGAAACGAGCTAAAGCTAGACCTATACACCTCAAAGATTATGATGAAGAGCTACTCCCATCCATAGATCATGCGCCCCCCGCCTCCGATCAAGAATCCTAAACGATATGTCCCATAGCTAACTTTGTTTCCTATGAAAATTTTTCAAAATCTCATAAAGCCTTCCTTGCGGCCATCACCGCAAATGATGAGCCAAAAACTTTTAAACAAGCCGTACAGGACCAACATTGGAGGGATGCCATGCAAAGAGAGATAAAGGCTCTTGAAGAAAAAGGAACGTGGGCCATAGAAGATCTTCCCAGTGGGAAACGAATTATAGATTCCAAGTGGGTATACAAGACGAAATTCAAGCCGAATGGTGAATTCGAAAGATATAAGGCAAGACTCATCGCCAAAGGATACATACAAATAGAAGGCGTTGATTACCACAACACGTTTGCACCAGCAACAAAGTTGGTAACCGTTCGGAGTCTCATTGCTATCTCCATAAAAAAGGATTGGAGTATCCATCAACCTGACGTGAATAATGCGTTCTTGCACGGTGACTTGCATGAAGAGGTATATATGCGTATACCACAAGGCTATGACAAAGGGGGAGGAACAAAAGTATACAGGTTAAGGGAGTCACTATAATGGTTGAAACAGGACTCGAGGAATGGTACCAAAAATTTACATCGGCCCTCTTACAGCTCAATTACAAACAATCTGTTGCGGACCACTCACTTTTCATTTATAAAGAAGGGAAAGTTTTCGTCACCGCCCTCATATATGTAGACGACGTCATTATGGCAGGAAACAATGAAGATAAAATCAAAGAGACAAAGAAGTTCTTAAACGACAAGTTTAGCATCAAGGACCTCGGGTCGCTAAAGTATTTCCTTGGAATAGAAGCCGCACGAACTAAAGACGGGATAGTGCTAAGTCAACGGAAATACACTCTTGACATCCTAGAGGACAGTGGGATGCTAGGATGTAGGCCATGCACCTTCCCCATGGAACCGAACATGAAGCTCGATAAAGGAGATAAAGATGTTCGTGTCGATGCAAGCAAGTACCAAAGATTGGTTGGCCGATTGCTCTATCTCCAAGCCACTAGACCTGATCTTGCATACTCGGTAAACGTTCTAAGCCAGTTCGTCTCGAATCCTCGACAGAGACCCATGGATACAGCCATGAGAGTCCTTTGGTACCTAAAAGCAACCCCGGGGCAGGGTATATTTTTCCCGAAAGAAGGTGGTATGGACTTGGTAGCATATTGTGATGCGGATTGGATGGGTTGTTCGCTTACACGAAGATCAAGGATGGGATACGTTCTAATGTTAGGGGGAGTTCCTATTTCGTGGAAATCAAAGAAGCAGTCAGTCTTTTCTCGCTCCTCAGCTGAAGCCGAATATCGCGCTATGGCCAACGCTACTAGTGAAATTTTGTGGATGTGTTGGTTATCAGAGGGGTTAGAAACAAAGCAACATGAGTCTACACCGCTCTTCTGTGAGAACAATGCAGCCCGACATATCGCAAATAATCCAGTCTTCCATGAATGAACGAAGCACGTGAAAATAGACTGCTATTTTGTCAAGGAACGAGTCAAATCACATGAAATCAAACCTCTATGTTGACACGAATGCACAAATAGCCGATCTTCTCACGAAGGCTTTGGGGTCCAAACAACTCGAGTTTCTGTTGGTCAAGATGGGCATTCGAAATCTACACGCTCCACCAGGAGTATTGAGAATGCATTATTTTATGCATATTTCACTCTCCTTGTTTCTCTCTCAATCAAAGATCCATGCATATCTCCGGCCGATTATTTTGATTCTCTTTTATTAGTTTTCATGCATTATTAGTTTCCTTTATTGTTTTTTGTATTGCCTATTTAGGCTTCTTCTTCTTTGTAAGCATGTATCAAGAAATACATACAAAAGTTTTAACCAAACTCTATAATGTTATCCCAAATGTCGAGGCTTCTGTATATACCCAACCCGAGTTGAGCTTCAAAATAAAGTTTAAAGTGATCTTTGTATTTGTTCTCGGGTGTATAAAACATAAGCAATTTGCCATAGAAAAAGCCTAAACCAAAATCAAAACCCTAAAAACAAAATATTGGGTTGTTTAAGGTAAGAACTCACCTATGATAGAAGCACCCGCAATGTCGATTCTAGAGTAGGAGCAAATCGAAACTTATAGGGGAGATGTGAGTGAAACCGATTGAGTTGGTATTTCTTGATGGGAAATCCAACCGGCACTAATAGAGTAAATTGATGGGGAAGGGGAAGGACCGGTAGGTGAATTGAAGGGGAAGGCGTCTTAAACTTTTATGAAATATCAATTTTGCCCGCATGAAATGCTTTATAATTTAGTAAAGATAAAGATATAGATAGATATTAAAATTATTAAACTTACAATATATCCCTAGAAAATATTAGTATTATTGCTATTGTAAATATGAATATATATTAGTTATACATTTAAATATTTAAATAAAATGTAATTCAAATAGTATTTAGTTATAAAAATATAATTAGTAATATAAATTTAAATGTCAATTTATAGTATCATAAATAAAATAAAATTTAATAAATTAAATTAAATAATATCATATTATTAAATAATGTATTAGTAATGTGTATTAAATAATATAATGAGGTGGTCTTTAATAGTAGTGACCCTCCCCTTGGTCCTTACAAATAGACCGCCAACAATATGAGACCATCCAACTCTCAATACGTCTTCCTCCATCTTTGCAATACCCTTAGTGAATAAAGGGGTATCAGTCTCTTGTTGGGTGTAGGGTCGGGAGATAACGCCAAACTGTTGTATCGACATCTGATATGTGTGCCCTATAACGAAAACAATATCTCGGGATATGAGGCCACCAAGTTCTCAATATCGCTATACTCTACGTATAGGTGTCACACGTATGACCCGAGCTAACTATATGTGTTAGCCTTATACGTGGCGTATGGTACTATATGCCACATATAGCTTTTCTGAACGACTTATGTGACAAGCCCCGGTTTTATCGTCTGAAATGGTTGTACTCTGCGTATGGGGTTTTTAAAAACGACTTATTTGACTTGAAGTGTCAGGTATTAATTACACGAAACTAGACGTTGTGTATAGTTCACGACATATAACATGGTGTCTATTTATATGGTGTGGTGTCTTAATATTATGACCCTAAAATAAAAACAATACTGAAAAAAAATACAATAGAACTAGCATAAATAATATTACAATGTAAATAAATAACACTAGAACATAAAAGATGAAAGATGGTTGAAGCATGTTGCAAAGACAACTTTAAGTTTAAATCCTTATAACAATAAAGTTACGTGGAATTAAAAGAAAAAGAAAATTTTTAAAGAAAAAAGAGTAAATTACACTAATGATCCCTGTGGTTTTCTATAAATTTTGGAATTGGTTTCTGAAACCTTTTTCTTATGGATTTGATCTCTAAATGCAAACTTTGCTTACATATTTGATCCCTGATTTTAACTCTAGTTAATATATTACTGTTAAAAAGGTTAGATGAGGTGTAACTAAGGACTTTTTGGTCATATTGCATCTGTCCCCATCCTCTTTAATAAAGCAGCCATCAATCCTTCATTTTAAAGCCCTAGAAATCCCACAACAAGTTCAAAGCTTCGATCGGAGTACTGGAAGCGAGAATCAGAGATGGTGATTTGTTCATGCGGCTACCCAACATCAATTCTTACGTCTTGGACGAAAAGAAATCTGGGTTGGCGCTTCTATTGTTGTTGGGCTAGAAGGGGGAAAAGTTGTGGTTTTGTTGGATGGGTTGACCCACTAATGTGTGCAAGAGCTGCGCAAATCATCCTCGGATTGTTGAGGTCCACCGAGAGTTACAAAGAAAAGGCAAGCTCAAGTGAAATTGATAAGAGAAGATTGAAGTATATACTAGGAATTAGTTGGTTCTTTTTCATTTTTTGTTTTTTTTTTAAGTGAAAAAGAATGCAATCATGAAATCAGTAGTTTATGTAACTGGGATTTTGGTATGTTTAATGGTTATCAAAAGTTCAATGTTTTGCATTTTGGTATGTTAACTTGGTATGTTCAAATGGTATGTTTAATGTTTATCAAAAGTTCATGAACTTGGTAGTTTAGTATGCTCAGATGGTCCATAAGACTTGTTAACTTGGTATGAGTTGGTATGGTAAATTGGCATGTTCAAATGGTCCATAAAACAGTTGAATATGATGCATATGGAAGTTGTCCATAAAACCAAATCCATAAGCAAGTTGAATCTGATGGAAGTTGTCCATATAAGCAAATCCAACAGCTAGTTGTCCTATAAGCAAATCCAACAGCAAGTTGTCCATTAAAGCATATGAGTTTTATTGCAAAAGTTGAATCTGATGGGAAATGTATATAAAACAAATAGCCCATAAATGCAAAAATATATTGCTATCCATTAAAAACTAACAGCATATAAATGCATATGTATTGCTGGCCACAAGTTAAATTGTACAATATATATCAGTCGCATATGTACATTATGTATGAGTTAATAAGAGGTTGCTATCAAAATATAAAATCAAAGGTTCCAACATGTAGCATTAAAACATAAAACCAAATCTATAATATTTTCGAAAAAGTGACCAAAACAAAAGCATAACAATTCATACAAAAGTAGCATTTAAACATAAAACTAAATCCATAATATTTTCGAAAAAGTGACCAAAACAAAAGCATAACAATTCATACAAAATTAGCATTTAAACATAAAACCAAATCCATATTAGTTTTCAAAAAGTGACCAAAACACCCATTCAATTACTTAGTAACAGGTTGCTTCCCTTTTGCTCTTGAATTCTCATGAGAAGACACCCCTTTTGTACGAACTGCTTCTTGACCTTTGCATGTTTTTTTTATTATGCCCTGATTTGTTAAATTTAGAGCAAGTGACCGACTTTCCTTGCTTGGTAATCTTTCCATTACGTTCAATTTCATCAACTGTTTTGTTTCTTTTCTTTTTTGGTCTTCCAATTGGAGTGTGATGCTTAGGTGGAGTTAAAATTGTTGGACAATAATATTTAGGCCATAGATGTCTGCCATTGATTGGATCATCTGCCATTGATTGGATCAACTTTCTTCATATACATCTTTTTTCATGTATCTAACCAGTAGACTGGATCAACCCAATATTCTGGAATCCCAACTGATATTCCATTAGCAACCATATTGTACATACATGCCACTGCATGTTTACATGGGATTCCGGGTAATTCCCATTTTCTACATGAACATATTTTTTGTTGCACATCAACAACATATTGGTCTTCCCAAACACTAACTTGATACTTGTGTAGACCATTCCAAGACACTTTACATTTTGAAGCCTCCGATCTGATTTGATTGAAAAGTTTAGTGGCTGTAGGTGAGGTCCTTTACTCTTATCAATAACCTCCGATCTGATTTGATTGAAAAGTTTAATGGTTGTAGGTGAGGTCATTTACTCTTATCAATAACCTTCTGTATATTCATAATCTTCCTTATAATATACTCTCTTATGTACTCCAAACAAGTTATAATTAGCTCGTCTCTTTCTTGTACAAGTTGCTTGTTAAATACCTCACACATGTTTTTCAACAAAACATCACTTTTACATGTATCTGTTTTCATAGTATATAACAAATTCTTTTACATTAGGCCATAAGTAAATTAAAAAATTAAAAGAAAAGAAGCATAACTGACCACTTGACACTTGCCAACTATCAACTTGAACATTTATTTAAAAAGATTCCCACTTGATAAACAAAAGTAAGCGTACCCACCAAAAAGGAATTGTTTTTCACTGAACAATAATTTCAATAAGCATCATTTATTCCATTTCTGCCATTTCTTGTTCTTGTAGATGGCTTCTGAAATCACCAGAAACTACCATCCTCATACATATTCATCAAGTTCACACTACATGTATGATGTTTTTTTGAGCTTCAAAGGCAGAGATACTCGGAAAAGCTTCGTTGACCATCTTTACCTAGCTTTGACCCAATCTGGAGTCCACACCTTCAGGCACGACTATAAACTACCGATTGGCAGTGACAGATTTTTGGAAATACCAAAGGCTATCCAAGAATCTAGAGTTTCAATCATTGTGTTTTCAAAAGACTATGCCTTTTCGGGTCGGTGCCTTGATGAACTGGTGAACATATTGGACTGCAAGGAGTCTAATGGGCAGGTAGTTCTTCCGCTTTACTACGACATTGACCCGGCCCAAATTACCATGACTTTTGGTAAGAATGAGAAGGGTTTGGCTATGGACATCAAGAAAGTGGAAAGATGGCAGGCCGGATTAACCCAGATTGCAAACTTATCTGGATGGGACCTGCAAGACATCGCCAATGGGTAACACTTTGATTCAAAGATATCATATCATATCATATCATATCATATATATATGCAGTCGCATTTACAATGTTTTAATTATTATGTTTCTTTTCACAAAAACTGCAGGCATGAAGCGAAGTTTATCAAAGAAATTGTCAGGCATGTTCATAACATAGTAAAACGTCAAAGGCTACATGTAGCAAAGTATCCTGTGGGATTGGAATCTCATGTTATAAACCTAAATTCAGTACTGCTGACCGGGTCAAATGAGGTCAAAATAGTTGGGATCTATGGCATGGGGGGCATAGGCAAAACAACCATCGCAAAAGCATTCTATAATTCATGTTTTCATTTGTTTGAAGCCAGTTGTTTCCTTGCAAATGTGAGACAAGTTTCTGAACAACCAAATGGCCTAGTTCATTTGCAAGAGCAACTTCTTTCTAAAATAATCAAGGGGGTGAAACTAAAGGTTCCAAATGAGCATATAGGGATCACTCTTCTAAAAGAAAGACTTTATCATAAGCAAGTTTTTATTATTCTTGATGATATAGACCAATTGTGTCAATTAGAGGGGCTAGCAGGAGACCGCCAATGGTTTGGTTTAGGAAGTCGAATCATCATAACAACAAGAGATGAGAATCTTCTAACACAAGCCAAGGTCGATGACAAATACGAGGTCAAAGAGTTAAGCAAGCATGATTCTATGAGGCTATTTAGTTGGCATGCATTTGGGAAACCAGATCCTATTGTGAACTATCGGAATCTTTCAGAGGAAATTGTGCATTATAGTAATGGTCTCCCATTAGCTCTTGAGGTTTTAGGTGCTTCTTTGTTAGGACAAACCTCAACAGAACTATGGGTTACTACTTTACAGAGATTAAGAGAAATTCCTCCTCACCAGATATTAAATAAGCTTAGGATAAGTTTTGATACGCTGGATGATGATAAGATAAAGGATATTTTCCTTGATATAGCCTGCTTTTTCATTGGAATGGACAAAGATTACGTGATTGATATATTTGATGGTTGTGGTTTCTTCCCGGTGGTTGGTGTTACTATCTTGATCGAAAGATGTTTACTAAGAATTGGTAATAACAATAAGCTAAGAATGCATGATTTAGTGCGGGACATGGGAAGGGAAGTCGTCCGTGAAAAATTTCCTTTTGAACCTGGGAAGCGTACCCGACTTTGGTTTCATGAAGATGCAAGTAGGGTTATATCAAACAAGGAGGTAAGAAACAATCACATATCTAGGGTGTATTGATGCTAAATGTTTATGTTCTAACTTTTAGGTTTATGCTCTAATAAATGGTTGAGTTGTATTTTATCTCCAACCGCTTACGAATAAAAATAATGCTAACAAGAGAACGGGTTAAATGGGTTGAAACTTAATAATCGTAATTATTCAGAAGATGAATGACAACAAAGTGAGTGCAGCTGTTTTGACATGTACTAGAAATTACCCGTACAAAGAACGACCCATTTCAATATAGATCGATAACCTAATCCACCTTCTTGCAACCTTATAGCACTTGTATTTCATCATAATTGCTGCATGAATATTTTTTAAAATTAATCTTCCAGGGTTCAAAAGCAATTGAAGGTCTTGTCCTAAACCAACCAAAGCCAATGCATCTAAATACCAAAACGTTTGCAATTATGCAAAAGTTAAGGTTGCTTCAAATCAACAACGTCCACCTCCACGGAAGCTTTCAAGGTCTATTTTCGGAATTAAGGTGGCTTTGTTGGCATCATTGCCCATTGGACTCCTTACCAACCGATCTGCGTCCTAGAAAACTAGTTGCACTTGACATGCAGCACAGTAATCTCAAAACATGGAATGGCATCAAGGTATGATATATATTAAGATCCCTTGCAAATTCTTTCGATTTCACCCGGCCTAACATCATGCATATGCATCCGTCTTCTGTTTGCAGTTCCTAACCAACTTGAAAAGATTAAATCTTAGCAACTCAAAATTTCTAAGAAGTACCCCGGACTTCTGTGGAGTACCAAAACTTGATGAATTATCACTTAGATTTTGTTCGAGTTTGTTGGAGCTTGACCCATCAATTGGTCAGCTTGACAAGTTGACGGATTTGAATTTGGGATACTGTGAGAACTTGAAAAGTCTTCCAAAAAGCATATGCAATTTAAGATCACTGGAACGCTTATATCTTGATGAATGCACAAATCTAGACAATTTACCAGAGAAAGTAGGTGATATGGAATCCTTACAGGAGCTTCATGCAACTGGAACTGCAGTCAACCAATTACCTGATTCAATTGGACTTCTAAAACAACTTAGAATTGTTTCTTTAGCTCAGAGTAGTAGAAGATGTACGAAAGCTAAACCTTGGCTTTCATTCTTCCCGTTCCAAATAATTTCACAAACTAAAACAGAGATTACGTTTCTGCCACCAACTGTTTCTACTTTGAGTTCAATGAAAGACATGGATCTTAGTGACAATAATTTGTGTGATGATGATATTCCATATGATCTTTCTCGATTATCATCACTCAGATATTTGCATCTGAACGGAAACAAATTTTCTAGTCTTCCATCAAGACTTAGTCAACTGTGCAGTCTTCAACACCTTTGGTTGAATGATTGCCCAGTGCTACAGTCAATTATAAAATTTCCTCCAAATCTAAGAACACTAGATGCAAGTAATTGCCCTTTGTTGGAAAGACTCCCTAATTTATCAAAGTTGAAATACTTGGAGTGTTTGGATTTCAGCAACTGCAGCAGCTTAGTTGTCCTACAAGGTATACAGAACATCAATTCCATAAAAGATATTTACCTAGAAGGCTGCAGTAATCTCACAACTAGTTTTGAAGAAACCTTTTTTCAGGTCTCTTCCTCTCTCTGTATTACATATATCTATCTGTATCAGTACTGTATCTTCATCTACATATGTATATATATGTATCTGTATATCTATATTTCACACATGTATTTATGATAGATTACTGCTGTGGTCAGGGGTACTCTGGACGAGCGGTTAATTGTAGCATATTTCTTTCAAGGAGGGGAATTCCACGTTGGTTTAATCACCAAAAAGTTGGTTCTTTTCTCTCTTTTGAGGTACCCTCAGGTATTCCAACAGAATTCTTAGAGATGACTCTTTGGGCTGATTATGTAAACGAGGGTAAGCATGCGGTGGGACTTGAAGCAGTCATCAAGAACAAGACAAATGCAACTGAATGGACCTATGAAGCCAACTTTGTCAGGACCTTTGAAGTGAATTCATGGGTCAGTAATGGTCCGCAACCATACCCTATAACAAGTGGGGACAAGATTGAGGTCTATGTTGGAGGGGACAAAGGGTTGAAGATAGAAAAGTGTGGGATTCATCTGGCATACAAACAAGACATCAAACCTATGACACACCACTCACAAGCAATGATGGGAATTGACAGCAAAGACTTGGTGGACTTTATCCATGATAAGAGAGGTCATGTTGCAGTGCTAACAAGCCGTGAATTATCTAATGAAGACAAGCGATCAAAAAGATTAAAATTGGAGTGAAAGAATAAACAACATATTGTTCAAATATGAAGATTATATTGCAGCGTATTTGGTTGTGATCTTATGCTGAAGGTCACATACATGTACAGCAGTCAAAACAAAATAGCTGAATTCAACTTACTAAAGATGAAAAGAGGTTGTTTGATTTCTGCCGACATTGACATTGACATTGACGATGATGATGATGATGAATGTTTGAGACATGAAAGGAAGCCATAGCAGTAAAGAAAAGCCTCCATACTAATAAATACCATATACAGCAAAGACAAAACTTTCTAAAGCAACAACAGAAGAGAAGATGAGTCAGATGAATTGTGGGTCAACATATTAAAAAACGGAAACTGAAATCGGATAGGTGAATACGACAAACAAACGGCTGAGTGTCGCCGGAGTGGGCCCGTGCCGGCGCATGTCAAGACACGTCAATAATGAAGCCATGTGTCATTGTGCTGTGCTGTGCTGTGCGTGTCTACTACAACCAAACCCCCCTTTCACTATCCCTTCCAATATTTTTATTTTTATTATTATATATTATGTTATTATGTTATTCAACCCAACACCAATTCTTATTAATTATTAATTATTAATATTATATATATAGAAACCTTAAAACTTTGAAAAACGGTGAACTTTGCAACTTTGTCCTTCAACTGTTGATTTCGTGCCTTTCTTTCCTTCAAACTTTCTATGCTTCTTTTTTCTTAAACTGTGTTTTGAATTAATTTTTAGGTCTTATGTTTCTATTATAAAACTTGTTTGTAACTACAACTTGTCAAATTTAGTTACTGCACCTTTTCCCATGTTATAACTCCTTTTATCCATCTTGTATCTATTTGTTTTTAGCATTAAATCATTTCTTGTTTCTATAAAGTATACTCCGTGTGTGTTTTTGATTTTCTTGAGATGCTATAACATAAAACTAAACATTATGGAAGAAATGTCAAATAAATACAGATTTTTTTTCAAAAGTTTAAACCAATTCATAATATTATGTCACCAAAGATTTCATGTAATTAATACTTATATTTATAACTTGTCAAGGACGTATAATCCCTTGATTTTATAGAAAAATATTAGAACGCATTTGGACAAGATTAAGTTAAGAATATTATATTTGAAAAAACTTAGATTCAATAATTCAACATATATTTATTTATTTTCACTATATAAATGGTACAAAATCAATAAGTTACTTTTGGTTCATAACAGACGATGGTTTGGACTTAATATCTGTAAAATATCAGGTTTAAACTTAACTTAAGAGAGTTTTCTCAAAATGATCAGTTTTATCTTTAATGGTTTAGCCTTGAAACGTCAAAGTCAATATGACCGATTGACACCCCATCTCATAAAGGCTCACTCGGGTATCAAGGATAGTTCCAAACGACCAAAAAGAATAATATATTTTGTTTGCCACTGTTGAAAATTTTATTATAAAGTTTATGGTCAAACTACCATAAAAACATTTATTTACTGTTTTATTTCTTAAAATGTAACACGTATGTCAATAGTTTATATTATGATAGTGATAGTATTTGTCATATGTTATATATTCTCAAATGAATTTATATTACTTGTCACGAAGCATAACTAGACAATATTATCCCATGTAACTAACTTATTACTCATACTTTTTTTGATTTTGTTTTGTTCTACGTAAGATAATAATGATTAAATATAGAAAAATTAACAATCATATCATGTTAGTATTCAAGTTCTGAGTTACTATAATTGTTGTATGTATTTAACCATTTGCCCAATATTAAAATATTTCATAGGGGATGGTTAAAAGTACATTCATTGGAAGATGTATATTACCTCTTTAACTTTTCTAATGGGGTAGGGGTCATCAAATACGTGATAAGAGGGTAGGTTTAACAGCACCTTATTTCAAACGCATGCAAGATAAGTAAAAATCTGTTATACTTTTTTATTTGGCAATCAATATTTTCATCTTCAACTAATTGGAAAGTAACACCAACGATGATTCTTTAAGCCTGGCTTAGTAGAAGAAAGATTAAAGGTAAGGAATGACAAGTTACAATGATGGATGGTTTACAAATGAAGCGTTTAAATAGTTGAAGGACCAACAACTAATCATTTTCCAAAACGGAAACAAAATTGAAAAATGAAAATCTTCACCCGCCAAGACTCCAACAGTTTCCTCCATTTGTCTCACCTATCAAACCATCTATTCTCTATATTCTATTGAACACACACACACACACACGCACGCACACACACACAGAGAGAGAGAGAGAGAGAGTGACGTACAGACAGAAAGAGAGAGAGAAAGAATCCATCAGATAATTCAAATTGTTTGAGTGAAATTGGGATTAAAATGGGTTCATCGTCTCCATCAGCAACACCGTACGCGAACGGAGAAACCAAAGGAGGCTGGAAACGATCACAGATCAGTCCGACCAGTTATGATTACTCCTTCAAGATTCTGGTTATCGGAGACTCAGGTGTCGGCAAAAGCAGCCTTCTTCTCAGTTTCATCTCCACCTCTCAACACCCTCTTCATCATATCTCTCCCACTATTGGTAATACTTCAATTTTATTTCAACTTCTCCTGCTCTCTTCTTTCTTCTTCATGTATAGACGTTCTTCATTTAGTATTAATCACCTATAGATCTATACCCTTTCTATGTATTATTTCTGATTTAATCTTTACTGTTGGTTTATTTTTTATGGCTTTTGTTACTATTATCTATATATGTTAAATCATCATCTAGTTGCAAATATTCGGAAACAACTTTTCTGTGATTTTTGTTACTTTTTCATGATGTATAGATTTTCTTGATTTGTTGTTCATGGTCTATATACTCTGTTTCCCACACACTTATATACCTTTGTTTTCCTGGATGTTTATATTGAATTCAAGCAGTTTGTATATTTAAATGGTAAACTTTTTACTGAATTATTTTCACTCTACCTGGTATTTTGTGGGTTAATTGGATTTTCACCACCAAGACACTCATTATTGTTGCTGTTATTATTATTATTGGATTTTTCCTCACTGCAACTGTGTTTTCTTGATATTTCTTCTTAAATCTTGGTACAAGATTTTTTCCCTGCTTTTCTTGTAATACTTTTTTTTTTTTTTTCGATCCATGGGTGTTTTGGGAAATTCACTGACAGCCCATGTTCCCTAATTTCTGCATATTTGACTTTGATCTTTATCTTTTATTGAATTTCATATTTAAAAGCTACAGAAATTGTTTGTTTCTCTGTTCTTTAATTATTTAGTGTATAAAGTGAAGATCAATCTTAACATGAAACATGTGTATCAATTGTGTTATCTTTAGTCATGTGAATTGATTCAGTAAAGGTTCCAAAAATTTTGTTCCTCAAATAAAATATGAGTATTCGCATGTGGTAAGATGGTACCAAGATTTGGTTTTATTGTATGATATGACAGTAGACTACAAAAAGAAAGGTCCCCTAAATTATGGTTTCAAGATTCTGATATACATGTTTCAGACAAAAGCTCATGATGTATGTTTACATGCTCCCATTTTGATTCATGGGTTCAATAATTTGTCTGAATAGTAGTATTTTAGTGGTTATTGATAGTGAATTACTTGTAAAAATGTTAAGCATGCACGCATGGTGTTTGATAATATGCCGACAACATAGATTATATTTATATCTAGTGACTGAGGAACATATCTGTCAATTTCCAGGTGTGGATTTCAAGATGAAGATGCTCACAGTTGAAGGAAAACGACTTAAACTAACGATATGGGATACGGGTAATTTTGGCTATATATTGTCATTATAACTTTTTTAGAGTAATAACCCTCATCAGAGGTAAACAAATGACATTTAATTTGTGAAATGATTTTTCTGCTGCAGCTGGACAAGAGAGGTTTGGGACACTAACAAGCTCATACTACAGAGGTGCACATGGAATCATTCTTGGTATACCAATACATTAATTTACAACTTTACATCATTATAAGATGATTAACAAGTGATTTATGCTCGTTATATTTCTGTTTTTCAGTTTATGATGTTACACGAAGAGAAACTTTTACAAACTTATCAGAAATATGGGCAAGAGAAGTTGAGCTCTACTCCACTAACCCTGATTGCGTCAAGATTCTAGTTGGAAATAAGGTTGACAGGGTAAGTTTATGAACTAAAAAGGTCTCACCTTTTTTTTTTGCTATTAATCTTTATCATATGATGTCAAATTTCAGGATGTTGAGAGGGCTGTAACGGTTGAAGAGGGAATGGCACTTGCAAAAGAACATGATTGTTTATTTTATGAATGTAGTGCTAGAACTAGAGCAAATGTACAACAATGCTTTAAAGATCTTGCCCTAAAGGTGCATACATAGCTTTATGATTCTCAGATACAGGGCAGGTTCACACTATGTTATGTTTTTGATGGGTCAGCTAAAATAAAAGAAGTCTCTTGGGTTGGTTGCCCGGTGGTAAACTCTTTGGAGATTACCCAGGTTCAAACCTCATTTGGAGTAAAAAGTTACGATTGTTATTGAAAAGAAATACAATTTTTGCAACGATACTTAACCATCTAAATTTAGTAAAAGGTAATTTCACAAAAGTTTGCCTGTTTTGAGGAGAATTCATTTGGCCCATTACGTAATCTGTTCAATTTTGCCTAATGAGATAGCTCAACCATCAAGATCATGACCATCACAAAACCAATTTGTTTGTTTGTGCATTAAGTGTTAAAAGTCTTGAATATGTGCAGATACTGGATAAACCGGGTTTACTGGAGCAGGGATCGGTAGTAGTGAAGAGACAAATCTTGAAAGAGAAGCAACTTTCCCAGAAAAAAAGAAGTGACAACTGCTGTTCTTAATTGAAGCACATCATCTAGAGTCTTTTTCTTTCTCTTTTTCTGGTGTTTTGACTTGAGAAGGCAAACCACCGGTTGCTGCTTCTCCACGGTCAACCACATTATCTATTATATCGAGCCTGATAAAAAGTGGGTGCTATTGTATGATGTTTAGTAGCTTAAATTGGATAGGCCTATCTTGTTCTTTATTTGTTGAATCTTTTGTCCCGATATGGTCTCGTTAGAGTCCCACCTTGAAGTTTTGAATGGTTTAAGGATGCCCGAATGGAAGACCCGTTATGGGATGGAAGTAAATAGTTTTGTATCATCATCGCTTTCTTTTTATATGATACGATGTTATTAAGAGTATATCAGATTTGTTGGCTCACATATCCATCAAATGGTTGACATTTGGTGGTCAAACTTGTAATTTTTTAGAATGGTGATGGCATGTATTGAATTTAAGAATCATGTTCCTAAATAAAGAAATTCCAACTTATGGTATTTCTTGTTGAGTGATGTGGTTATTGACATCTTGATAAAATGCAAGAGAACCCATCCTCATCTCGAAGTTGAAAATTTTTTAGTTTGACCACAAAGTCAATTTAAACAATTGGGTTAGTTGTGTTTCAGTATTTGCTTGAATATGTTTACAATATCTTAGGAGAAATAGATCGTGTTCATATTCTTATTTACACCTGTCTTTTGTGTTGTGGGAACAATTCCGTAAACAAAAATGATTTAATTTTCATGTTGAAAAGCAATTTGACCAAGTCAAAGTGGTTAAATTGCACAATGTCTTGCTTACACATGTCAAATGTTCATATTAACCTGGCTTTCAGTAACATGACAGAAACAGATGGCTAAATACTGTTCTATCAATCATCGTTATATCCAGACATGTACGAAATGACAAAAAACAGTTGGTTCCTTGTATGGGTGTCAAAAACTAAGTTGTTTCGTCTTGTGAAACCTTTATGCCGGCATGCAAACAATGATACAGCCTCTATTCCATCA
Organism: Flaveria sonorensis; assembly: GCA_025506505.1. Classification (NCBI taxonomy): domain Eukaryota; kingdom Viridiplantae; phylum Streptophyta; class Magnoliopsida; order Asterales; family Asteraceae; genus Flaveria; species Flaveria sonorensis. The sequence goes on along the minus strand of CM046436.1, from coordinate 1,930,310 downwards.
CCACCCTTGTTACATAGGCAGCTGCTTGTGTTCCTCCGCCACTCACAATGGGTTCTGTAGACCACTCACTATGGTCACTTGTAGCTTTGTTTGTGGTTTTGCTTGCTAGAACCAATGCGGAAGTCATTGAGCTACGGTGGGACGTTGATATTGACGACGCATTCAGGCCTTCACCCTTGGCACAACCGGTATGTATACTTGATTCAGTTTTTAATGTTTGGATAACCGGTTTTATACTAGTTGTAACAAAGTAACTGTTTGTGACAGGTTATAACCATCAACGCTAAATTCCCAGGGCCGCTTATTAATGCCACCACCAACGACATTGTTAGAGTTAACGTGTTCAACTATTTAGATGAACCCCTTCTTTTCACTTGGTATGCTATATTATTATTCATAACTACTCCTTGGTCCTTCAGTTTAAGTGGGCTGATGATCAAGTCTATATATTTGTAGGAATGGTATCCAGCAGAGGCTTAACTCCTGGCAAGATGGAGTTTCAGGGACTAATTGCGCGATTAAACCTGGCACCAACTGGACATACGCATTTGTAGTAAAAGATCAGATTGGTACTTTCACTTACTTCCCTTCTATCAACTATCAAAAGCTTGCTGGTGGGTTCGGGCCTATTCGTGTCAACAATCGTATTGTCATCAGTGTCCCGTTTGCAAAACCTGAAGCCGAGTTTGATCTTCTCATCGGTGATTGGTATTTTACGGACTATAAGGTACCAGCTAGCTATATATAGTCTTGTAAACTTATCTGTCAAAATATTTTAGACACATCTGGTTTGAAGTTGTGCATGAACTGTAAGTATAGATCATGAGGTCAAGGCTAGGAGCTTCGACTGAGGTTCCTGATATGATAATGATCAACGGCAAAGCTCCTTATGGCTATTCGGCATCAAAACCTTACGAGTCCGTGGAGGTCACTAAAGGTTTATAAGACTGTTATGGTTGATCTATCACTTTCGTAAGACAAATTAGATTTCAATAATCCAAACGATGACCCATTGGTCGATTAGTCATATATACTCACAGTTTAATTAATATAACCATAACTTTCACTTTTGTTGTCGACGCAATCATGCTTGCATAATCGTCACAAGTTTACACTTGATTTCGGTAAGTCACTCATAATCATCCTTGTGAATGAAATTGAGCGAAAATCAAATGTAAATCTACGATGATTATGGCAGTGGGATTGTCTTGTCAACGATAGTAAATGTTAAATTATGCCACTGGTCTTATCGTCGTCCGGTTGGATTATGGATACGTGGTAATGTAGATTATCTGAAGGATATGATCTGGTTGATTAATTAAATTGTGTATTGCAATTAAACGTGGAATGGTCAGGGAAAACATACAGATTAAGAGTATCAAATGTGGGAAGTACGTTGAGCTTCAACTTGAGGGTTGAGAAGCACAAAATGGTTCTAGTGGAGACAGAAGGGTCGTACACCAACCAGATCACATTGGAGTCCCTTGACGTGCACGTGGGGCAGTCTTATTCAGTTCTGGTAACTGCAGATCAAGAGGACGCCGATTACTACATTGTAGCAGCTCCTAAGCTGTTAAACACCTCAGATGATAGCCCCCTCGTCGCTAAAGGAGTCTTGCACTACACCAAATCGGCTTCGCCTGTCAGCGCTTCTCTCCCCACCGGCCCTGACCCATGGGACATCCAATTTTCAGTAGACCAAGCAAGATCAATCAGGTAAATAAAGAATTTACATGATAAATAATTATAATCAAAGTGTTGTTGACCTTGAGCAAACTTTTGCTTTTGAGCAGATGGAATTTGACAACAGGGGCTGCAAGGCCTAACCCACAAGGTACATTTAATGTCTCCAATGTGACCTTATCGGAGACCATCATCCTTCGCGGGGCAGAAGCCAATATCGGGGGCGCGTATCGCTACGTGGTGAATAATATATCGTATATGGCCCCGGATACGCCATTAAAACTTGCTGATTATTATGTGAATGGGAGTGGAGTTTACAGGCTAGGTGAATTCCCGATCCATTCGGTGAAAGATGAAGCGACGTATGGTGTTTCGGTAGTGAATGCCATTCACAAAGGGTGGCACGAGATCATCTTTCAAAATGACCTGACGTTGATGGATTCTTGGCATTTAGATGGCTATGGATTTTACGTCGTCGGGTATGTACGTCCGTACGAGTAAGTGAAGATGGTTTTTATTATTATGATTGATTTATCAAGGGCGGGTGGTGTTTGGTTTGCAGTTTTGGTTCAGGGGAATGGAGAAGCGAATCGAGGGATGCATACAACTTGTATGATCCGGTGGTGCGTTCGACAGTGCAAGTGTACCCGGGGGGGTGGACGGCGGTGTATGTATTTCTGGACAACCCGGGGATGTGGAACTTGAGGTCACAGCATTTGAAACGTTGGCATCTGGGCCAACAACTCTACCTTCGGGTTCATGATCATGATCCCAACCCGGCTAAAGAGAACCCTCCACCCCAAAACCTGCTTCTATGCGGTCAGCCACCTATCCATCCTTTATCAACGATGATGATATGGAATATTAATTAACTGCTTATGTTTAATCTCTTATCACTGAATATTAAATGCTTGTGTTTCCCACAAGGTATGTTTGGTCAGCCTATAGCACCAGAGCCTCTGCCGGAATGGTGATCACGACAATGGTTGATGCCGCCTCTTTTCACTACCAATCATCTGCCTTTGCAATAAAATGGATTTCATGATATTTGTATTATCACTATTTCATTATGAATACTTCAAACACATTTTTTTTATTTCATATACATTGTTTGCAAGCATGGTGTATAAAATACAAATGGGTGGAAGATACACACATAATGAAAAGAGAATCCCATAACCATAAGATCGTAGGTTAACAATCTAAAATTCAATTATACACGGGTGTGCCCAATACCAGTACCGAAACCATTTAAAGGCTTATAACGCATTAAATTTGGAGATCCTTATCTGAATTTCAGTGATATAAACAAATAAACAAATCTTCAAATAAACTAACAAATAAGCAACACATCAAGTCTCAAACAGGGTTTAACCAAACTGGTATCAAAATCGCATTCAAAACCGGTTCTTGTGCAAGTTGCACCTATTTGTATCGGTGCAAATACCAGGCCAAGTTCCAAAGTTTGATAAACAGCATGACCATTAACAACAAATCTAAATCCCTAATAAATGAATAAAGCTTAAAAGATGTATTATAACAAGTCAAAAGTTTGATAAGCTAGTCAATGTTACACAGCAGCATACATTCAACAATTCAACCCCAAAGAAAGCAACACATACTAATCTCATACATGCCATCATACGATACCATGCCAAAGATGGATTAGTGGTGTAGATGGAGATGTAGTTACCTCCAAGAAGAACCACCAAGCCGAATGACCTCTTCAGCACCATTGTTAGCCCTACCACCGGTTGGACCACCACCCTTTTCAGTGGTCAAGTCACCATACATGTCTTTAAGCTTCGCTAAATTGCTGGATGCAGATGTTCTATCTTTCGATTCTTCTCTATTTGGACTCGGTTTATGATCCACACGTATACTTTGGCTTCGGCTTCGGCTCCTGCTCCTGCTTCGGCTTCTTCGAGAACTCGATTCCCTGTGGTAATCCCTACGGCTTGTTTCCCTGTACCTTCGATCATACTCATGCCTCCTGTCTCTATACCTGTCTCTATCTCTCTCTCTATCTCTGCCTCTATCTCCATCTCTGTCCCTTCCATGGTCCTTGTCCCTGTCCCGCCCTCTTTCTCGGTCGGAATAATCCCGATCAGACAAATCACGACTTTGGCTACGGTGGCGAGAAGGAGATCTTCGGGAATCATCACCATCTTTCCGGTCATACGAAGGTAGTGGTGGGAGAGTACGGCGAACAGGAGATGAATCCCGTGTGGATGCACGATGAGGGGCCCGCTGACCGAAAGAAACTGAAAGCGCTGCTTTGACAGATGGCGGCCGACGGGCCATGTCATCGGAACCACGAGTGGATTCCCCGGTTACTCCACAATGTTTGGTGGGGAGTTTCAGTTTTTCAAGGTTTGCTGTAATTGACCGCATTACAGGGACAGGAATGCGAGGAAAGAGTGTATCGAAGTAGTACTGCAAGAAAAGAATACCAACTTGAGATAGCATTTTATGCACAACTTATAGAAATAAATTACAGGAAGAAATATAATTTTAAATCTCAAATTGTAAAAAAAGATGGCATGGGAAACAGGAAAAGGGTGGAGGACTTCAACTAATGGTATGTCGTTTTAGGTGTGTTTGTTGAAGTTGAATTTTAGATTGGATCAACTAATGGTCTCATTTTAATTTTGTTACCACTTCCAGTAGCCCTTCAAACTAAAATTTTGATCTGACCATGAACTAACTAAATGAATCATTAGCTTGTGAGCTATCATAATTAAAACTGATAATGACCAAGACTGCCCATTTATAGTCAATTAGGCATACAAAATGCCATTGCATCATTTTTATAGAGCATAATGTTACAAAACAAGTTAACAAATATTCATAGGGTCATAGGGACATTGTATGTTTAGGCAACACAAGTATTCAACTTTTTTCATCAAGTCCATCCATATATTGAAACTATTTTATAGGCCACCAAATACATATATTCAAGTTCATATCTGGTTTCATTATTTCAAAAGTGGTCCATATTCGATAACATGGCAGGATATTGTAAACTGAGAAAAACAGCCAACTATACGAGGATGTGTTTGTTTTTCCAAAATAGGCTGACACATATTAAGGTGGACCAAAGAATAGTTTCAATAGAGTAAAAAAAAAAGTTGAATACTTGTGTTGCCTCCCCATACCTTATACCAAGTGTATTTGCATATAGTCATGGGGGGTAAAATGAGAGTTTATACTACAAAAAAAATATGAATACAGTTATATATTTTGATAGATCAACCAAAGTATTGATCTACCTAGAAGGGTTGATCGCTTATTGGATCAGCTGACCAAGTATTATGACTTGCCTAGATCCAGACCCAGCCCAGTGACACCAAACCTGATCCATGTCTACAAATGAATCACTGGATCATATAAGTGGAAACTGGCCATCGGGGTCATAAAAATGAATAAGATCAGATCTGATCCTTTCTGGATCAAGAGCTGACCCAATGACAGGCCCCTAATAGTATAATGACCATATGAGATCAGAAGTATGACTGGCACCTGACCTGCCCAAGTAGTAAATCTCTCACATATACACCCATTGTTGTCATCCTACCATTAGACCCAGGCGAGAACTCCTAGCAAAAATGAAACACCATAAATCAGACATCAAAACAGATTCTCTCTTAATATTCACATTAAATAATGATAAAAAAATAACAGTGCTGCGAAGCACTAAATGGACCCAATGCACATTAATTAATAAAAAAAACTCTAAGGCACTAACATATAACCACCTCCAAATAAGGCTCCTAGGACACAAGTAATGCTACCTATGTAAGCTGCGGGGACTTGTAAGCCTTCCTTTATTGCCCGAACTCTTGAATGAGTACAAAAGAAAAAAAGAGTTAAAATATCCAAATTTATCATTCAATAGCACAAGATAAAAGCAAGAATGCCCATCATATAGACATATACTCAGAGACACACTGATTAATTCCTCATTTAGATTAATTAGTTAATTAAATTTAAATTTCATAATCAAGTTAGAAAACCAAGTTTCAGCCTCATCCTCAGTTCACTAAATAGATCACAATATTCCAGAAATTTCAAGCCTTACCAATAAGACTTCCAATCTGGTGTTTGGGTTAGCTACTTGACTCTACGATGTACAGAATATGTTCCAAAATGTCATTGAACAGATATTCTAATGTGGTTATGACTAAGACAATACGCTAACATTGTTTTTCCCAATACTCCCTTAGTTGTTTAACTCCTATAGAATGTAAGAGGACTTCGGTAACTAAGAACCAAATAGCACCTATTCGAAGTGAATCTACTTAATGTACCTTAAAAAACTCAAAACACATTCCTATATATTAGACAAGCCTAAGGAAATCCAGATATGAACAATATAACCAAACAAAACAAAATCAGAACCTATATCAGTATATCCATATTCTGTAAAGGTAAATGATGCTCTGGACCAAACTTTACAGTGCTAAATGAAAAGCACACAACAAAAGAAGTACCTCGTCATCCTTGACGTACGGTTCAAACCAGCCCCACAAAGTTTTCGCATCTGCAGCATACCTTAAGTAGAGAAATCCAATCTGGAAAAAAAAAGAGAAACATTAATACCTGATTAGCTGCATGTAAATATTTTATAACCCGGTCTATAGAAATTATATGCCAAGTATATGAAACTTAATTGAGCACAATGCACATTAAACATAAAACTTTAAATCAATAACCGTCAAACTCATGAGGAAGAAACAGCATTGAAGAATCAAGTCAGATACAGCCGAACTGCCAAACCTATACATTAATAACTTTCTGTTTCTACAAACCCATTCTTATTCACATACAAACTTCCAGATCAGACCTCTTGTTCAACAGCCTTAAACAGTTCATTCAACTGATCAAGTATGCAATTACTTTGAGATAAAGTCGTTTTGTCACTGAACATAACATTTTTATCTTGTGATTTTTACTGGCCACTTACATTAATCAAGACCTTACCCCTTTTTATCTCAATTGATGACCTTGTAGGTCAGTGAGATTTCACATTTAGCATATAAAAATAATAACCTCTTATAGTGTCTACAGTCTAGCCCACTAGATGATAAGAATCAAAAGAAAAGAACGTTCTACTCAAAACAGAAAGTATTATGAACATTAAGTCAATGAGAAAATATGTGTGTTTCTGGCTCAGCAGTCAGGACAAAGTATCTATTAGTCTGTTAACACAAGTAAATTTACAGTTTAATTTCTGGCATAAACATAATCTGTCAAACGTCGATAAAAGAAGTAGTAAACAGCATGTGGCAAGTTACCGCTCTAATGTATGGAGAATCCGGGTGCTTCAAGAGACCGTGCATTTGTTTGACTGTAAGTTTCATAGTGAAAAACTTGTATAAAAGACAAAAGGCGGTTGAAGGCCCACGGCAATTCCCAGTCATCCATGGCTCCACGTGATCCACTTGATTGTATATCTCATCAATCACTTCATGATAAGTTTTGAAACGATAAAGCTCTTTAAAGTAATCCGACGAAAGGATATTCATGCAAAGGACCCTCTCCAAAAGTTGATCAATCGGCTTAATAGGTATCTCCATAACTTCACGACAGACGCTTCTATGTCTATACTTGACCTGAAAGTTAAAACAAGAGCTTTTTTTTATACCAAGCCATTGGGCAATAAGAAAGATGATAAAGAAGAAGAAGTAGTAGTAGTAGTTATATACTTATATCAATCATAGCTTCTTAAATTCTGAAATTGCTCAGCATACCTTAAGTTAAACAAGAAGACTTACTACGACATCCACAATTTATTATCCAAAATATATTATAAACATGTTTGCGTAACAATACAATCCAAAGTAAAAGAATCGGGTATGCGAGTCGTATATACCCTGAAGCTGAATTAATTTGGGAAGTTTAATCCGATTACTGAAGAATTGCAGAACCGATTTGCCAAATAGGGGAAAATAAAGAAAACGTATGTACAAGCAATCTATTTAAGACCCGACGGAGAACCAAAGTAAAGACCAATAATACCTTGTGGTTGAGATGATGATGATGATGATGATGATGATGATGATGATGATGATGATGATGATGATGATGATGATGATGATGGCCGACTAAATCGAAGAACGAAGGATTTGCAGAGTTGTGTTCGGAGGTTGTGCGTTCCTGAACAAACCCTAGACCCAAATCTATTGGCCAGAGACTCCAGCGTATAATCAATAATTAATAATTAATATTTTTGCTGCTACAAGTTTATTGACGGGGTTTCATTGCCCGCAAGATTTAGACAATTGCAGTTAGAACCCCCGTATTATGGTTTTTGTTTTAAAAGGCCGGCCGACTACATTTTGAAATGTACATCATCTCGACTATCCACAACCCTAACGCGCTATTCTCTAGTCAGTTTCTTTTATCTATTCATACTCATCTAAAAGTTAGTGAAGCTCGTTTGAATTTGAAATGCGAAAAAGGCCGGGTACGCACGCGCTCCCCAAGCTTGTATTGGGGATGTGCACCTCTTGCTCAATAACGTGCAACGAAAAACACCCGCATTGTAGATAATCTTGTTTTTTTAAATCTACATTTTACCATCATAAAGAAACTGCAACATTTCTTTGTTTTATATAACTATATTCTAAACCCCATGTTTCATATGTATATATATATATACACACACACACACTACATATATATATATATATATATAGGGATCAAATGTTAACCCTTGTTTATTGCGATAACTCATTTACCCAACTAGTGATCAACAGCAGGCCATGTCACCACTATAACTTAGAGTTACAGTGGTAAAACTAGTGGTCCACAACGAACGTTAAAAAAAACTTTTTTTTTAAATAAAGCAAGACTATACACCAATTTTAGATATTTAAATTGATCTATTTAATGGTGTAATTTGTTTAGAAAAATAACATCATACAAAAAAGTTAAAGCTTTAAAAAAGAGTAAAGTTTTGTTTTAAAAAATGAGGGAAATTTAAAAATATGAGAAAAATCGTTACATCAGTGATGTAACGCGATGTAAAAGTTAGTTACACTACACGATTGTGGTGGAAGTGTTCGCTGCATTACAGTTAACGGGTTATCGTAATAAACAATGGTTAACAAAGGAACCTTACCTTCTATCTATCTATATATATATATATATATATATATATATATATATATATATATATATACATATATTAATATGCACATAGGAAAGAGAAAGACGTCTTTTCACCAAAAACTCTTAAAATTAAGAGACGTATAACATCCCTTACATATGTTACATCTTTTTTATAAACTCACACCTCAGAGCTTCTGAGTTCAAAGAGTTACATCTTTAACTAGCTATTTGATGGCTTTGGCAAAGTATGGTTAATTAGCCAGTAGGTACCCTTGAGTCTTGATAATTTTTGGGAGGGTGTAGAATTGGTTGTTAAACATCATCAAAGGTAAAGTCATAGTCTGACAGAGTGCTAAATTTTTTTGTTTGAGTTAAAATAGGGGGATTTTACTAATATACATTGTAATTTTGAGTATGTTTACGTGTTTATAGTGTTGTTCAAGAATGTGATGTATTTTATTTTCATTTGTTTTATTCTTTGTGCTCAAAGGTTAAGCCACAGTTTGATAGAGTGTTAATTCGTCTGGAGGAGCAACCTGAGGTGATTTATCTTTCGACTTTGTTATTAAATTTCATGGTTATGTTTCATTTTGTCCTGTGGTCCATATATTCAAAAAGCATGGTAGATTTTGCAAGTTCATATTTGAATATGCAGGGCCTTATTTGTTACTAAAAGTTTTAGGTTTCATATGAAATATATCATAGTATGCAGTCATATAGCTTCTTGATGCTTGCATCAATCGAGTTCTGCTGACTGCTGAAGGAAACCTCTTCCGTGATATTTTGGCTATTATACTTGATACTTACTTTTTGCTAATAAGCAATCGCTTTATCTGAACTTAGATTGAAATGATTGCACATTATACTTATAACCTTCGATGTGTTGTTGGTGTCATGTATGTTAGCACATCAAGAGCACAAGGCTTGTCTTCATAGGCACACTGTTATATAAACCACCATAGTAATTTGTATTTATATCTATATGCTTGGTCATTTCTCTTCCAATGACACTCTACTTTGTGAAAGCTTTTAGACTACTCAACCATTTATTATGTCTTCATTGCATTTATCAATGTATTTGTATTTGTATCATGCTTTGTTACATTGCATTTATCAATATCACTCACTATCATAATAGATTATTTGCTTGACAAGTTATATGTTTTTCTTTCACTACTTCATCACGGGTAATGTAACAAGGTCATAGGAAAACAATCAAATTTTTGAATTCTAAGTCATGATAAAAAAGTTGGTATCTACGGGAAAGGAAATTATTAATATTTTATTGTAAGCGTAATGAGGGTTTGTGTTTAATGGTTTGTTCCTTTAGTATCGTGTAGTTATATAATTTTCTAACTCTAAACCTTAATTAGAATTAATTAGATGGACTTGTTCAAGTCGTTGTATATGTGGGTTACTTGTTCATCGAACCTGACATTATCCCTATTTTCTTATTAGCAAGTTGTCTTAACTAGGTTTTTATCCCCGCACGTTGCGTTGAGATGCGTTATGATTCTAAATATCAAAACGTAGATAAAACACGTCATGACGGTTTTCACTCCATCGTAAAAGCTAGTGTCACTTGATATTGTTCCTCGCATTTGGTGTGGTTTGTTATGGTACCAAAACAACAACGACAATCTTATAGCTTACGAAACAGGTTAGAAGCGTATGTTATATGTAGTATGAGGGTCAGAAAAATAATAAAAAAAAACAAAACAAAAAAATTAGAAATAACTCATAAGGGTAAAGTCTAAATCCAACATAGTTTAATATCAAAGTCTACAACTTATAAAAATAAGTGTAGCATTCAGTTACTTTTTAATATATATTTACTAGGTTAATGACCCGTGTGTTACACGGGTTCACAAATACTTAAAATGACATACAGGTAAAATCAAATGGAAGTCATGTTTATAATTAAAAACCGTGAAAAGCATCACTACCCAATCAAATAATTTATAATTGATTTAATGTTTTCCTTATTTAAAGTATATTTGAGTAAACTTTAATATTTTTTTGAGATCTTTATATTTTAATTTAAACTCGAAGGAACGATGATGATAACGAAACGACTTACATATACGTAACTTTTATGAGTTACATGTACATACTCTTAGTTGTACATTTCGTAACACATACTTATATATATGTAACATCTGCTTATCATGATTTTCATTTGTAACATGGTTTTCAAGGGATCCCTCACACACACACACATAAACACACACACACACACACATATATATACATATATATATATATATATGATGTTGAAGAGATAAATTAAAATAAGAATGTTATTATAATATAATAGTATCAAAATTATACCGTTCTACAATATAAACAAATGAAGATAGAATAGTTGAATAGAAAAATAAAAAAAAAATATCAAGTAATGAACAAAATTACAAAATATGTGACAATGATACCTAACTAAGACAAGTAACAGAAAAACAAAAACTAATTGTTCATAAAGATGTAAATACTTTTTTATGTAATAGTATTGAATGTTATAAAAGATAAGTAAAGCTCATTTCAATAGAAGATTATTAAGAAATAAACATTACCAAAAATATGACAGAAACTTTTATTTTAATAAAACCAAAAGACTTGTTAACGGTGTCACACCCCGACTGACGGCGGAATCATCGGGGTGGACGAATGTAAATCGATTGCTCATAACATATGATAGTAATTGCGTTGAAATAATGTTAATATCATTTTCATTGAATAATAGTTATCAAATAATACATTACAATCAAATAATAATTCGAACAAACATAATAAAATTGTCTTTAGTTTTGACTAAGTTCAAGCTCTAAATGTTCATATTGAAATCCACTAATTTGCATTTCTAAAATCATGTGAAAAAGTAACGAGACAGCTAACGAATTAGCCGGTGAGTAAACATAGGTTCGCATACATATATAGATTGATTACAATGATTGAAAATAATTCAACTCACATGACAATGTTAAGACTTATAAATGCAATAGTGTAACATAAAAGACAAACCAATACAATCAAACCTAATGACTGAATTGACTCAGTTCGCAGACAAAGGCTTATAGAATGAATGATTCCGGTTTCAATCACCACGCGAATAAACAAATGGGGTGGGTGTATCAAACCAATAGATCTATCATTGTTACCGTGGTTGCTTGAATTAATGATTATGTTCTCATCTAGTTTATTTAACTATGAACACATAATTGCAAGTAACAATATAGCATGTATAGAATTGAATTTTGAATGAAATAGAATAACAATAAAAATCAATGATTAAATATTGAATCACATGATTTTCCTAAAATATAAAACACATAAAAAGAGCAATAAATACTCACCTTGATAAATAGGATGTAAATGATTTGAATTTTAGAATACCCAAATAAACACCAAAATTTTCTTACGGTTAACCTAAGAATGGTGTTCTAAGATTAGGATAATAATATGATTAAAGGACTAGATTTGATGTAGGGTTTCAATTTAGATTTGGGTTTGACAAATAGATTAAATAAGATAGTGTAGTTTAATCTTTTTAATTTGATTAAATAAAATATAATGCATTGATTAGATAATTGAATTTGAAAGTAATAATAATAAAATTATTAAATTTAATTAAAACATTTAATTTATGAATAATAATGTGTGGAAAATAAAATAATTAATTTAATAATTAATTAAATAATGACTTGTTCAAAATAATCAATTGAATAATTAACTATTTAGATGATTTATAAAATATTGATTTAAAACGATTTGAATAATTTAGGTTTGACTTAAAGTGATTTTTAAAAAATATTAAACTTATAAATAAGTTTTGTTATAACATTTAAACTCTTAAAATTAAATAAGAAATGAGATTATAACTTTTAAAATTTTCAGAGATTATTAAATAATTTCTTAAATAATTTAATTAACAAAAGAATTTTTATATTAATATTATGATATAATAATAATTTCTGAAATCAAATTTTGATAAAAAAAATTGATTTAAAAATATATGCTGATGCCCAAGGTCGAACCTGGTCGCCCGTATATATGCAGTGTGTGTTACCATTGGGCCAAGGCCCCAAATCTGATTAAAACTTTCCTGAATTGTTTAAAAACATTAAATGCTTAATTTCTCAAATCCACATGAACCCTAGATTCGATTTGCTTCAGATTGAACAAGAAAATGAAGTCAATAATCAAATCAAACATGGGCTTTCATCTCCATGTGAAATCGAGTGTGTGTGTGTGTGTGTTTAATTACTAGATTAAAGGTCGAATTTGAAGAATACAAAGGTGGAATGGCTTCGACTGAAGTTGAAACCGAATCAAGAGATGATGATGATTTTAGTTGATCATATGAGAAGCTTCCAGAGATAATAAGAGACAAGAACCCTCAATTGCTCCAAAGGAAATGAACGGGTCATTTGCAGGTCGATTAAATGGTGATGATCGGCAGAGGTGTTTGGGTGTTTTCCAGATGAATTTAAATGTTGGTATAGATTCAAGGGATTGAATTCATTGTTTGCCCTCAATTTATAAAGGCTCGATTTAATCTGTTTCAAGTCGAATGGAATGCAGGTTCGGTTTCGAATTATTACACAGAAACAGCTGTTAGAACTCGAATTAATGGGGTTTTAGGTTTGAAACAGTTGACCGAATGGGTTGCATTGGTTTAATTGAGTTTGAATGGTCGATAACGGAAGTTTTGGCTCGCCGGAGCTCGGCCGAAGATGGTGGCCGAGGGATGGTCGACGGGGTTGGGTGGTTTGGGTTGTTTTAAATACAAATTTACACTTTCATCCCTTGAAGTTTGAAGTGTTTATTAATTTATGTGAAACCTTTTAAATAAAGTTTCAAAAATAAATTTTTAACCCTTGGACTTATTTAAAACACTAGTCTATAAATTAATCAAATTATTTTTTTTATAAAATCTTTTATAAACTTTATTAATCTTATAAAACTTTTCAATTTGATTATTAATTTTAATTGAACATTTAAACCCTCATAAATATTAATAACCTTATAAAATTTATTTTATAAATCATAAAATTAAATTAAATTGAATAAATGACACATTTATTGTATTTGAATCATCAAAATAAATAAAATAATTTAATCATAATTTTTTTTCATAGTATGAAGGTTCAAAATGGGTTCGGGTTTGTTTTTTTTTAGTTTGAAAATGGGTCTGATGTTACAAACGGTAATATTAAAATTTATAACTTAATCATTATTTGGTAACATAATTAGTAATTTCTTATAACTTTTGAAAAGATGTCAAATAATTTATAAGTAATAAGTGATCATAAATATAATATTTATAATTATAATTGATATGAGTTAATATTTTTCAAATTTATTGTAACTCAAGATTGAAAAATGTAACGACATGTGACAATGCAAACGTGACGCTTAGGTGGGTGAGATAGAAATGAATCATGTGCACTTATAGTTAGTTAATTATTATAGGTTATAGATATATATAATTTCCATTGTCTTACGTATGATATTTGATAAGCCTATAGGGCTACATTCTCATAACTAGTTGCAAATCCATGTTTTTCTCGTGCCACAGTTAGAACCTTTTTAGTGAATCGGCACCGCTGGGTCTGATATATACGTGTATATCACATAAAAAGTAGATATCATACAATACAAGTTAAAAGAAAAGGCACACTAATACGGCCTACAGGTCCGTCCCTACCAATGAAATAAAATAAACGTTTGCTTTTGAAATTTAGAAAACAAATTAGTACTAAGATCCATGATACATGCATGCGAGTGGGCTCGCACCATTTGAAGTAGCTTTATGTGCTTTTGTGAATACTTTTGTGTTTAATTTCAAAAGGAATCGCATATGCTCACTCGTTTTGTGGAACACAAACTAAAAGCCTCATGAGATTTTTTATTATAAGGTAACGAATATCTTAACAACTCGGCATTCTTAATGAATGGCACATCAATGACACTTGACCATTCTCTTTCTTTCTTTCTTTTTGTTAATCATAAGAGAGTACCTTACCACCCTTACCATTCTCTTCATTCCCCACCTCACAATGTTAATTGGCTTGGTAACCATCAATTCGAACTTACAGATCCGTAAAAAAAATGACTTACTAGATTAGGGGTGGGGTTCCCGGCCGGTATGTTTATTCCCAGAACTGTGAGAGGCTTTTGCCTGGTGGACTCTTTACTTTTAATAAAAGTATAAAATTTCTCTACTAAGTTATAAAATTGGCTGATAAACTTCTAAATGTGTTAGTTAAAAACTCTGTAAATCAAACGACAAATAAGCTTATGTTGATTGACCACTTATAGTTTTAGACGAATCTCATATCGTTTTGTTAGCCCATAATATTGAGCATAAGGAATACCGACTCAAATATTACAAACGCATTTTGAACGCATTGTTTGTGAATTAAAGAATAAGTCTAAGCTTATGTATAAGTCTAAGCGTATGTATGCTTGAGTGAAATCAATTAATGATTGATAACCTCTTGAGAAATTTTCACTTGGACAAACATAAACAAATTCAGTTTCTCATCAGCAAACGAACAATAGTATGAGAGGCAAAAACTATAGTATGCATGTATTTGTGTTATTGTTCTTTTTGTGAAAAGTGATAATTACGGGTGACACATGATGATTTTTGACGGTAATTATGTGATAGTGGATGAAAAAGAAAAAAACATCAATTTTTTTAATTTAATAACTTCTAATAAACTCTTGGGACGATGGGCATCGTTGTGGTATACGTAGCGTGTTATGAAGCATTTTGGTGATATGATATCCAGTGGCGGACCCAGGCAATGGCGAAGTATAGTTGGGGCCGGGGGGGGGGGGGGGGGGGGGCGCCGCCCCCTCTCTTTTTTTCGTCGGTAGTGTTAACTTTTAGTCCGGTAGTGTAAATTTTTGGTACGATAGTGTAAATTTTTATATAAATATGAAGTTCGCCCCCCCTAAAAAAAATTAATTTTGCCCCTGCCCCCCCTATGGAGGCGTTCAAGCTCCGCCACTGGACCCAAGAATTTTTTTATGGGGGTCGGATAATTTTTTTGAAGGTCCATTGACTATAGTAAAAAATAAATTCTTTTGGTATGATTCGGGTTGGGTCAAATATTGGAGCAATGTTTATGTGGGTAGCACCTTGACACATCAACTTCAAACCTACAACCTCAAGCCTTCCGGTTACACGATACAAACATCATCACATTACCATCGTACTTTTGCTCCCTCCATCACCATTATTTTTTTCTATCATCTTACTTTGTTAGTTCACTCTCACTTAATATTGCTAAAACCACACCACTAGCGTTACAAATAATAAGTAGAAAACATATAAAACAAAAATAAACATACTTTAACTCTACATTATAATATGTTTTCGTCAATCCGAGATTATATAGAAGATAAAGAAAAAAAAATGACAATATCATTTCTTTTGTCTAAAGTCAAAAATAACGTCCCCATAAAATTGCCACAAATTAGGGAAAATTATTTGTCAAAAAGGTGGTATCAACTTGATTGAGTCCAAATAAATATATCCTCTCTAATTTGCAATTATAATCAAATGAGTTTTCCTCCTCATCGCGTCAGAAATTCGGTCACAATCATAAGTATTAAAACACAAACACAAACACAAACACAAACACATATTACAACGACAATAATTACGACGTAAACCCTAAGATATCAAAACCCAGATTGCAAATCCATGTCAGAACAGTGCGCATGCCCTTATAGACCCCAAAACAACCGGCAAAATAAAAACACAAAAAAACAAAAAATCTAGCTGAGAACAGGCTAGCGTCCTGGCACCTGGACCGTTGAAGAAGACACAATCTTGAATATCAAAACACGAATAAAAAAACACATTGCAACAGTTGTCACTAAGCCTTAAAAACCTTAAAACGTAGTGAGTCGTAAAAGTAAGCGTCGCTCCATCGTAAACCCCAAAGGTGTACTTCGTCATAAAAGTTGTACTTTATCGTAAATATGGCAATCACTCTGGCGTGAAACTAGAAAACAAACTCTGTTATAAAAACAAGCATCCAAATACAAACATAGATGCAATAATAAATAATAAACATAACTTTTATAAAAGAAAACCATAAAATCAAAATATTAAAAAGGTGGAACAAAATGTTAGGGACAAAATGAGAATATCGAAAGTTTTATTAGCCGAAATAGAAAAACCAACATATTACATTATATCCTTTTTTTGAATATATATACAATTCTTGCATGATTCACCGCTCATAGTTTTTTCTTTTTCTATATATGTCCAATTCAGGTTTATTCTATTTTATGATGTTTAAAAACCAATCAAACTAATAGTGACCTTTTGTGGCTTAATTATTATTTATATTATAACATGTAATATTAGTTTTATTATCTTTTCTAGTAAATTTATAATTTAATTTATTATTAGCCAAAAATAATTTAGTTAATATATATATATATATATATATATATATATATATATATATATATATGGTTAGGATCATTACATAACTACTTTTTATTTTCAGAACCACGTAACCATTGATTTACATAAATATGAATTAAGTCCGGTGATACTTGAGCTGTTTTACATATATGTATATTAGACATGAACAATAAACTATGTAAAACAACTAAGTATCACAAGTTTTAACTTACATTTATGTAAATCAATGATTCGTAATTTACATTTATAGAAATCAATGGTTCTCTTGGTTCTGAAAATAAAAAATGGTTTTGTAATGATCCTGACACTATATATATATATATATATATATATACACACACACACTATTAATAAAGGTTTGTCATTAACATATAGGGTTTAGGGTTTAACACATTCTCTCCGCCGCTCATTGATTTGTGTTTTCAAAACTTTTTCTTTTTTAGTCCTATGTTTAACAGTATATCTGGTTTTATCTTCATCACTTACATCATTTAGAGTTTAGGGTTTAGGTGGTCTAGTTATTATTTATATTATAACATGTAGTATTAGTTTTATTACTTTTTAAAATAAGTGTATAGTTTATTTTATTATTAGCCAAAGATAATTTAGTTGATATTAATACTTTTAATAAAGGTTTGTCATTAACATATATATAGCAATTAATTATGCATGCAGATGAAAACAAGTATAATTAAATAATCTATATATAATACTAAAATCTGTTTGTTATCGTTTTCGAGCCGGGGGTCTCTTTGGAAACGGTCTTTCTATCTCTCTAGACGGAGGAAAGACTCGCCACCACCAACCCCTCCCAGACCCTGCCTTTTAGTGGGATATACTGGGTATGTTTGTTTGTTTGTTTGTTTATATATAATACTAAAAGAGTAACTTAGGGAGATACTTGGCATATTTCTAAGCCCCTTAAATTTATTTTTCCCGTCTCTCTCACCTCTTAAATAATTACCTAAATTAAAAAATATTAAATAATTTTATTTTTTTAGATTAATTTTTTTAATAAATTAAGAAAGATGTCTTTTTATTAATATTATTTCTAGAAAATAATTTTTTATACAATTAAATTTTTTTTCTAAAACATCTAACTTTTTTTAAAATATAAAATATTTTAAAATTGGTATTTTTAAAAAGTAAAATTTTTTATAAACTAAAAATAATTAAAATTAGGAGTTATAAAAAAATTTAAAAAATAATATTTTTAATACGGTTTGTTTTTTAAAAAAATGTTTAACTTTTTTCTGGAAAGAAAGTTTAAAAACAAAAGTTAAAAATTGATATGGTCATTTTATTACTTATAGTTATTATTCATATATAATTTTAATCATATCTTATTTTAGATTATCATTTTATACTTCATAAAATTTTATTATATTTAATATTTTATTTTTTCAACTTGTATAATACACGAATTTACTAAAGTTAGTATTAAATAAAAAATAATCAACAACTAATCAGAGATATTATGAACATTTATAGCCTGATCCAACCCAATTCAATAATATATCTCTATATTTGATTACATGGTCAAAATAATTCGAAATTGATCTAATTATTGCACATAACTTATCAGTGTATATTATTCAAATTTTAATTTCTTCATACTATTATCCCCACATCCACTTAATATCTAGTTCACGATTTGATCCGTCAAAAGTATTCCTTTTAAGTCTAAAAGAAGACAGTTTTCTTTGATTGTATATTTCCCTATGACAATAAACAAAAGTTAAGGTCAATCTCTGTCAAGTGTCAGTTTATACTTGAAAGAGTCTACTTTTACGCATGATCAGCTTTGTGGCATCTTGTCACAAGTTAAGAGTAAAGATTGATCGAAGCTTTTAGCTTTAGATAATGAGTGTAAACCTACTAATGTTACTACAAATGTAGTTTACAAGAATGTTTTTGCTTATTTGTGACCTTATAGTCAAAAGTTGTTATGTCTTATTTAATATTTAACACACTTGATTTTATTTTTATTTTTATTTTTTAATAATTAACTCTTCACACTTCCGTGTAATACACGGGTAACTAAAGCTAGTTATCTATATACTGATAAATCAATATGTTTACAAGTCACATGATACTTTTTACACTTTTCACCCAAACTCCACTTTCCACCCAGTCTTTTTTTATTTAAGGCAAATTGAATTTTAGTAATCCCAACTATTACTCGTTGGCCGATAATAATCCATACTATTGATTTGGCGGGTAATAATCCCAACTGTCATTTTTATTACCAATAACAGTCCTAGTAGCATAATTATTATATATTCACACTCGACTTGTATTTATTTTCGACTCAATTTAGCTTGTATGTTTTTTTCATTTCATTCATAATCATTATTGCGAACAAAATTGAGTGGATATCAAGCGTAAATTTTTAATAATTATGTTACTGACATTGTTGTTAGTAATAAAAATAAAAGTTAGGATTGTTATCGGTCAAATCAATAGTATGAATTATTACCGGCCAATGAGTAATAGTTTGGATCATTAAATCCAATGTGCCTTTATTAAAAAAAACATAACTTTTTTTTTTTAAAAAAACAAAAGTTTATGAGATATGAAGCTTTTTTAATACAAAGAACTTATAAAGATTGACATTGTTTAAAAAAGTATTTTTAAGAAAAATTGAAGTGTTTAAAGAAATAGTTTTTTTAAAACAAAAGTTTTTCAAAGATGAAAGTTTGAAACAATGTTGTTATTGTTTTATTATGTAAAGTAGTTAATTATACATAAATTTAATAATATTTTATTTAAAAATATTTTTTTACAATTCTAAATATTAATAAATAATAACTATTTTAATATTTTTATTTAACACGTGTATTATGTGAATTTTAAAACTAGTAATAATAATATATGATAAAAAACAATAAAATGGAATATTTGAAATAAGAAACATACTTCTGTTCCCGCAAAGAATCTTTAATCCATAGCCGCCAAAATCCACAAATTAGAAACCGAAAGAAAATCTGAGGATTCACTTCTCACGTTCACATTTACATTTTAAATATTCTTTCTTTTTCAGCTATTTATTAAGATCAATTCTTTTTTACCTTTAGATAATCCCTCACATGTGTGGGGTTGAATTAATGAAAAAATCATTTCGAGTTAGAGAGTATTGAAGTTCCTTTTTATTATTCAAGTCTCGTTTATAACGAGTTTGTATAATTAGTTTAGATGAAATAAAAAAATAGAGTACTATCTAATCATTAGAAAAAAATAACAATCATACACTTCTAAAAATTTAAAATTCTAAATTATAAGCTTCTGAATACTCTTAATATTTTGTTATTGAAAATTCTAAAATATGACTTGTCCTATAATGGTGCTCGATCATAATAAATCAAAGCCTTGTACCCATTTGCACGTTAACGTTATGACTTTTGACTTGAAAAAAAAAATACTTGTATTTTAAAAAGTAGTTACCTAAGTAGTTACCTATAATCTTGTGGTCTAGTAGTATGATGTTTGTTTCTCATAAAAATAACGTGGATTCAAATCCTTACAGATATAAGATTAGATGAAATTAAAGGTAAAAAGATAGTAATCTAGAAATTAAGTTGTTTTTTTTTTTAATTTAAAACCATTATATTCTTTGAATTATTATTATTTTTATTTAAAACCATACTCATAAGTTTAAATTCTTTTAAAGATATACTTCAAACTCATAATTATTTAAACTTAAAGTACGATCTCATGAGTTGAGAACCAAAGGCTAAAATAAGATATTTGAATTGTTTACTAACTTGGGTCAGAAGTTCTAGCTAAATAAGAGACTTGTATGTACACACTTCATGTACTGTACGTGTGCTAGAGCTTTTATGGGAAATGTGTGTTTTTCCCCATACTAAAACCTAATGATATTATTTTATTGCTCGCAAACAACCCATAAAATAAAAATGATCGATGAATATGTAAATAGTGTTTTAGCTTATGTGAATGGATGCCTTAAACATCCCTTATTTTGTTTTTGTGATGTAAAAATTAAAATAAATATAAAAAAGCAAAACTGTGTTTTAAATGCTTTTATAATAGTAGCGCCTGTTCTAATTCAAAAACTCTTTCCCCCTCATCGAAGACATTGAATCAAATATGTAATTCGAAAAACCAAAATATTATATTTCTTTTTCTATTCTAATTTAAATTACACGAATGCTTCATGTGTTCACACAGGTCATAGTTCTTTTTGAAATTACAAATTTTAATTTTAATTTGGCATCGACTCTTTACCAGACATCACTATTTTTTTAAACCTTAAAAATGAATAAGCAATTGGAACCAAACGATTAATTTGAAAAGTTAAAATAATTTACTAGCCACATATATAATAAATGTAATTAAATTTAATTATAATCCACCAATTAAGGATAATTAATTAGCAAGATAAGAATGTTAATAATTATGAAGAAATACTGCATCTCTTAATTAACTTCCTCATGCTTCAAAATCTTTACTTTACTTGTAATTCAAATAATCAATAACCTCATGGATAAAACCAAGACTCCTCTCCCCCCTATCTCTCTCTCTCCAATAAAATTTTAAAATAATAATAATAATAAATAATATATTGCTAAGCTTTTTCATTTATATAAATTAGTTATGATAGCATATGGAAATTCATTGTTTGGAGAAGATGGAGATGTGTCCAAGTGCATGCACAACTAGCCTCTTGAGCTACATGCTTTTTTTAACTTGCATATCCTCCACCTGTATTACTATTAGCCCTGAAGCCATTGTTCTGCAACTACAAAGGTATAGTAGTATAATTAAAATCTCAACCCATTTCTGATTCAAATGCAGGGGATCAATCTTTATATATGTTTCTGCACCTCAACCCCCAGATGATTAATGTGTAGGAAAGTGAACGCTTCAATAGCCTCCAGAAGGCGTATACTTGAAACAGACCCGCTGTATATTCAATCGACAGATCAAACTCCTTGCCAGACCGGAAATCCAGTTGACGATTGCTGGCGATGTGATCCAAACTGGGCCAATGACCGCCAACGCCTCGCTGACTGCGCTATCGGATTTGGCCAGGCCGCGATGGGTGGCAAGGGAGGCCAAATGTATGTTGTCACCGACCCGTCTGATGGAGACCCTGCGAATCCTCCTCCAGGAACACTAAGGCATGCTGTCATACAATCTGACCCTCTGTGGATCATATTCGCCAATGACATGCACATAAATCTTCAAAACGAGCTCATTGTCAGCAGCTCCAAAACCATTGATGGGCGTGGGGCCGTTGTGCATGTCACCGGGAAAGGCTGCATTGTGATTGAAAACGTGGGAAACATCATCATTCACGGGCTTTACGTCCATGACTGCCAGCCATCTGGGAACGCTAAGATAAGGGTGAGTCCAACAGACGTTGTGGAAAGAGGGAAATCGGACGGTGATGGATTGACGATCAAGGGGGCCCGGAATATGTGGATTGACCATTGTTCTTTTGCCAGGTGTGCCGATGGATTGGTGGACATCACAGAGGGATCCACTGCCGTCACGGTGACCAATTCTTATTTTACAGATCATGATAAGGTCATGTTATTGGGCCATTCTGATGATTATTTGGCTGATGCCGGGATGCAGGTAGCCTATTAACTTGTAACAATAATTCAACAACATTGAAACTTACGGTGAGTGAGTGCTTGCTTGTATTCTACTGTATAGGTGACTGTAGCTTTCAATCACTTTGGAAAAGGACTTGTGGAGAGAATGCCAAGATGCAGACATGGTTATTTCCATGTGGTAAACAATGACTACACTGAATGGCAGTTGTATGCCATTGGTGGGAGTGCCGCTCCCACCATTAACAGTCAAGGCAACAGATTCGTTGCCCTTGCTGATTCTCGTAAGGAGGTAGGCCGGTATATATTGTTTGGTACTAGTAATGTAGGCATTTACTTAGCAATAAAGGATGTATGTGTGTATAGGTGACAAAACGAATGGACGCAAAGGAAGACGAATGGAAGGAGTGGAATTGGAGGTCGGAAGGGGACTTAATGGTTAATGGCGCCTTCTTTGTGCCCTCAGGTGCTGAGATGAGTGTTCAGTATGACAAGGCGTCCAGCGTTCCACCTATGTCGGCAGACCTTATAAACCAACTAACTATGCATGCAGGTGTCCTCGTTAGGTGAGGGATTTAGTGGTTAAGTTTTGGCATGTGGTTTTGAGTTGTAAGTTTAATTTGACCATTACCATATATGTTCAATGGCATGTTGTTGTGCAGCAATGTAGGGGAGAATCCACCTCCGATGATAGTTGATGGTCCGCCAAATGGAGGAGGAAGTGGTATTGTAATACCAGCTGATGGGGGAGGTTGCTATGCGCCTGAAGGTGGTTGTATTCCGGGGAACATAGTAGGCGGTGGGTTTGGGGTTCTACAAGGCTGTGGGGCAGGGGTAATACCTTACTGTGGTCCTGGTCCTGGCAGCACAAGGATTTCAGGCTGCATTCGCACATCTATACCAACCATCATCCTTGTCGTCTCCTCACTACTCCTGTTATATATGAATCACCTTCACCATGACTAGTTCATAACACTCCTCCTATCTAATCTTCCATTCTCATACCTGTAAATTAATATATGATAGTTCAAGAAAGAAGAGATTTCATGATTCATATGCCTATGATGTTAACTATTAACATAGTGATCACTTTAATCAACTTATTATACAAAACACACATACATGTATGTATGTATATATATCTATATATATTATAATTATAATTACTGTAAGGTGAAATGTGGTGTGTTAAATGTAGACGATCAAGTGTAGTTAGTGTACCTCTGTCTGTCTTCTTGATTGCTGGAGGAGTGAACTGGTCAAGGTGAGTGCTCCTTCATAATCAACCTCCTGCAAAATCAATCCATATGAACTTGGATTTCCACTGGAACAACAATTAATTACAAGAACGAACCATATATAAAACCTAGGCAGATGAAGCCACTATCCAAAGCCAATTAAGCCCTACCTAGCATCTAGCATTAGCATACACAGCAGGGCGACAGACAATAGGGGAACCACGTTCCGATCATCATCAACCCCAGCCACTCTTCCATAAACCCTTGCCTTCCATTATCACCACTTTCCTAAATATGAGACAGTATAGTATAATTTTAAGTTTAACTTCCTTATTTCAAACAATATTAAATATCTAGTTACTTTAATAAAATGATATTCATAAAACACACATGACAACATTATATTACTCCTCATCAATTTTTTTTTTCCGTTTTTCTCTCATATTTAATAATCATATTAATTACTAATAATATTATTTAATTTTTTTAATTAAAATAGTTCTTTAATAAATTAAAAAAAATCTTTTTACTAATGTTATTTTTAAGGAAATAATTTATTATAAAATTAGAAAAGTTTTTAGAACATCAAACTTTTTTAAAAATACAAAATATTTTATAATTGGTGTTTTTAAAAAGTAAAATTTTAATGAACAAAAGTAATTAAAGTTGAGAGTTATAATAAGAAAGTTTTTAAGTATGACATTTTTTTAAAAATGTGTTTGTTTTGAAATAATTTTTTATTTTATTTTATATAAAAAGATTTCAATCATATCTTATTTTAGAATATCAAGTTATAATTAATATATTTTCATTCTATTTAATTTTTATATTCAATCCGTATAATACACGTGTTTACTAAAGATAGTTATCTTAATATACATAGGTAAATGCATTTTTTTTTTTTATCTCTAAGGTCTTATAAAATCTATCATTTGAGTCCAAAGATTAAAATTTTATCATTTGCATCTAAATGTTCTATAAAAGTTGTCATTCGAATCCATTGAACTACTCCTAATTAACACCGTTAATTTTTTCCATTAAATTTCCTGCATTAAGGGTATTTTTGTAAAAACAATTACAAAATAAACATAAACTCTACGTGAAGAGTTTTATGCATTCTATCTTTTTGATAATTGCAGTTGCAATTTGACTCCATGGTAGTCTTTTTGCTGTTTTATCTTGTTAATGTATTTTGGTTTAGTAGTCATGTTATTTTTGCATTTCTTGTTAAATAATAGATTTATTTAAAGTTTAATTATAGTTATGATGATTAATATTTTATGATTTTTATTCATGTAATGTTAAGGTCATATTGTTTATTGATTTCTTATGGTGGAGGGGCTTGCGCGTCGGGAGACCAACTCACCGTGAAAAATGAATTTTGCGGCGTGGAGGGGTCAGCGTCGCCCGACGCATGAAGTAAAAATATATATATATATATTAAAAAGCATCCAGGTGAGATAGTCCAAAAACGAAACGATGTATTAAAAAATATGATTGATAAAACGTTGAGACTGATGAGTAGCAACTCAAATAAATTATATATTATTTTACCATTACTATTTTTACAACTAGTTATATAAAAAACGCTTGTATCATATGATTTATATATTAGTAATAAACTTAATACATAATAATTAGAATGCATGACACATGAAGTAATTTAAATGGTTTTCATAATCATATGAAAATCATATGATTTGATAAGTTTTTATAGAACTAGCATTCTGATTAGAACAAAAGCATTTAAATAACTTCACATTGCTTGCAATCTGATTATTATGTATTAAATTTATTATCGATACTTAAATCATAAGATACAATAAATTATTTATGAAACTAACTTTAGAAGAAATGATGGTAAAAATATCAAAAATTTGTTTAAGATTTTACTCGTTAGTCGTAACGATTTAGTTATCATATATTCCTAAATAACTTATATATATTAAGTTTATTATTGATATCAAAATCCTACGAAACAGTAAATCTTTAAGAAACTAACTTTTAAAAAGTGAAGATAAAAATATATTACAATTATTTGAGGTTTTAGTCGATGGTCAATCTCAACATTGTATTGATCATATTTCTCTAATACGTGTCGATTATGACGTTTGGATGTTTTTTTAAATAGCTACCCTCATGTGATAATCATAAGACTTATCATACAAACTAATGAACGTTAGACAATGTACCAAAGATAAAACAAATTATATAAATAACGCTTGTTTACTATAAATCTATTGTATTTAATAAAATAAGATTATTTTTGCTACTTATCACTCTCTTGACCCACCTTCTTACCACTTGTTATTTTTCAAGACATTCTCATATCATTTTTCTCCCAGAAGGGTATTATAGTAATTTAAACACTCAGACTAATTTATCTCTCTTATTAAAAATCTATTTTATTAATTGTTATATTTCTCTCTCTCATCTAGAATTTTTAAAATCAAACTATCTTTTTAAAAGTAGATTTTATTAAAAAAATTAAAAATCACATCTTTTTATTAAAATAGAAATAATAAAAAAATTTATATAATATAGAATTTTTCTAAAACACTAAACCTTTTTGAAACAAATATTTTAGATTGGTTCTTTTTCTAAAAAAATTATAAGAAATGTGAAATTGTTTAAAAACAGTCTAACTAAAACAACCAGAATGATTACAAACTAGAGTTTTTAATAAATAAGATTTTTATATTTTTATAAAAAATATTAAAACGAATGTTTAAAAATAATAATATTTAGATATGGGTTTAAAAAATAGTATAATTGTTTTATTTCTTCAACTATTACGTATACATAATTTTAATGATATCTTATATTAAATATTTTACTGTAACTATTCGTGTTTATTACTAATTATAATATGTTTAATGAATGAGTTTCTAGCCTATATATCTATCTATATATTTGTCTGTCTCTCTATCTATAATAATATTGAATACTAATAATATTACTCATACCATTTTCAAATTAAAAAATGTATAAATCAATATATTAAAAACATATTTTTTTTATTAAAACACACTTTTTAAAAAAAAATTTATAAAATACAAAACACAAGAAACTTTTTCTTTAAAATAATTTTTCTTAAAACAAAATATTTAAAACTCATAATTTTTTTTATAAAACAAAAGTATAATAAAAAAATATTGTTTATTTACTTAAAGTAGCTCTTTATACATAACTATAATCATATTTTATCTTCAAGCATGTTTATATAATTTATTAATTTTTATTATTAATTATTTAATATTTTATTTATTCAACCCATGTAATACACGATGTACTACTAGTCTATACTAATAATTATTACATTGGGTGGACACGTGTTATCGTCATATTAATTCTACCATTTATTTTCCCGCTCAAATTATTTATTAATCTTTAAAAAGTCAAAATAAATAATTTTTCTAAATTCTCTCTTTCTCTCTCTCTCTCTTTTAAACATTCTAAATTTTTCTAAAATCAATATTTTTATTAAACATATTTTTAATTATTTAAAAACTAAATATTTTGACTAAAAAATACACTTTTTAATAAAAAGATTTTAAAAAGCTATCAATTTTTTTAAACAACGTATCTTTTCATGCATATGAAATATTCTAAAATCGATCTTTTTTTAAATAAAAGTCTTATATAAAACTATTTTTCTTAAAAAAAATTAAAGAATAACCGAAACCCGGAGTTTTTAAACAATGAGATATTTATAAAAATAATATTTTGTCAAAACAAACTTTTATTAAATACGAAAAATTACTTATAAAACCAAAATAACTAAAAACTGTAGTTTTAAAATAATGATATTTTTATTAAAAATGACATATTTCATAAGCAATATTCTTAGAATGAAATGATTTTTAACATATTTCTAAAAGGAGAGTTTTATAAAACACTTTTTGAATGAAAGTTTTAAAAAATAATAATAAGATTATATTAACTACAGTTCTTACTCACGCGTAATCTTAGTTATATATTATATCACAAATAGTGTTTTATATTTTTTAACTTTTTATTAATTTAAATATATTTTTATTTAATCTATGTAATACACGGGACTATAACCTAGTAATAAATATAAACGTTGTAAAGTAAAATTAGTTATACTCGAACATTTTTCTATAAATTTATTTAAGAAATATTATTAGTTTTCAAAGTAGAAATTGGTTAGACATAACAATCCATCCTATAATTGTGCGCATGGTCATGTTTCCCTTGCACCATCAGTACCGTCCATGGTATCCTCCTCCCGAAACTTGCTGTAAATATCACCAACGTAAAAGCTTGTAGTCCTAACCACCAATATGAGCGAAACTAACACACCGAAAACGTACAGTAGCCCCCGTTATAATTAGAAACGCCATCTTATAACACTCCACCCCGGCCAATACATGAATTCAAGTCTTGATGACCCAAAGCCTTCACGTTCATCTGCCTCTCTGCCTCCCTGTCATACAAGTTTCCCGCCACCGCCCCCAGGTTGAACAGAGTCGACAAGTATTTCAGGCCAAATATCTCCGATATGATGGCGAACAGCAACGGCCACTGCGCTCCGAAGCAAAATCCCATCACCATCGAGGCAAAATACAGGGAGTTGGGTATCAGAAGGTGGCCCACGCAAGACACAAGCAGTGTTAAGGTTAGCATGAGAGGCATGGGGAATTTGTACTTGTTTAGAAGATATTCGGACCCGAATCCGGCGGTCACTCTTTCGAGGTAATTCCATATGCTTACGAGGGACATGAATATTGAAAGTGATGGCCCACTCTCATGCAAAGGTGACAAGGTGGTTAACTCTCTCCCTTGAGTTCTGCACGTGGGTATTGACGCAACAAGAGTTGTTGGAGTATTTCCCGTTCAAGATTGTTATGTTTTTGAATTTCTAGTTTGAATAATTATATTAGTTTAGATCCGGATCTTATGTTGATCCGTTGCATTTCTTTTCTATTTAAAGGAGAATACTCCTTATCATTTGTATTCACAATAAACTCTGAATCAACCAAAAATTTCTCTTGGCTGCTATCTACTTTTGCTACTTTAACAGTGGTATCAGAGCCACTTCGACATTTTCCCATGGCTGATCAAACCAGTACCTTACCCACAGCCCCAACTCCGATCCCTATGTTTAAAGGAGATGGATACGACTACTGGAGCATTCGTATGCAGACCATTCTCAAGTCCGGAGATCTATGGGAGCTCGTCATCTCTGGAATCGATGAAAGGGAGACTGACTTGTCCAAAATGAAGAACATGAGGAAGAGAGATGCTCATGCCATGGCCTTGATTCAACAGGCTGTCCATGACTCTCTCTTTTCTCGGATCGCATCTGCACAGTCTGCCAAGGAGAGTTGGGAAACCTTGAAAATTGAATTTCAAGGTGACAAGCAAGTGAAGGCTGTAAAACTACAAGGGTTGCGTAGAGACTTCGAGAACCTGTCTATGAAGGAGGAGGAACTTGTTGGTGACTACTTCTCCAGAGTTATGGCAATAGTCAGTCAAAAACTATCCTATGGGGAAGAAGTTACAAATCAAGTCATCGTGGAGAAAGTCCTTAGGAGTCTCTCATCTAAATTCTACTATGTGGTTCCATCTATTGAGGTAGCATATGACTTATCTAAACTTACCCCGGTTAAACTAATGGGTTCATTGCAGTCCCAAGAACATCGTATGATGAGCAGGTCCACTGAAAAATCTGAAAAGACTGAAGAGCATGCTTTACAAGTAATACAAGAATTCAATCGACCTCAAAATTCAAACGACACTCGTGGCCGTGGACGTGGATTTGGACGGGGTCGTGGTAGGGGACGTTCCATAAATCGCAGCCGTGTTCCCCAATGCTATGTGTGCAAGAAATATGGACATGTGTCCAAAGACTGCTGGTATAACCAAGAAGGGCAGGCCAATGTTGCTAAAGCTCCAGAGAATGAAGAAGGAAATGAAGAACAACACTTGTTCATGACCTGCATCGATGACATCTCACTCAGTTTTTTAACCAATTCAGATCAGGTAAACAATAATAAATTGTGGTTTATCGATTCTAGGTGTTCAAACCACATGACAGGATCAAAGACTAGCTTTACTCAACTGGACGAATCCTTCAAATTAGAAGTACAACTGGGAAACAAGAAGAAACTGAGTATAGAAGGCAAGGGAACAGTTCGAGTTAATGCCAGCTCGCCAAACTCCAAATTACTTGAAGATGTGTACTATGCTCCCGCCTTGGAATATAACTTGCTGAGCGTCGGCCAGTTAACGAAGAAGGGTTACTCACTATTGTTCGAGAAAGATAAGTGCATCATTAGAAGTCAAGGAAGAGAGGTGATGAAGATCCATGTCCTTAGTAATAACATGTTTCTCCTTGATGTGTCATCGCCTGAGGTAACAACTGTTGACTCAAACACCAACTCTCACCTTTGGCATAAGAGATATGCCCACTTAAATTTCGATGGTATGAGGCTACTCTATGACCATCACATGGTCAAGGGTCTTCTACAAATAAGAAAGTCAGCCAAGTGTGAAGGTTGTCTGCTGGGTAAACACTCCCGCATGTCCTTTACCTCTCACTCTTGGAGGGCCACACAAAGACTTGAACTTGTGCATGCTGACCTTTATGGTCCCATGCAAGTCCAAAGCCTTGGTCAAAGTTTGTACTATTTCTTGTTGGTAGATGATTTCTCAAGAATGTCATGGGTATACTTTATTGCTAAGAAATCAGATGCATTTGGAAAATTTAAACTCTTTAAACAGATGGTAGAGAAGGAAAGTGATTGTGCTATTAAAGTGCTTTGAACTGACAGAGGAGGAGAGTTTTGTTCAAAAGAATTCGATGCCTACTGTGATGATCAGGGAATAAGGAGAGAACTTATGGTTCCACACACACCTCAACTTAATGGTGTGGTGGAACGTAAAAACCGAACCATCATGGGAATGGTGAGAAGTATGCTTAAAGAAAAGAAGTTTCCTAATTTTCTGTGGGCTGAAGCAGTGGCCAGAGCAGTGTATGTCCTGAATCGTTCTCCCACGCATGCTGTTGAAGGACAGACACCTTTTCAAGCTTGGTCAAACAAAGTGCCAGATGTGTCAAAATTAAGAGTGTTTGGAAGTCTAGCTTTCAAGCATGTGCCCTCTCAAGGACGAAAGAAACTGGATGACAGGTCACAGAAAATGGTGTTCATCGGCTACTCAACACAAAGTCCATCAAGCTATAGGCTTGTGAATCCACTAACATTGAAACTTGAGGCTAGTAGGGATGTGACCATACTAGAAGATGCTGCATGGAATTGGGGGGATACTAAGGAAAGTGAAACAGGTACAAATGATGTTACATACTCAGACCTATTTCCCTATGATTCTACTTTTAATACTTTTGATGAAGGGTCAAGTTCAAGTGGGCCCATTGCCTCCTCACCTATTGTGAGTCCATCACACACACAAGAAACTACTACTGAGATGTCTCCATCAAGTTCCCATAATACCTCTTCTCCTTCTTCACGTGAGGCCTCATCTACTCCTGTCAATAACCGGTTCCTCTAATATATATATGCTGAAACAAAAGCCATAGAAACTGAGGAATATATGCACTTACAGTTTGCTTTAAACATCTATGATCCACTCTCTTATGATGATGCTATCTAGAAGAAAGAATGGCAAATTGCTATGGCTGAAGAGTTAGCAATAATTGAATGAAACAACACTTGGGAGTTGGTCTCACTCCCACCAGGTAAGAATGTTGTAGGCCTGAAATGGTTGTTTAAAACTAAACTTGGTGCAGATGGGCAGATCATAAGGCATAAAGCAAGATTGGTGGCTAAGGGATACTCACAAAAGGAAGGAATAGATTTTGAAGAAACTTTTGCTCCGGTTGTACGTTTCGAAACTATCAGAGTGGTACTGGCAGTTGCTGCTCAACGAGGTTGGATTTTACGTCAATTAGATGTAAAGTTTGCCTTTTTAAATGGGGACCTGGATGAAGCCATTTATGTTGAACAACCAGAAGGACATGAACTCAAGGATGCTAGTGACAAGGTGTATAAGCTCAAAAAAGCCCTATATGGGCTTAAGCAGGCCCTAAGGGCTTGGTATGCGAAGATAGATGGTTACTTCACTAGTAATGGGTATGCTCGAAGCTTGAATGAACCAAACCTATACGCGAAGCGAACGAATGACAATAATATTATCTATGTTTGTCTATACGTAGATGATATCATATGTACTAGTTCATGTGATCAACTTGTTTTTGAGTTTAAACAGGGAATGAAAGACGTTTTTGAAATGACTGACATGGGTCAGTTAAAATACTTTTTGGGCCTGGAGGTGAAGCAGTCAAGTACTGGTGTTTTCGTTGGTCAGGAGAAGTATACCAAGACTCTACTCAACAAGTTTCACATGAAGGATTGCAAAATGGAGTATGTTCCAATGAGTTCATATGAAAAGTTACAAGTGAATGATGGAGAAGATAAGGTGGATGAGACTCTATATAGAAGTCTGGTGGGTGGCCTAATGTACCTCACCCACACCCAACTAGACTTACCTTTTGCAGTTAGTGTATTAGCAAGGTTTATGCACTCTCCTTCTAAACTTCATCTATGTGCAAGTAGGAAAGTGCTCAGATATGTTGCGAGAACTCTTGATCTGGGATTATGGTATGAAAGAAGTAACAATACGTAACTCATTGGGTATACCAATAGCGACTGTGCTGGGAGTTTAGATGACAGAAAAAGTGTCTGCCAATGTGTTTCTTATTGGGAAAACTACCATGTCCTGGTGCTCAAAGAAGCAAAAGACTGTGGCCTTGTCTAGCACAGAGGCAGAGTACATTTCAGCAACCGGAGGAGCATGCCAAGCTGTGTGGTTAAGAAGGATTCTTCAAGATCTTGGAATAAATCATGAACATGAAACCATTCTATTCTGTGATAGCAAATCAACAATAAATCTGTCCAGGAATCCAGTTATGAATAGTCGTTCCAAGCATATTGAGCTCAAGTATCACTTCATACGTGACATGGTGAATCAAGGGCAGGTGAAGCTTGAGTTTTGTTGAACTGATGAGCAGCTTGCAGACTTAATGACAAAGGCAACTCCCAAAGAAAAGTTTGTGTATCTGAGACTAAAGTGGGTGTTAAGGAGTGTGCATCAAGGGGGGGTATTGAAAGTGATGGCCCACTCTCATGCAAAGCTGACAAGGTGGTTAACTCTCTCCCTTGAGTTCTGCACGTGGATATTGACGCAACAAGAGTTGTTGGAGTATTTCCCGTTCAAGATTGTTATGTTTTTGAATTTCTAGTTTGAATCTTATGTTGATATTTCTTTTCTATTTAAAGGAGACTACTCCTTATCATTTGTATATTTCTCTTGGCTGCTATCTACTTTTGTTATCTACTTTTGCTACTTTAACAATGAAGGTGTTGATGCTCTTTGTCGGGTACCCGAGGGAATCCCCGATCTGGCCTAAGTTGTTGATGGTGGCCAGAGTGCCGCCAACACTGCAAATCGTGGCTAAAAAGAGGGTCAACATGTCGATGGAG
Source organism: Flaveria sonorensis (assembly GCA_025506505.1). Classification (NCBI taxonomy): domain Eukaryota; kingdom Viridiplantae; phylum Streptophyta; class Magnoliopsida; order Asterales; family Asteraceae; genus Flaveria; species Flaveria sonorensis. The sequence goes on along the minus strand of CM046436.1, from coordinate 1,896,715 downwards.
AAGAGTGCTTGGAGTATGGTGTAGTCCTTACCTCTATTCGGTTGCTGGAATACGGTCCTGAAGCATGATGCTGCTGCTGCTTCTTCTTCTTCTTCTGTACCAGTGGTGGTGGATGCATGAGGTGTGACGACTTTTATTTATAAGGAGGGAAGGTTTGTTGGGTCAGAAACAGATTATGCCTCACACACAGTATATGTAATTGTACAGAGAAAAAGGTTTATTCAACACACTTTTCAACCACTCATATTACTAAGCAAAAGAAGACTTTAAAGTCTTAGTACAGACCCACGATCAGAAAGACAAAAGAGATGACCCACTAAACATCACACCCTACCTCACTACTACATGGACACATCATGACAGTAACTGCCTTAATTAAAGTAAGAGACAAATAAAGACACCAAGACAAATAAAGACATAATGCATGCATACATGCACGTAAACAACCATAACACACATAGATAAATAAATAGACTATTAGAATTACTTCAACATCCCCCCGTAATTCAAATAGTCGTGACTCCTAGTCGCTATCGTAAGTAACAAAATTATTCAGCTCCAAGTGCCTTCGTGAGTATGTCTGCCACCTGGTCATAAGAGTCCACTGGTTTCAGCACCACCTGTTCCTCACTAGTTAGCGAGCGAACAAAATGATACTTGATACTTATATGCTTTGTGCGGCTGTGAAAAGCTTGATTCTTGATCAAGAAAATAGCGGATTGGTTGTCACAAAAGATAGGAGTTGCTTTCCTTTGCTGGTGCATCAATTCAACCATCATCTTTCGAAGCCAGACTGTCTGACAAGCACTTGCTACTGTAGAGATATACTCTACTTCTATTGTTGACAAAGCTACAATAGTCTATTTTTTAATACTCCATGATACAGATCCTGTTCCAATGGAAAACACATAGGCAGAAATGCTTTTCATATTAGGTGATGAACTTGCCCAGTCGCTGTCAGAGTAACCAACAAGGTTGATATGATGACCTTTACCATACCATAATCCATACTCCAATGTCCCTGCTACATACCTTAATATTCGTTTGGCTATACCAAGATGATAAATTGAGGGTTGATGCATGAACCTTGACACAATGCTTATAACAAAATCAATATCTGGGCGAGTATGGGTCAGGTAGATGAGTCCACCTACAAGGCTTCAATACATAAAACCATCAGTTGCTGTACACCATCATCCATATGAAATTTCTCATTTGTATTCATAGGTGTAGTGGATGTTTTACATGCCACCATACCAAAGCGACCAGGTAAATCCTTTGCATACTTTTTCTGAGACACAAATATTCCATCTGCCCTCTGTAGAACCTCCAACCCTAAAAAAATACTTCAAAACTCCAATATCAGTCATTTCAAATTCATTCACCATGTTGTTTTTGAATTTATCGATTAACTTTTGAGATGAGCCAGTGTAGATAATATCATCTACATAAAGACATATTACCATGAATTCACCACTACTCATTCTCTTGAAGTACATAGTAGGCTCGTTAGCACTTCTTTCATACCCGTTATTGGTGAAGAATTTGTCTATTTGGCTCTACCAGGCTCTTGGAGCTCGTTTCAGTCCATACAGTGCTTTGTGCTATCTAACACTTTATGTTCTTTTCCTTCTACTTCAAACCCAGATGGTTGCATAACATATACCTCTTCTTGCAGAACACCATTTAGAAACGCTGTTTTAACATCAAACTGGTATACTTTCCACCCTCTTTGAGCCGCTAGAGACAAGATGAGCCTGATAGTCTCAAACCGAGCAACTAAAGAGAAAGTTTCTTGGTAGTCTATACCATACGCCTGTACATAACCTTTGACTACAAGGCATGCTTTATACCGTGTAATCTGCCCATCTGCATTCATCTTTACTTTGAAAAGCCACTTCAGTCCAATGGCTTGCTTATCACTTGGTAGATCACATAGTGACCATGTCTTGTGGTGTTCCAATGATTGAAGCTCATCTTTCACAGCATCCACCTATTCTTTCTATTGAATTGCTTCATTGAATGAAATAGGCTCTACCATGGACAAGGCAAATTGACATGAGTAGTCAAAGTCTTCCATAGGTACCGTATTTGCATAGATACTGTTGAGAGGTAGTACACGCGGAGTAGGTGAGCTGGAGGTTGAGTTGCTCGATGATCCAATGTTGGATGGTGAGCTTGCAACATTACTTTCACCATCTGTGGTCCTATTATTGTCTGAACTATTTTCATTTTGAACAGGAGTACTTGGAGAGCTTTCACTGTTAACATTACTTTTTCTATACTCTTGACTTATGTTGTTGTCTACTGACCCATCACAATCAATGTTGCTTTCTTGAGTAGCTTGTATAGTGGTAGTAGGTAACCTTTTTGTACTTTGGTTATCTGGCTTCCACTTTGCAAGTTCATCAAATAAGACATCTCTACAAAAAATAATATTCTCCTTTTCTAAATCAAACAAACGATAAGCTTTTGAGCTAGTACTATAACCCACAAACACACATTTGTTTGACTTGGGATCAAGCTTCTTTCGAAGTTGATGAGGTTTTAATTATAAGCAACACTGCCAAGTACCTTCAAGTGATGAACAACTGGCTTTCTTCTAGTCCATGCTTTATATGGTGTTCGATCAGTTAGAGCTTATATTGGAGCACGGTTGAGAAGATATACAGCCGTAGCTACAGCCTCGCCCCAAAAAACTTTGCTCAGATTGTTTTCAGCTATCATGCTTCGAGTCATATCCATTACAGTTCTATTCTTCCTTTCCGCCACCTCCGTTTTGCTCCAGTGTATATGGAGCGGTGAGGTCTCTTCGAATACCCTGCTCTTCATAAAACTTGTTGAACTCTTTTGAGTAAAACTCTCCTCCCTTATCAGTTCTTAGGGTACTAATTTTCTGCCCTGATCTATCTCCACTCGAGCCTTAAAGATCTTGAACTTCGAGAATGCCTCTGATTTGTTTTGCAAAAAGAACACCCATGACATTCGGCTGTAGTCATCCGATCAACAAGAAGTAGTACAGGCTTCCTCCTAGTGACTTGACTGACATAGGTCCGCAAAGATCAGCATGGATGAGTTCTAACAGTCGACTTGCCCGTAGTGTTCCCTTATGGAATGGTTTCTTGACATGCTTGCCAAGTGCATAGCTCTCACACGTGGACCATGAGTTAATTGTTTGAGGCATTCCATACACCATATTCTTTTCACTGAGAAGGCACAACCCTTATTCATACATATGACCATATCTACAATGTCGTATGAATGAAATATCATCACTTAATGTTGCTAGACCTTTTGAATATGATTTTTGATTATTCTTATCCAAAAGAAATATATTGTTTGCTACTACTTTAATTACCCACACCACTTCTCCTATTTGTTTTTGAGTAGTTGTGCATGTGTCTTCATCAAACACCAACTTATAGCCACCTTTCATCAACTGTCCCACACTTATCAGATTGCAATCCAACTCAGGAGCGAATTGAACACTATCAAGTGTCCTACATCTTCCATCCTGTACTTCTATTTTCATTTTTCCCTTGCCTTCTACATGATTGGTGTTATCATTCCCCATCTTGACTTATGACTTTTCCGACTCATCTATTCCTTTGAACCATTCTTTTCTGCCAGTCATGTGGTTAGAGCAACCACTGTCTAGAAACCACACATTCCTTTCATGATTGCCTTCACAACCGATCGCCATAAATAGACGATATTCATCTTCCTCCTCTTCGTTCTCAATCGTAGCTTGAGCTTGCGGTTAGTTCCAACAATCTGCTTGGACATGACAAAACTTGTTATAGTTATAGCACTACATGCTGCTTCTACCTCTCCTGAAACCTCGTTCACGTCCTCAACCACGAACCCCATTTCTACCAAATGTTCCTCCACGTCCACCAGATCTGATCTCATCTCTTGTTATTGCTTGGAGTGCTTGTTCTTCATTAGCCACCTCCATTCCACGGTTCACCCTTCCTTTATATGCCTGTAACGAACCCATAAGTTGATCGAAAGACATTATGGTTAGATCCTTGGACCCTTCTATCGCTATGACTACATGATCCCACCGAGGTGGTAGGCTATGTAGCACTTTCTCAATAATGATCTAATCTCCAACTGTTTCACCATAGCTCCTCTTCTGATTCACATTCTTCATAACCCTTTATAAAAATTCTACAACTCCTTCACCTTCTTTCATTTAGGGAGTTTTGAATTCTCTCTGCAACCCTTGTAGTTTAACAGTACGAACTTTCGAGTCACCCTGGTACTCTGTTTGGAGAAGAGTCCAGGCTTGCTGAGATGTCGTAGCGGCTGCTGTACGAGAGAAGACTTTATCGTGAACCGCCTGTTGAATCAAAGACAAAGCACGTGCATCCCTCCTTTGACTCTCTCTTAACCGGATACGATCATTATCCTATTCGTCGAATCTGTTATTCACATACATCCACAGGTGTTGAGATCTCAGGATTGTCTTCATCCGAATGCTCCAGTATTTATAGCCTTCCCCTTTGAAGATCGAAAGAGTGGGTAAAGGCTGATTTAGTACTGTTGTTCGCCATCTGATCGTTGATACTACTGTACCCACAAGATTTCTAACCTGGCTCTGATACCAGATGTTGGATCAGAAACAGATTATGCCTCACACATACTCTATGTAATTGTACAGAGAAAAAGGTTTCTTCAACACACTTTTCAACCACTCATATTACTAAGCAAGAGAAGACTTTAAAGTCTTAGTACAGACCCACGATCAGAAAGACAAAAGAGAACATGACCCACTAAACGTCACACCCTACTCCACTACTACATGGACACATCATGGCAGTAACTACCTTGATTGAAGTAAAAGACAAATAAAGACACCAAGACAAATGAAGGCATAATGCATGCATATATGCACGTAAACAACCATAACACAAATAGATAAATAAATAGACTATTAGAATTACTTCAACATGGTTTTTGTTTTTCCAGATGTTGTATTCTTGTCTTATAACCACTGCGAGTAGCAATAAGAGGAGGAGAAGGACGATGGTGGCACTAGCGCCGTACTTCGCCCTAGAGAAGAGGGCGGTTTTCTCAACTATGATGATTAGCAATAAGAACCCGGCAAGGGCGAGGGACATGTAGAGAAGGTGATAGAAAACGTTGAGGTCATTAGGTTGCGGTTCCACCTTCACCATGAGCAAAATGAGAGATTGATTGTCATGACCGTTGATGGCCAGGTACATTTGGGTGATGATGGCTCCACTCAGGCCCAGGAATCCCTTGAGGAGCCCTAGCACCACCCCTCGGCTCTCTGGAAAGTTTTTCACGCTCGTCTCTAATGCCGTGGTGTTGGTGAAAGTTTGAGAATTCACACCTATACACATGTACATACACATTTGCCAGATCGTTGGTCTGGAAATTCTTTTGGTGACACCCAACCAAATCATGAAATAGCCAGAGAAATTGAGTAGTGATCCGATGGAGAGAACGAACCAGAGGGGTGTAACCTTAGCGATAAGGCCAGAAAGTACTCCGACGTTGCTGCCGAGGTCTTTGAAGAAATAGAGCAAGTTGAGGGTGGTCTGGTCGTAGCCGAGAGATTGTTTGATATCAGAGGAGTAAAGGCCAAACATGTACGTGGCCCCCACGGCAGACATGATGAGGAAGGAGGCGAACACCATGAACCACCGCCCGTTTATGATTTGGAGGCCTAAGCTACCCATTTCTCCCCCCTCACAATCTTGATCTCAAGTCTCAACACCACTACGACTCACTAATGACGTCGCAGCGGCCTCTATCTATAACTTTTAGCTAGATTAATTGCTGTAGCCCAAAACTATTAGTGTAATTCAAATGTCCACGTCATTGTTGCATGAATATCATGTATGTATTTTTTTCTTTATTATCTTATTAAGTATGTGGTAGGTAGTAATGCAGTTTGTGCTTTGTTAAAGTTTCCTGGCCACGTTTACTTTTAATGGGTATGCTTATAGTAGTGGGTCTATGTAGTGTCAGTTGTTTTCATAGTAGTGGGTCAGTTTACCATTTATGTATTTCCTTTATGTATGTCATATTACGATGAATGAAGTATGTGTTGGCTAAGATTGAGAGTTCAATATCAGAAAGTGTGTGTGTGTTAGTTCTATACCATCATCCGGTATCAGAGCTAGGTTCTGCGAGAGAGATATATGGCTAAAAATACTTCAGGAGGGTTGACTACTCCCTTACCGATCTTCAAAGGAGATGGATACGAGTTCTGGAGCATTAGAATGAAGACAATACTTGTGTCCCATGATTTATGGGATCTGGTTTCAACAGGTTACAATCGAAATGATGGGGATTGACAAAGGTATAGAGAAAACATGAAGAATGATGCAAAAGTTCTTTCTTTTATTCAACAAGCTGTCCATGATGATGTGTTTTCCAGAATTGCTGCTGCCACCTCAGCAAGAGAAGCATGGACTCTTTTGAAGACCGAGTTCCAGGGTGATTCTAAAGTGAAGACTGTGAAACTGCAAGGCCTTAGACGAGAGTTTGAAACCCTGCAGATGAAGGAAGGGGAACCAGTTGGTGATTTTTTGTCTAAGGTGATGAAAATTGTTAATCAGAAACGTTCCTACGGAGAACAAGTTGTGGATCAAACTATAGTGGAGAAGGTATTAAGAAGTTTACCAGCAAAATGGGACAATGTTGTGACTGCAATTGAGGAATGAAAGGATCTCACTTGGTTATCATTTGATCAACTGATGGGATCCTTACAAGCACATGAAGCTCGTGTGAATAGAGGGGCAAAAGCAATTCGTGAAGAATAGGCCCTTCAGGCTGCAGTTAAAGAAGATGAAAGAATTGGTACAAGTAGAGGTCGGGGAAGAGGTGCCTTTCGAAGTAGAGGGAGAGGCCGTGGTAGAAGTTTCGGTAGAGGACAGATTCAGTGTTATAATTGTAACAAGTTTGGCCATGTAAAAGCCGACTGTTGGAGTGAACCACAGGTGCAGGCTGCAGTTGAGGAAGAACAAGACGAAGAGTACAGATTGTTTATGGCCCTTAGCAATGATGAAAGTAGCAAAGATATATGGTTCTTGGATAGTGGTTGCTCAAACCACATGACAAGTCAAATGAGTTATTCAAGAGCCTGGATACCAAATGAAAGGTGCAAGTTAAAATGGGAAATAGAAAAATATTCAAGTTGAAGGTAAGGGCAAGATAAAGCTTGAAGTTCAAAATGTAAGTACCATACTCTTGATGGTGTGCAATATGTTCTGGATTTAGATTATAATTTATTAAGTGTTGGACAAATGATGAGGAATGGTTATACCTTATTGTTTGATGATGATGTGTGCACAATTACATGCAAACGTACGAGAGAAGTTGCATGTGTCATTAAAATGACTGAAAATAATATATTTCCCTTGGATGTGTCGAAACATAAGGCTGTAGGAAGGTGATGACAGCAACTAGTCAGGAGGAATATATGCTTTGGCACTTAAGATATGGCCATCTTTGAGAAAGGTCTCAAGACTTTGTATGAACAGAAAATGGTGTATGGGTTACCAAAGATCAATGCATGGGAAGTGTGTAAAGGATGCTTACTCGGTAAACAAACAAGGAAATCATTCTATAGATCTGAATGGAGAGCCTTATGTGTCTTACAGTTGATTCATGCCGATCTATGTGGACAAATGTCGGTGAGATCTTTAGGAGGCAGCCTGTACTTTCTTCTGTTTATTGATGATTATCGCAGAATGACATGGGTGTACTATTTTGGGTCGAAGTCTAAAACTTTTGGCAAGTTCAAAGTGTTTAAAGCAAGAATAGAGAATAAGTCAGGAGAAAGAATAGGAATTCTTCGAACAGACAGGGGTGGGGAGTTCTTATCAAATGAGTTTAAAGCATTTTGTGAAGAAAATGGAATCAAGAGGGATCTTACTGCTCCGTACAAACCCGAACAAAATGGAGTTGCAGAACGTTAAAATAGAACTATAGTTGAGATGTTTCGAAGCATGTTAGAAGAGAAGCAACTAAGTAAAGTGTTTTGGGGGAGGCAGTCTCCACTGCAGTTTATGTTCTCAACAGGTCACCAACTAAAGCTTTAGAGTATCAAACACCGCATGAAGCTTGGACCGGTCGAAAACCATCTGTAAGGCATAGTTGCATGAATATAGGCATGAGTATCATGTATGTATTTTTTTCTTTATTATCTTATTAAGTAAGTGGTAGGTAGTATTGCAGTTTGTGCTTTGTTAAAGTGTCCTGGCCATGTTTACTTTTAATGGGGTATGCTAATAGTAGTGGGTCTATGTAGTGTCAGTTGTTTTTGTAGTAGTGGTTCCATTTCTGTTGTTCCTTTATGTATGTCATATTATGATGAATGAAGTAAGTGTTGGCCAATATTGAGAGTTCAATATCAAAAAGTGTGTGTGTGTTAGTTCTATACCATCAAAAACGTAGAAATATGAGTGTGCAAAAAGTTGATCGAATATAGATCGATGTTGTATCTTCATTTTGTCAGTTTATCATACGGATTGTGACCATGATGTATTTAGATCCAATTATATTATTCATAATTATAATTTACTTACGAGTAAATTACGGCCCCTGGGTTAGGGCCGTTTAATCCTATCAGCCCAAAAAGTAATCTTTTGACATGTCAATCCCTAACATTTTATTTCTTAACTGTTTTGGTCCCTCACAATAACTCTGTTGACTTTTTCTATTAAGTGTAAGGATATTTTGATCATTTTACACCTTAAGGATTATTTATGTAAATTTTAAATTTTTAGGGTTATTTATGCACATTTGTAAAAATACCAATACGGCTAACCACACACCTACCTCACTCTGGCCACCGTCACCACCGGCACCTCGCCGACTGCCATCGTCGGTGTCACACCCCCGCTTATAGCGGAAACACGAGGATGTAACGGACGGGATCGTCATAACACATTGTTAATTAATAGAGATGAATTAAATGATGTAAGGTCAACGTGTCATGACGTCACCCGACACAAATAGAGACTTGTGTCGTAGTTAGTCAATCCCATGACAAACATAGCAAAATAGTCAAAAGAAATGTAAATCCCACAACGCGGGAACAAGTGAACAAAACATGATCAACAAGGATAATCCCAAAACATAATTGTCAAAGACACCCAACAAGTTTAAAATGCAAATGTCTATGGTCATCACTAAGGCAACATCCCTAGCTATCCTCAATGGTTGTTACCTGAAAAGATATGCTCAAAAAGGTTAACATATTGTTGGTGAGTTCGCAAGTTTGAATAATAAACAAAACTTGATGTTGTGTATTAGTTTAGTAGGACATAAGTGCATACAGTTATAAGCAAGCAATATCATATGTAATCATAAGCCTCACAACTAAACAGATCTTGTCAGAACATATTCACCCTAGGGCCCGTTCGTGGCCACTGTCAGTCCCAACTAGTATACTAACAAATAAGGGTGGGGGTGTGAACCCAATAGTACTATCAATACCTGTCCGTCGGCTCCAACACCAGAGTTAATAGTTGGGAATAAAGAACCACACAGAAAACTCATGTATGTACCAGATATAAGCTAGCAAAACAGTAACACATAGCCCCAAAAGAATAATTGATTTCACAGCAGAAAAATGTTGAGCATACTTTTCCCCCTTGATATTTATAAAATAATTCAAATGAAAAAGGGGCCGCGAAACTCACCTTGAAATAATACGTAATTAGGCGAAATAAGGTGAACAAAAGGCTTCAAAGAATGAGAGCAACGAAAGATCAACAACCTATAATTGATGGTAATAAAATCTTAAAACACATCCAATGAGGATAGATACATTCGGTCGGTTTCGGGTCGGTTCAGGTTCAACGCGCGAGACGCACATAAAATATGCATACTTTAGTTGTTTATTTATTGAATAAAAACGGGTATGAATTCATATATATATATATATATATATATATATATATATATATACACACACACGTATGTTTATATATATATCATTTTAATTCGCACAATAATATATAATCATACACCATACAAAACATCAAACACACCCATACTAATCAAACACAATTAGCACACATTCGACGCGCACCAACACTCTCTCGACCGTTTAACACACACTCAACTCAACACACACCCACTAACACACACACACTGCACACACTAGCACACACACCCTAACACACACACACATTGCACACACTAAGACACACTACATATACTAACACACACACACACTGTACACACTAACACACACCAACACACATACACACACCCACCGAACACACACACCATACACATATTGCAAACACACACTATACACGCACACAACACACACTATCGCACACACTCACACAATACACACACCCACACCACAATCACACACCAACCTACATACGACACACATAACCACATACATACACCATATACACGACAACACACACACTGACTCACACACACACACACACTATACACACACACCCAAGACACACGACACATATACACCTTATACAAGCATATATACACACGCACACATTGCCGCATACACACACCATATACACGACTCACACACACCATATCGACATATCCATATATATATATACCCGATCGCACTCACACGGTTACATACACATAGCAGCAGTCCCAGGCTGCTGCGTGGTGCCGGAACCCACCACCGAGCCACTGTACGAACCACGGTATCAATCGTACTAACCCGATCCGGATCAAGACCAAACTTGAAGAAACGAAACGAAACAAGGTTTATAACGATCGATTACCTGCGAGACGTCTAAACGGCAAAACGATAATGAGCGGCAATAACTAGGATGCTTGGTTCAATGGTCGACGGCAAGCACACAACGGTTTAGGGTTTGGGAGGGTTAAAACGATGAAACCACGATATATATATTGAATTTTAATAACTTACACTTTGGACCCTTTAATTTTCATTTAATTATTTCCTTAAGTTTAGCTAAATTACAATTTAAACCCTTAACTTTAATAATAATAATAATAATAATAATAATAATAATAATAATAATAATAATAATAATAATAATAATAATAATAATATATAATAATAGTAATTTTAGTGGTAATAATAATAATTATAATGTTAATAATAATATTATTGTTCATATTAATATTAATAACGATTAACGCAAGGTCTGGATTTAATTAATTTAATTACCATTATATAAGGTTAGGGTTAGCGAACTTCGAAAATGAATTAACTACGCAAGGACAAAAAATGCACGAGGAGAGTTAACGAACTTCGCGTCAATTAACGGACCTGATAGTGACGGATGTCACAGTCGGAAACACCGAATCAGCCGGCGAATCGATCAACTCAGATCTAGTCAATCTATGATTAGAAGCAATATGGAATTCAAAGTTAGATACAAACGTGAAGCGTCGCGAAATATGCTGCCGTCGTCGATGGCGAACATCGTCATGCTGTTCAACCGCATCAGGTCGAGGTTTTGTTGAATCAAAAGCGCGACGATGGAGTAGCCGTGGAGGCGGAGGCGGTAGATAGCGTCTGTAAGCAAGCGGACAAAGGTAGACGGTGGCGCGATGGCTGGAAACAAATGAGACGGCATGGATTCGATCTGACATGATAATGGCGAGAGGTACGCGAGGTTGCCTTGGATGCCGTGAACGATGAGGTTGCCGTCGTTGAAGAGGTCCGACCGCGTGATCACAACGCCACAGACGAAGACGGAGGGGAGTCTGGTGACGTTTGGTGGTGTTGATTAGGTGAGGGTGAGGCAGATGCGTGAGAATATGCATAAATAACCCTAAAGATTTAAAATTTACATAAATAATCCTTAAGGTGTAAAATGATCAAAATACCCTTACACTTAACAGAAAAAGGTTAATAGAGTTAGTGTCAGGAGTTAAAACAGTTAAAAAATAAAATGTTAGAGATCGATATGTTAAAAGATTTCTTTTTGGACTGATAGAGTTAAATCACCTTAAGCACCGAGGCTAAAATAGTAATTTACTCTTTACTTAAATATCGCCTTCTACTAGACAAATACAATATCTAAATTTTCATGTCATCTCTATTCATATTATATACACAAATCTGTTCTATTGTTGTTAACACCTATTAAAGATCAACATTGATTATATATTAAAAGTATACAATATTGTAAAGCTTAAAAAAATAGGGTAATACGTGATATATATATTTTTTTTTGGATGATAGATAGAGATGTTTATATATATATATATGTATATATATATATATATGTATATATATATATATATATATATATATATATATATATATATATATATATATATATATATATATTTTAAATATGTTAAAAGGAAACATATATTTAAACAAAACTTATGAAAAGCCTATAGATTTTTCAAAAGTAATAACATACGTGAATTACTTGATTTTGTATAAATATGTAAATATATTCAAATATAACTTTTTTATGGTCGGGCCATGCATCAAGCTATTAAACTTATCTTCAGAGCATGCTCGACAATACATATATATATATATATATACATATATATATATATATATACATATATATATTTTAAATATGTTAAAAGGAAACATATATTTAAACAAAACTTATGAAAAGCCTATAGATTTTTCAAAAGTAATAACATACGTGAATTACTTGATTTTGTATAAATATGTAAATATATTCAAATATAACTTTTTTATGGTCGGGCCATGCATCAAGCTATTAAACTTATCTTCAGAGCATGCTCGACATTATCATCGTTTGCCATCCATGAAGGACGTGACGTTTAAAGTGGCCATGGTTTCAGTAGACAAAAGAGAGACAGAGAGAAAGATTTGTTTTGAGTGGAGGAGAGCACCCATGAGGGTGCCGACAAAGTCCCATTATTACTAACTGGTAATTTGAACCCACGTGATGCCGCAAATATGGTGTGAGGAGAATTATGTATATGCACACAACAGTTGAGAGGCCCACATCGGTATCTAGATGAACGGAAGGACATGAGTCGCTGGTAAAAAGTTGTGTTTTTTGTTAAAAAAATATTGTCGATCTACGTAGATATAGAATACACAGCTTGAGAAACTCGTAAACGTTAACACGACTCATTAATTTACCATGGTTTCTATATTTTACATAAGTAACTTAACTTTTGTAACTATTAAACACAGGTTAAGGCATTCATTTTTATGAATATATAATTTTTTAACAAATGAAAAAGAAGAAAATATGTTTTTATAAATGATAATTAATTCTTGCTATGAAATTAATAACCATATATTACACAAGTTAAATAAGCAAAATATTAAATAGAATAAAAATTTATCATCTATAAAACGATATTTTAAAATAAAATATGATAGAAATTACGTATGAGTAAAGACTATCAGTATTAAAACAATGATCGACTTTTTATTCTTTTGCTTTTAAAGTACTTTGTTATTTTTTAATAAACATTTTGTTTCAAAACAAACAGTTTTAAAAAAATATCATTTTTATAAATTTTCTTATTACAACTCCCAATTTAATTTAGTTTTAGTTTATAAAAAAATTACTTTTAAAAAAACCGATTTTAAAATAATTCATTTTTTAAAAATGTTTGATGTTTAAGAAAGTTTTTTTATTTTATAAAAAAATATTTATTAAAAATAAAATTAATAAATAGATCTCTTTCTTAATTTATTAAAAACTATAATAACTATTTGTAATCTTCAAAGAAACTAAATAATATTATTAATAGTTAATGTAATTAATTAATATGAGAGAGAATAAAAAAATATTGATGAAAAGGAATGGATGTCATGCATATTTTTTTAGTTACTATCTTATTTTATTATAATAAGATGAAGAATATTATATTTAAGTACAATTAAAATCAATTACCTCATGGAATTAGAGCATGATTTGTATTTATATTTAATGTCTTCCTCAAGAAGACAAACACAATTATCTAATTCTTGATATTATTTCTATTCATATTATATACACAAATTTGTTCCATAGTTGTTAACACCTCTTAAAGATTGGGATTGATTATATATTAAAAGCATACAATTATTTAAAGGTTTAAATAATAGGGTGATCTTTCTAAAAATTTTTCATGTTTAAATTAATGTATATATCACAAGCATTAAAAAAACAGTTGAAACAAAAATTTAATTTTCTTATAGTTACTACATAATAAAGAAACTGTCAAAAACCAGCAAATTTAGTTAGATTGGTTCTACCGAACTTTTTTATATCATGTTCTTTTAGCATAAAATAATAGATTTTAACCTCGGTTTGTGCGTTAGAGTATCTTATATTTAGATCGTGGATTTGACTGTGCGTTACGATAGATATGTTTTAAATAAACTTTATACTATAGGATAATGTTGGTTCGGTATTTGAGGATTGATATTAACTACTGCAGGATCAATTATGTTGTCTTGTTAAAATTTTACTAAGAAAACTCAGTCGAACAAAACTTAGTTAAGAAATAAGAGTACGATGTGTATAATACTCACTCGATTAAATATGCATCTTCTAGTTTCTGGAGTTAATTATATAAGATAACGACTTCGTCGTACTTTTAATGTAGTCTTCTTTCGTTTTTGTGAAGCATGTTGCGTTGTCTTCATATAGTGTGGTTGGACTCTTCTGATCGACATGAACTTGTGGTGTATTTATCAAACTCATAGGTCCAATAGATATACTACATGAACATAACCAACTAGCTGAGACTCTATGTTCTTATGTAAAATAACCCATGTCTTGAGTCCAACAAAAATCAATTTATTCTTTGATACGTTTGTGAAGTTACCTCGTTAAAAACCTTGCTAGTAAAATCCAATGGGACTAAACTATAGCTAAGAAAAAGAGTGCAGCGCGCTTCATACATAATTAACAACATATTTCAGAATGAATTTAATCGGTACTTCGGGACCTATAAAATAAACTGATTCTATTGGATTAGTTTCGATGTCTCATTAAAAACATTTCTAAGGGACAAACACTTAGTTAATGGAAACAAAGTGCAAGGTGTTGGATTATTGTTTTATTTCGCTAACACATGTGCTAATAAATGCAATACCATGTCTCATGATATTTACAAGATACTCTGATGCAATGATCACGCTTAAATATGATACTTTTTGACCAAGTATATCTTTTCCCTCCGCATTGAGACAGTAAGGATCCTTGAGTACGTATAGTGATCGGATAACCATAGGTGTGCTTAGCAAATCAACAATAATCAAATAAAATTGTGCTATTATTTTCTAGGTGTAAATTGATAGACTAATCCATAACGCATATACTCTAACTATAAGTCCAGAAATAATTAACTTGCGTAATGCATGTTAGCTAATTCTATCAAACTTGTATCTTAAATTATTTATTGAGTTGATTATACCACGTGCTTGTTTAAGATCATATAAATATCAAGCATTCATGTCTCGGGGTACTAGTTTTAATACACTAGGCAATCTTAAACCTTAACATGATTATCACATGGATATCACTTTAAAGCGTCCCATATAAGTTTGTGGTGATGACATCTGTATGTTTTATCTAAAGTTCTTATTGGATTGTTAGGCTGTTGAACATGGTAGGGCAATCTTATCCACTACAAATGACTATGTTTCCTGATAATCAAATAGTGTTTCCTCATAATCAACTACTCAAATTTGAAAAAAAAAACCCATATATGAAAATTCATGTCTTATATTTCACAATCTCTTCTTTCTTTACATTTTTTAATCTCAAAGACACTCATTTTTAACGTACTAGTTCCACACTTATGGGTGTTCTAACTATGAGTCTGAAAACGTTTGTTTGTCAAGCGAATCAATTTAAGCCTTTAAGGCATATTTCCATTTCGACAAGACATCTTTGTGTATATACTCTTACGAATTATAGATACATACTATTTCTTATCGATCACATTTGTTGCTATAGCATATGAAAATATGTATTTCACTTTGTTCTATGTTGTATTGATTTGTATATAATGTATTGATATCTCATATCTATTTGATACTTAAATTTGTCTTGGAGCTTCATTAGCTCTTTTGGGATATGAATTCTCCTGTATTATTCATCCTCTGATATTCTCGTATGTCATTAAGGTTAATAGTCCGGCAAATACCATATATTAGATTGATAAATTACTCACTTGTGATTATATAAATATGTATCTCTTAAAATCATAAAGTTAACATGAAGTTTAACATGTCCCCATATTTCCGTTGGAATTTATCAAAAAACAATATGAATTCTCTATTTGAGTTTGTTAGCAGATAGCCTAAAGAGTGATTTGTCAAGAGAAAACATTAAACATAATTCCTTTTTAGAAGCAACACTTTTTAAAGTATTTAGAAATGGTGCTCATTATCACTTTTGAATATTCATCTCATAACAATACTACTCGACGTCTGATTTGTCATGTCATGTGTAGAACGTATATTAGGGTAGTAACTTTTGATTACAAACCATATTGGATCTTATGTGATTTATTTTATTCAAAATGTAGCTTTGTTTGAGCTTTCAGCAATACATTTCTTATTTTTAGCATTTGTTTTATTTCACCTTGAAGGACATCTCCTGTGATGGTTGCCATGTGTTGTGATAGTATCATTTGTTTTATCATAATCGGTTATGTTCTTTTCATATAGTTTCAGTTTTGAAGGGAATGTATATAAACTGGTTGTACTCACTAATCGCATCACAATAGAATAGCTATCTTTTTAGGAGAAGGATGAACCTCCAGCGGTCAAAGTTATTTTTAAAGTTTCTTCACATGTCAAGAAAGTCCTCAGAGATAAGGTATCCCCTCCTTAATTAAGTCTTTGTGAAGGTGGTGATTAATAAAGATCATGATTTTAATTGGGAGATTGTCTCTCTAAAACTATTTGGCGTAAAGTAGATTTTTGACACCTAGAGTTATGAGAGTTATTGTGTCCTGAGATGTCGAGCGTGACAAAGTAGAGTTTAGAAAATTTATGGAATTGTATTTTATAGTGAAATATCTATTTGTGATGAATAGTATGCCTTTATATTTAGTTAAGAGAACTTCAGGTTCTCGATAGATAGAAAGATAAGTTCTTTGTTATACTTTTGGTTTGTTTGAAGTATAATTGTTTTGATTGTATCTTTTAGTTTAAAGTGTATGATTTGAATTTTGTTTGATGACGTTGCATATGGTGTGTATGATAGTGAGGCTCTGTAAGTTTCACATGAATGCAATTTGCTCGTGATGAGAAATATAAGATATTAGCATGTTATTTTAAACATGAAATGATAATGATAGGAAATGAATATATAGATAAATCATGATGTGTTGCTAGGCTTATCTTTCTTAAAATGACCATTACATGCGTACAATGTTAAGTCAGCGTTTGAAGTGTTTAGTTCTCCAATCCAAAGTGCATGGAAGAATACTGTGACCCGGCAAAATAAGTGGCGAGTTGAATTTACTATCTTACCATCTAAAAAAAGAAAAAAACAAATTTGATATTTTGAACCGTCGCCATGGCGTATGATACGCCACTTGGCACCATATGCCAAAATAAGGCCTATACGCCAAAAACATTCTGCCATACGCCAAACTGACAAATATGAGATTTTGACGCGTTTGGTTTGTTTTTTCTCTCTTGATGCGGTTTCCTTGAGTTTATGACTTGGGCATAATGTAGTTAGCTTTCTAAATGACTAAAAGCTCCCACATGCTCTGCAAATGAAATAATCCTAAAGGCATTATGTTTTTCTATATATTTTATGCTAAAGATACGACTTAAATTTTGTTCCACAAGTACATATTTCTCCATCTTGTCCATTAGGGGTGTTCATAATCGGATATTCGAAAATTTGGATATCCGAAAATTTCGGATAGTAGAAATCACTATCCGTATCCATATCCGAATTTTCTCGGATATCCGAAAATTTGGATACGGATACGGATAGTGATTCGGATATCCGAAATTCATTTTTTATTATTTTTATTTTTTTATTTTTTAGTCTTTTTACAATATTTAGGCATATGCTACTATAAAAATAATATAAAAAACCAACTCATATCATAAAAGTCTCAATATACACTTAAAAATCTTAATCTAAAGTAAAAATATGTCTAAAATTTAAAAAAATAATTTTTTTAAGTTTTCGGATAATCGGATATCCGAATATCCGAAACTTTTGAAAATCAGTATCCGAATCCGAATCCGAATTTTCGGATATCCGAAAATTTGGATATTTCGGATTCGGATTTTCGGATCTTCGGATCGGATTCTCGGATTCGGATATTTTTGAACACCCCTATTGTCCACCTACACTTTGGTGTGATACTATTGGTGTTACTTATCTTGTTGTTAATCTGGTGTTTCATCAGTGTACGAAGTATATTGAGATTGATTTACATTTTATTCGTGATATGGTTATGTCTCAAACTTTTTGTTCGGTATGTTCCGATGGCCTCTCAGATTGCTGATTTGTTGACTAAAGGGCTTTCTTCCTCTCGCTTTGACACATTGAGATCCAAGCTTCACGTCATGCTTTCCCGCTCAGCTTGAAGGGGCATGTTAGAAAGTTTAGTTGAGGAGGTTGTGGTTGTTAAGTTAGTTAGACAGAGGTTGTTATATTCTTGTTATAAAATATTCTTCTAGATGACTCTTGAGATGTCTATATATAATGCCTCTTATTGTGTCTCTTTGATAATAATAAAAAAATACAACAACACGATACTTAAACACATCATTTCTTGTTCTGATTTTAATGCACATATATTTTCAAAAGGTTTAAGAGAGATATTAATAATATAATTAGTTTTAAAAGTACCAATGATCAAAAATAGAGATACCTTAGAGAATTGAGTCTAGCTAGAAGCAAAAAATAATAGAAGTAGAGTAAGTGGTTTTTTTCCGGTTATATTGTTTTTTTATGAGGTTTAATTGGGAGTGGGGTATTGGCCGGAAAACAGATAGATGAACACTATTATTTATATTTCGAGACAGTGTTTGTTTTACATTTGCTTTGAAAAAAAGGAAAATAGTTCTAAAAGCACATATATGTTATAAAACTAGTGTTTTTGCTAACAATTCATTCTTTACTTGCGTATGCGTGATTAAACACGTATATATAGAAATTAAAGTTACAATCATCATCAAGTTCCCCTGACCACACGAGCTCCGGCCACCGGTAACTCCATCTCCTGCACCGTTGCAGGCTCCTCCCGGAACTTCTTATAGATATCACCGGCATAAAAGTTTCTAGTCCTCACAACCAAAATAAGCGAAATAAATACACCAAAAACAGTAGCCCCTGTTATTATGAGAAACGCGACCTTGAAACAGTGAACCCCGACACAAGTCAGGTCCTCTCCGGCCTGTCTTACAATCCCCAACACCTTCATCTGCTTCTCCGCCTCCCTGTCATACAAGTTTCCCGCCACCTTCACATTCAGAATATACGATCCGATGGGGCTAGCCACCGACCCAAAGTTGTACAGGGTCGAGTAGTATTTCAGGCCAAATATCTCGGATATGATGGCGAACAGCAACGGCCACTGAGCTCCGAAGCAAAATCCGATCACCACCGAGGCAAAGTACAGGGAGTTGGGGACCCCGAAGGCGATCAGAAGGTGGCCCACGCAAGACAAAAGCAGTGTTAAGGTTAGCATGAGAGGCCTGGGGAACTTGTACTTGTTTAGAAGATATTCGGATCCGAATCCGGCGGTTACTCTTCCGAGGTAATTCCATATGCTTACGAGGGACACAAAGGTGCTGATGCTCTTTGCCGGGTAGCCGAGGGATTCCCCGATCTGGCCTAAGTTGTCGATGGCGGTCAGAGTGCCACCAACACCGCAAATGGTGGCTAAAAAGAGGGTCAACATGTCGACGGAGAAGAGTGCTTGGAGTATGGTGTAGTCCTCTCCTCTTTCCGGGGGCTGGAATACGGTCTTGAAGCATGATGGATCTTGTTCTAATTGCTTCTTCGGTGTAGTGGTGGATGGATCATGCGTGACGACTTTTACCGGTGAAGGGTGATCATTGGTTTTGTTTTTCCAAGCGGCGTACTCTTCTCTCATAACGACGGCGAGGGGCAAAAAGAGGAGGAAAAGGACGACGGCGGCACTAGCGCCGTACCCGGCCCGAGGAAAGTGGACAATGTTTTGAATTATGATCATGATCATCAAGAATCCGGCGAGGCCAAGTGATATGTACAGAAGATGATAGAAGACTTTGAGCTCGTTCGGTTGTTGTTGTACGACCTTCATGATACGGATTGTACGTACAAACACCACGGAAATAATAGCCGGGAGCCAACCGATGAGCAAGATGAGAGATTGTTTGTCGTCACCGTAGATGGCGTGGAAAACTTGGGTGATGATGGCTCCACTCAGGCCCACGAATCCCTTCAGAAGCCCTAGCACCACCCCTCGGCTCTCCGGGAAGTTCTTCACGCATGTCACCAACGCCCCCGTGTTCGCAAAAGATTGCGAATTAGCACCTACATGCACGTACATCAATGAATTCATTCATTCTTTAAAAAAGACAATTAAATTAATTATTTTATTTGGTTTTTATATAATTAAAGCTAGGTAGGTACGTAGCGGATTAATGATCGAATGATGATCTGACCTATACAAATGTACAAACACATTTGCCAGACCGTTGGTCTGGAAATTCTTTTGGTGACACCCAACCAAATCATGAAATAGCCAAAAAAGTTGAGTAGGGATCCGATGGAGAGGACGAACCAGGGGGGTGTAACCTCCGCGATAAGGCCGGAAAGTACTCCCACGTTGCTGCCGAGGTCTTTGAAGAAAGAGAGCAAGTTGAGGGTGGTCTGGTCGTAGCCGAGAGATTGTTTGATCTCGGAGGAGTAGAGGCCAAACATGTACGTGGCCCCCGCGGCAGACATGATGAGGAAGGAGGCGAACACCATGAACCACCGCCCGTTTACGATTTGGAGGCCTAAGCTACCCATTTCTCTCTTGCTCCTCACCATCGCTACCAGTAATTATTCAGTTTCACGATTTTATTTCTAGCTTTAGATACAATATTGGTGCAGTAATCAAGTCTGTGTGAGCTCGCTCCGTAGTTGACGAATCGTGTGGACAATATATAGAAAACGAGCTGAGTGTGCGTCTTAAGAGTTGACTATATATATGCATGTGGAAGAAGACTTTGACGTTTGATCGATTGTCCATACGTATACAACTTGTTGTGTTGCAAATTAATTCAGCCTTGGCGTTCCAACAAATAATTATTAAATTATTAATGTTGCTATTTCATTTGTCTATAAGAGGATATATATATATATATATATATATATATATATATATATATATATATATATATATATATATATATATATATATATATATATAGACTTTCCTTATAGCGGCGTCCGTG
Source organism: Flaveria sonorensis (assembly GCA_025506505.1). Lineage (NCBI taxonomy): Eukaryota > Viridiplantae > Streptophyta > Magnoliopsida > Asterales > Asteraceae > Flaveria > Flaveria sonorensis. The sequence continues at coordinate 1,875,345 of CM046436.1, read as the reverse complement.
GCCGGTCCGTCGCCTACGTGGACCGCGCCCGCCGGAAGGGCGGCGATGGGAAAGAGGAGATGGAGGTGTGGGATCCGTAAGAAAGGGCGGATGAAGAAGAGGTGGTGGTGGGCCCATCACAATAAATTATTTCTAAAATATAAATATAGTGGTGGGTCCTACTATTATAAAATGATTTTAAATTAAATATTTTTAATTAAAATATTTTAAAATCTTTTAATTAAAATAATAATTTAAGTATAATATTTTAATTAAAATGTGTTAATTAAATAAAAATATTTTTTATTTTTTATTTTTTAAAAATCTTTTTTGTTTTATTTATAACGGCTATTTTTTTTGTTTTTTTCATAATGGTTAGTTTTTTATTTTATTTATAAAGACTATTTTTTTTTGTTTTTTTTATAACGGCTAGTTTTTTTGTTTTATTAATAACGGCTACTTTTTGTTTTATTCATAACGGCTAGTTTACCTATTATAAATATGTTTTATTCACTTGAGAGTTTTTCTTAAATCACACTTCATCTTCTTTTTAACATTCTAACTCTTTTCTAAACACAAATCAAAATTCAATTCTTAATGGATCCAAGAGCTCCATTCTCTTTCACACAAATGTTAAATGATAAAACCAACGAAGAATACCCACATCAATAACCCACGTTCTCCCAATATTAACACCCTGGGTTCTCCCAATTCCCACAACCCGGAGGATTTCCATATCTTCAACAATCTGGGGGATTTCCACATGTTCAACAACCTGGGGGATTCCCATATGTTCAACAATCTGGCTTCTCACAATTTTCACAACCCGGGGGATTCCCATATCTTCAACAATCTCAATCTTCGTTGGAAGACTATCAACAATATCAAGCATGGCTTAAACATAAAGAGCTTCAAAAAGTGCAGCAATCGCAATCACAATCACATTATGAACAACTAAATGATGAAGCACCATTGTCACCCAAAAAAACACCAACAAAGAAGAAAGGGAAAGGAAAAGGAAAAGGAAAAGAAAAAGCTGAGAAGGCTGTTCGTATCAAATGGCTAAGGCTTATGTAGCCATTTCTGAAGACCCAATAATTGCCAACAGTCAAAACCAACAAGCATATTGAGGGAGGATAGAACAACATTACAATGCTGGAAACCCTCAAATTTCAAGAAATGCTCACAACCTTAGAAGTGACTGGTATATGATCAAAGGAAAGGTTGCTCACTTTAATCCGTCTTATGTTCGTATCAAGTCACAATACAAAAGTGGTTGGTCAGAAGACCAATATATAACCCAAGCAAAATATGATTACACGAACACTAATAATGTTGCCTTCACATATGAACATGTGTGGAGGATAGTTAAAGACATTCCAAAGTATTCTGGGCCTACCAAAGTGTATGGTCATCAAGCTTCCAAAAGAACAAAGACAAGCAGCACAGCGGAGTATACCACTTCTGCTTCGGATGCCAACTTTGGCAATACTCCTGAATCAACTCAAGAGTGGGGGGTATCACTTGATGATGATAATGATGATGATGCTGTTCTTGCAATGCAACAGGAAGATCAAGAGGAAGAACCTCTAGAAGAAGAGTCTCGAGAGGAACCTCCAACACGTCCAATAGGGAGGGACAAGGCCAAGAAGCTGGCCAAAATAAATGGTAAATGCATGACTTCTTCTTCTTCACTTGCTTACGAAGCAAAGAGACGAAGCAAAGAGACTAAGTCTCTTTGAAGATTTGGCTGAGACGACAAAGGCAAAGAAGAAAGCTATCCAACATTTCGACAAAAAAATTGATAAATTCTTTGAGTTGGAAGAGAAGAAGATCCTTTTCATCGACACAAGTCATATGGATCCATTCCAGCGTGCCGAACATGAAAAATTATGTAACGAGATAAAAGAGAAATATGGAATGCCTCTTCGCAACTAATTTTTTTAGTTTAATTCGTTGTTTCAGTTTATGTTGTGGTTTTAGTTTAATGTTGTTTTAGTTTAATTATCTACTTTTATGTAATTTTAGTTAATTGATGAATGTTTTTTTTTTCTAACGGCTAGTTTTTTTTGTCTTTGCTCTAACAGCTAGTTTTTTTTCTTTGCTCTAACGGCTAGTTTTTTTGTTTTTTTTCTGACGGCTAGTTTTGTTATTTGTATAAATACCACAACGTACACCACAATCACTACAATACTTCACCCATTTTCCACACAAATTCTGAAAATGAGCATCGATGATGATAGAAAACCCATGAATATTCCTCAAATGCTCACACAAGAATTTCAAAATCTTATTTCCGATGATATCGAAGACCTTGCTAATCGGTTGTTTGAGCTTGACCAAGAAGAAGAGGGAAGTTCTTCCCAACAACGTAACAAGCGCAAAGAGATAGATAGAGGTAGTCAAAATGGAGAAGCACGATTGTGGAATGATTACTTTGCTCCAGAGCCGTTGTACGATAAGAGTTTCTTCAGACGGCGGTTCAGGATGCGCATTGGTCTTTTTAATTGCATCGTCACAGATTTATCTGAACCAGGTAAATCTGAACACTGGAAATATTTTACGCAAAGATATGATGCTGTAGGTAGAAAATGGTCTATCACCAAGATAAAAATGCACAAGTGCCATTCGTCAATTGGCATATGGCACAACAGCTGACCAATGCGATGAATATTTACGCATTGGTGAAAGTACTACTATGGAATGTCTATAAAAGTTTTGCAGGTCTATCGTGGAAATTTATTCATCTGTGTATTTAAGAAGACCAACCCAATATGATGTTAACCGATTAGTAGCTGAACATGAAGCCCATCACGGGTTTTCTGGAATGCTTGGAAGCATTGATTGTATGCACTGGAGTTTAAGAAACTGTCCAACTGCATGGAAAGGTCAATATACTCGTGGTGATCATGGGCATCTCACCATTATGCTAGAAGCAATTGCATCATATGACCTCTGGATTTGGCATGCATTCTTTGGAGTAGCTAGATCAAACAATGATATCAATGTGCTTAATCAATCACCAGTTTTCAATCAAATCTTAGAGGGGAATGCACCGCAATGTAATTTTACAGTGAATGGGCATAACTACACCACAGGGTATTATCTTGCAAATGGTATTTTCCAGAATGGGCAACACTTGTAGAGAGTTTTACATATCCACCGGAGAATAATCTGAAAATGAAGTGGTACAAAAGGCGTCAAGAGTCTGCAAGAAAGGATGTAGAAAGAGCCTTCGGTGTTCTTCAAGCTAGGTGGGCAATGTAATGATCTCCAGCAAGATCCTCGAACTTACCGGTATTAGGTGATATAATGCATGTATGTATTATATTACATAATATGATTGTAGAAGATGAAGGACGTTCGATAACTAACTGGTCACGTGAAGAGCAAGAACCAGAGCCAGAAAGTTACAATAATGGGGCACCACCATCATTTCAAACACACCTACAGAGATTTAGAAGCTTACGTAACCAGGACGCGCACCATGCATTCCGGAACGATCTAATAGAACATCTCTGGGCGAATAAAGGGATTACAGAGTAGTTTTATTATTGTTTCTATCTATTAATTTCGTATGGTCGTTTTTATTTTATTGTTTTACGTTGTTGTTTTTATTTTATTTTAATGTGGTTGTGGTTTAATTTTATTATTTTCTTATTTAGAATTATTTAATTTAAATATTTAACTTGATCATTTCATATTTAATTTCATTATTTATTTTAATTAAATATATTTACAATAATTTAAATATCTTTATTTAAAGTAAATGAAAAAAGAAAATGTAAGGTGAAAAAATAAAGGTGTTTCTGAAAAGGATAGTGTTGGGAGTAAAAAGTGTTTGTGGGAAGAATGAGTGGAGGTGAGTGGAAAGCTGATGTGAAATGCTGATTAGGACTGTTTATGAGAAGAATGGACTGTAACGTTATGAACAGTCTAATATAATTATGAGCTAGCTGGATGGATTTAAATCTAATTTATATCTCCCTCACCTCAACGGCACAAATTAATACAATTATCTCAATTAATTTTCACATTATTTCTGTTCATATTGTATACATAATTAATTAACCTCTTCTCTACTTGTTAACACCGGCCTAGTAAAGATTAGGATTGATTAAATATTAAACTTTATATACAAAGTGAAGTTTCAACCATTCAATAAACAAATTCTTATATAAAAATGTTTTGCTTAATCTATTATACCCCGGCCGTGTGATAATTCAAATCTGTTTAATAATAATTTGTTTGAGTCGATCATTATATATCCCTGATTGTTTGGAAGAATATATATAATCCAATTAATTATTATTATTCTCTTTTTGAATTTCGTTTCCAACTTTATAGTCAACAAAGTTGAGTTTATCCTTATAAATTAATTAAATACATTGACTAGTTTGTCAAAGCGGGTGAATAACTTGCGTATCATTTACTCCATGTACCTGACACGTGCATCCATTTCCAAGTAATATTCTTCATTTCTGATGATGATATGGATGTGTTCATATATTCCATATAAGGATAACATCATACTTTTTTCCTTGTAATTAAAGCTAAAATAGAACAGACAATTAAATTTAATTTAGATAACAAAACTTATTAAAACATATATTGTGGATAGAAATTAAAAAAAATTATGGTTTAGCGGTATCAAAGTGTAAGAAAGACCTATATATCTCTTCATGTTATTAAAAGTTTTCAAATTCAATGATAAACAAAAAATACATTGATACATAAGAGTAAGATTAGATGGTATATAGGTGAGTTAGCCACATTAAAAACCTTATGCATTTAATTTTCAAAAAACAAAAACATAATCAAATTATTTAATTAACTGTTTCAGCTCCATATGTGTTATATCTAGAATTAACTTATTTGTATAGCTATATTCAACTATAATATCAAGCACCTCAGAGCATGGTCGATGTTGTCATCCATGACCGATGTGGCAGCTTATACGAGAGAAAATGTGACATATGGAAATCGAGGTGGGACGTTGGTGAGGGTCCATGCTAACATATATGAAGTGGGAATTGAAAAAAGCATTTGCATTGGTGAAAATTATATTTGTTATATTCATTTTTCAAGTCATGACAAGATCGATTTGGATGATTGAGACCGTGTATGAACAATGGTTATGTTGTATGGGCGGTTTGAATTTAATGAAAATCATTTTTGTTTTATAATAAAAATATGAGTATGATAAATATTATCAAGGTATTATTATAGTATAAAAAAATATCTAAACTAAAAAGCTTAATAAGCAATGTAGTCTTCACATGTGTCTTTTTATTGTTTTAGAGATAATGGCATTTTGGTTATTGTGCCAAATACGTCAGTTTATTGTGTCTTATATGTTCATTGTGTCGAATGTCAGTTAATTGTGTCAAATAGTTTACATAATTTGTTATATATATATTAATCATTTTATTTTACGTTATTTTTGTCATTGTTTTTATAGATTATATAAACTTGTTATCTATCATTGTGTTTTATAATTAGAAGTACATAATGACATACTTTCATCAATATATTATCAAAACTCATAGTATCGAAGATAACACAATGTGTTATATTTGTCATTAAGATTTATAAATTATATAAACTTGTTTTTCTATCGTTGTGTTTTACAATTAAAAATACACAATAATATTATTTCACCGATGTATTTTTCAAAACTCATAGCGTTCAAGATAATATAATAACAATCAAAAAACACAATGAGACATTGGGTTATTTTATCATTATTTTTCATGTATTAGATTAATTAGTTATTAATTTATTATTGTATTTTACATATTAGAGATATACAATAATGTTATCCCGCCATTATATTTTTTTAAATTCAACATTTTAGAAAAGCACAATAGTATTTGGAGAAACATAATAACTGACAAAAATACACAATGAATTGCATTAAACACACAATTAAGATATATTAGCTTAAAAATATAAAAATTACTATCTTTTTATATGACAATATTGTACTCGTTTTAAAGATTAAAAATTAATTTTTTTATTGTGTAATTTTTATAAAAAAAATAATGTTGTACATAAAAGTTATAAAGTTTAAAAAAAATAAAAGAAATTTATAAAAAGTCAACAGAAATAGTTATTTTTTAAAAAATAATCTATATTAAAACATATGAAAATAAGTAAAAATAAGCAATCACATATTTGAAAATGACGAATATATTATACTTAAAAAAAGGTATAATAAAAAGTAATAAGAGATAAAATAAAATATTTATAAAAATAACCATGAAGGCTACGCTCCAAAAAAAAAAGATAAAAAAGGTGGCTACGTGGCAAAATTGTGTGGTGGTGATATACTATTCAAATAATCTACCTATATATTAATTTTCTAAGGGAATGAACAGTGTCTTCATGTATATCAGCTCATTCAAATCTTTGGTTTCACGAGCTTTTTAGAGTTAGTTATGGGAAGATGACAAGGATAGGTTTGTATTTTTTTTCCTATATAGTGATGCAATACCTATTTTTAGTTTTTACGGCATTTGGGGACTCTTTTAAAGTGATTTTGTGTTTTGTAACCTACTTTTCAAATTGATTACATGTTATTTATGTCATTGCCAGATGATTAATTTTCAATTGAAGTCCTAATATACCATTAGAATACAAATTTTGGTACATTGTTACTTCAAGGTAATAATTGAAGCATATGATCTTTATTTTCCTTCTGTTTCTAAATTCTATTTTCAATCTTAGAATCTTGAATCTGAGTTCATTTGAAAATGCCTTGCTACATTAACTATATCTTTCTGGTAATAATAAAAGTTTGACCCATTTACTATAGCAATACAACAATAACAATTGTAGACCCAAAGCATGGGTTTGAAGATTAAATTCAACAAAACGTCTAATAAGCATTTCAAGGTTCTGTTTTGCAAGTTTAATTGAAGAAATTAGTACTTTGAAAAATACATTAGTTCATGGCAAAACTCCTAGAAGTGCTGACAAATGGGTTTAACTGTTTGTGATAGAAATGATAAATTATACAACCGTTGACGGTGATAATGAGCAATGAGCATGCTAGAAAGCTTGGATAAATCTATAAACGGACATTTTGTTGGTGCCCCTGCACAGGGTCTTCATAAGGATGGTTTCTCTATGTGTTTCAATCATAGTTGACTTTTTTTATTTTCTTATAGTGTAATGACCAACTACTGACATTAGGAAAACATTGTTTTAAAAGAACAAATTGAAGTTCTTATGCGTGAGAACACAACACTAAAGTGCGTTGCAGCTATTCATCATCAACACCAGAAAGATGACATGATAGCACACTAGAGTTGCACCATTTGAGGTAGTTGCTAGCAATGCATCAGGAACAACTAGGAACACTTCTGGTAAAACATTTCTCTTTAATCTTTATTTGTTTGATAGCAACCAGTAAATTTTGATATTGCTCCTAAACATGTGAATTAGAAGGTAATCCTATAAATCATTTTTACTAGCAACTTATGCTACGGTTCACAACCGTTACTTATGAATGTATTGATTTACAGTAATGAGTCAAACAAATAAGATTAGAAAGAAAAATGAAGTAGGAAATGGCCAGATGGGTCAAAAGTCTTCCGAAGCATGTTTTTGATGCATAAAATGTATGAAATCATTCTAATTAAATGTTACATTGTTATTGAGGTAGCATACTTTTTCAATCATATCTGGCTAAAATGTTTTGATTCACTTGAGCGTGTCCCCAACTCATGCTAATGCTAAAACAATTGAATTTCATGTTAATTATATTTTTCTGTAATCCTTGCTTCTAAAATCCCTCATATTGAACAAACAGCTCAAATCAAACCACTGCATACATCAGGATGCTAAATAGTTTATGTTTTCAGATAATTATTTGGTTATATCTAGGGGTTTGTGGTATACATTCATCTAATTTTTAGTTTTGTAACTACACAAAATACGAATCGGTTTTGCTTCTATGATAAGATTCAATGTAGTGGAAATCATTTTAGATGCACGTTCATGGGGCTCTGTGAGTTCTTGTCATTGTCAAGGTTGTTGTTGTGTGTATTAATCTGTTGTTGCCATATATGTTGTTGTGAATGCAGTTTTGTTTGCCTGCTTTAGAATCATGTGTTTGTAAATGTACGGCGTCTACAATATTCTGCGTTATGTTGCTTTTTTATGTCATTTTGATATTCTATATGGTACATAGATTAGTTGTTTGTGGGTCTGTTCTGTATATGTCTGTTTCCTGTTACGTAGACGTAGGCTGTGGGTCAACTTCTTGCGCTGCAATGATTTGCGTTGACAGTTGTTGTTCATACATAGTAGTTGCATGGAGTTGAATGCCTTGGTGTTAAGGGAGTAAAAGACACTGGATTGTCAAAAGTTTTGATTCTTATTATTAATTTGTTTAGAATTCCAAATCTATAAGTATGTAGAACATGATCGATGCTATCTAACATACTGGATTTATCCATACTAGATTGGTTACTTTAAACAAACTTAAGTAGACGTCATGATGAGAACATGAACATGTCTTTTGCAGCTGTCCATTTCTTTTAACATTCCGAAACCACAATATGGAATGTAAACATCAAGTAAATGGCATAACAAACATCTTTTGATGGCATGTGTCATGTGTGTAGGTGCAAGAACAAACTTAGTTTTAGTCTTATGTTATAAATAGTTTATGTAATTACGGTCCATCAATACTCAAGTGTTATTGTGCAACTTTGAGTAGCATGGCCACATCGATACCGAAGTGTCCAGGGGAACCAAAATATCACGCATCGCGCGATAATGAAAACCGCTAGTTATAATTATAGTTAAAAATATTCAAATAAAAATGATTTAAATCTAAAAACAACGAAGAATCAATCTCAATTATCGATTATTTTTAATCAGTGGTTAATGTCAAACTATAGTAAAAAGTTTTGTTATAAAGGTATTTTAAGCATAGCCACTATTGTTCGTTTTTTTCATGTTCTCTAATTTTTTTAAACGTTTATAATTTTTATATACGATATTATTTTTTAATAAAAATTAAATCATAAAAACGATCATTTTTATCTTTAAAACGAGTATGATATCGTTATATAAAAAGATTAAAAAAATATTTTATTTAGCTCATGTGATTTCTGCTCTTTATTGTTTATTTAATGCAATTCATTACGTAATTTCTAAACATTAGTTTGTTTTTTCTAAAATGATGAATTCTAAAAACTTTATAATAGTGAAATAACATTGTTATGTAATTCTAGTAAGCAAAAATACAATGATAAAATAACAAATAATTAATTTAATACATTAAAAATAATTGAAATAACACAAAATGATATAAAATGTTAAAAAACAATGATAAAATGTTTCATTATGTTTTTTGCTTCTCATTATGTTTTTTGAACATTATGAGTTTTGAAATCACATATTTAAAATAACATCATTGTATACTTTTAATTATAAAAAACAATGATATGATAACAACAAATTATATAATATATGAAAACAATGACAAAAATAACAAGAAATGGATTAAAATGTAAACACAATGATACATATAACAAATGAGGAGTTGTTCCAAAAAAAACCAATCAATTTATTTGACAGATTAAACTAATATTTGACACAATGACCTGACGTATTAGATATAACGATCAAAAATTTTTTCCATTAAAAAACAATAAAATAAAACATGTCAAGCCTAAAATCCTTTATAGCAATTTTAGATTATATACATATTTTACTATAAAATTATCCTTATAATAATACAATATAATAAATTAAGCGTTGATATATTGTTAAAAAAACTATTTATGTATTGATTTTAATTACTAAGAAGCCTTGATGAACACTAGAATTCTTGAATTTAACACATATATAGTGTTGGTTATGTAATGGTTAGACATACTTTCTTTTTATCTAGTAACATTTAAAATATAATATTTTAGGGACTTTTAAATGTACCGTTGTGATATGCATAGTTTTATATTAAAATTGATACAAATTATTCAACACCCAGCTAGGTCGAAATTTGATTTTTTTTATAACTTTGGGTATATAAAATTAGGATCATTTAAGAACTTATAAATATTTTCAGAACTACGAGATTTACTATCAACACAAAACTATTTTTATGTTTAAAGAAAAAGATTGAAACATAATGTTTAAGTCTCTCTCATGAAGTTTAAAAAGAAAACAATGAACAAATTTATGATCTACTTTGTAAATCATATGTATGTTATATTATGTACACATATGTAGCTAAACAAATTAAAAGTTAAAAATGTATGCAAACATTACTTTGATGAGTTTTTTATGTTAATTTGATGGTTTTAACTAATATAAACATACACAACTACGGCATTTTGAATCCTAGGTAATTCAGTGTGTTTATAAAATTTTGAATATAACATTACGATATTTTTATTTTTCTCTTACGTTTCGACATAATTTTTTTTAAACTGAGTCACGTCAAAATTTAATATTCTCATATAAATTTGGGTATATAGTATTTCACAAGATTCTGCATATATCGTTTTGGCATTCTTAACTAGGATACAATTATAGTCAAAAAGTATTTAATCTAAAAAAGGCTAAGAAAACTTCTTAGCTTGCTATATAAAATCCTTCTACTATTTTAAAAAGATGGGTATTTTATTCATTGTGTCATGTATATCATGTCATTATATCTAATACGTCAGCCACTATATCTAATATATCATGTTATAGAGTGAAATATCAGTTCATTATTTCAAATATTTTTTTTATCATTTGTTATATATATGTATTGTTGTGTTTCACCTTTTAGATCATATTGCATATTTTTATCATGGTTTTGTTATATATTATATAAGTTTGTTGTTATCTTAACATTGTTTATCACAACTAGAGGTATACTCTAATCTTATTTCACCAATGTGTTTTTTAAAACTCATTGTGTCCCGAATAACATAACGACGAACAAACAACACAATGTGACATTTTATTATTATATTTTATGTTTTATATCATTTTATGTTATTTTATTATTTCACCATTATTTTTTTTAAGAATTCATTATTTTAAAAAAAACATAATATTGTATAGAAAACAAATAACTAATAAAAAAACACAATGAACTATATTAAAAACACAATTGATGAGCAGATTTCATATGACCTAAAAAACGTAAAAAAAATTATTATCTTTTAATATAACTATATTGTATTTATTTTAAAGATAAAAAATAATTTTTTGTATGGTGTAAATTTTATAAAAAAAAATAACGTCATGCATAAAAATTATGAACGTTTTAAAAAAGTGAGAGAAGTTAAAAAAAAGTTAAGAAAAATGGTTATGTCTAAAATACTCATCTAATAAACTTTTTTCTTATATTGATCTCAACTATTATTTTTTTATACTTTTAAGTTTATTTAACTTTTTATTTGAACCATTTTCTCTTAATTTTCCCGATGTTCCCTACGAATTATATTAAAAAAAAGCCTCGTCCACTTTCACAAGACTTATCAGATTCTCGTCGCGCCACACGGGTTGAATTCTACTACGTTTTAAAACATTTTTAACGTTGTAAAAAATGTAGATGGATGAAATAATTTTATGCGTCATAACTCATGAGTATTCATCTAAAAATCTATCATATATAATTCCACACTTAAAAATATATAAAATATAATTGTTATTATGTTTTTTCAATGTTTTCAGAACTGGATTGGACGTCGAACCGGACGCCTTACTGGTCCGGTGGTCGGACCGGTTGGATCGGATTTAAGAACCGGATGACGTCATAATTATATATATAAGATATTATATATATATAGTTATATATATAATTCAATATAAGTAATTTATGTGCGTATTTTATATTTATATATAAAACCTAACAATAATCTTATACCCAACATACTAATTTATTGTTCAACCTTTCGTTTTTACCCATTAAAATCCAAAAAACAAAAAAAAATAAAAATCCGGTCCGATCACCGGTTCGGGACGAACCGACCGGTCCAAGACCTCCAAAACAAACTGGCCTGAACCAGTTCGGCCACCCCTCCGAATCCTGGGCGGACCGGTTCGACCGGCCGGTCCGATACGGTCTTCAAATCATTGTGTTTATCTCCCAATTTATCAATAAAACCAAAATTATATCCCCACTGATAGTCAACTAGTCATAAAAGTCAAAAGTTCAACGCTAATAATGTAACATTCATATTCTTCGATTCAAGGAATGAGAAATAATATCCACTCAACTTGCTCAAATTTCTTTGTCTAGTTCCCCCACAAGAAAATAACTGGCATGAAACGCATCTAAACATCTAAGAATATATACAAATAATTCATGTATTATCTCTATTGCTCCTTGTACTTTTGGTAGATATGCATGCATTATTATTCAAAACTTACTTTAAAAATTATGAAGCTATTTGTTTTACGATTTTATAATTGACAAGGTTCGACTTGACCGGAGTGAATCACAACTCTAATACTTGATGTGATGACACTTTGGAATGATCGATGGTTGCCCAATCATACCTTAGCCGAGAGGTTTTCAAGAATGTATGCTAGTTTGGATGAAGTAAAAGATAGACTGCATTGTTTGTACAAGGAGAATGGTTCGAGCCTGAGGTGACGAATGAAAGTTTAATCTTGCTTTAAATAAAATAATTATTATTAATATTACTTTATTAATATTTTATGAAGTTTGTATCAGATTAGGATTGGATTAGTTTATTTATTTGATTATTTAAAGATGTTTGAATTAGATTAAGATTAGTAGAAATGCAATTTAAATTGAGAGCTATAATCATTGTATTTGATTTGCTTTTGTTTATAATAATATTTCTAGAGTCGAGACGGGTTGTCTCAATATTCTTGATGTGATCTTGTGTTGATTATCGACTCCTTTCTTCTTTTTCTTCTTCTTTTGGCTATGATAAACATACATAACTGGTATACGAATGAGCTTTCTTGTCAATCTTCTCTCCATCTTTGTCTTTCCTGATCGAGTTCAGTTTCCATATATTCTTGATGATCCGATTGGTTATTCCAACAGCGAAGGAATGTTATAGATCGAGGGGGTTCAATTTGAGGTGTTAATTGGGATGGAAAACTTTCTCAATAGTATGATATATAAATGGGTCGGTATGGTGTTTACAAGGTATGGATTGGAGGAGTTTAAAGTGAAATGGCCGGGTTCTTTGATCTGGTTGTTGACACTCGGTTGAAAATAAGTTAAATAATCGGTCTTAGCTACCTTTATTGTGTAAGGGTAAGTAAGGTCGTCTTCACAGGGAATTAGTGGAAAGTGTTTAACAAATACGACTCAATAAACTTGAAGACACATATGTTGGAAATAAAAATCAAAACTTTAAATGCTTTCTAGAATACCAATGCAAAAAGCAACGAACTTTGAAACAAATTTAATAATTAACAGAAAGATAATCACTTTTGGGTTTTCAATTCCGCAAGATCAACAAGTAATATGTTTCATTAGGATTTGCACAAACAATACTTCAAAATCTTAACTTTTGATTAAAGTGATAACAAATAAACAATCTCTTAAGATTCGTTCGTTCACAATAGTACCAATTTATCTATATCAAGTTGTCTTCTAGTCTTAGTGAGTTAATGATATAAGGAAACCGAAAACTGATAATCAAGTATACAACTTTATTTATAAGAAAACCGTTTAAATCAACCAGAAGTTAATTGCATTTAACAATTCAATGTTTACCACAAAACCCTAATGAAAACATACCAATAGTCTTTGTTAACAAGAAGGATTCACCCTAAAGCGATTACAAAGCGAACTAGCCACACATTGTCTTTATTATGCCTTCGATCTTGAATTGGAGAATGCTTGTGGATGATTTGGGGAGCCTTGGAACACCAAAAATAGCCTTAATTAGTTCGTCAATTTTCGTCGAAAACCCTATTTAAGTATTTAAATAGCCAAAATTTCTTAAAATCTGATGCTGAAACTGCCACCGGCGTATCATACGACCAATTGGCATATGATATGCCGCCTCATACGCCCAACCTTCTGAAGTTTTTCCAAATAAGCCCATACATACAGCGGTTGATACAGGGGCGGCGTATGATACGCCCACCCTGGCATATCATACGGCGGTTGGCTGCTTTTTTCTCATTATTTGTATCTTTTGTTATTTGGCCTTCTAGTCCTTGAACTTCATCTTTTTGCTTCCTTCAACTCTCAAATATATCTCTTTTAGCTCTAAACACCTGTAAAACATAACAAATAAACAAAGTAAACTTGTTCCATAACAATAATGATGTAAAATCAAACATTTAAATCAATTAAACACTAAAATATTGACACGTGATCATTCTTTATGTATTGATGCTATATTCTTCAAAAAAATACGTCATGGAACAAATACATTCCAACCAAGTTAAATAAATATTTTCACTTGGAATGGAGAGTGATTATTAATAGATTACCACTCGGGTTAACTTGGAAATAATGATATGGATCTGTCTTCTGTCCACTTGGTGTTGTTCTTCAAAACATCTTTTTGTTGATTGTGGCGTGTCTTGAAGAGACTCTCAGCTTGGCTACAACTTGAATGCTCAATTCCCTTCGGATTCAGACCAACCAAGAATCGGATTTCGGAAATAAACAATACAAGAAATAGAACCAAACCATTTACTACATACTATACGCAGTTCCGCTATTTAACGGTCCTTGTTAAAAACGGTTCCAACAGAATCTAAAATGTGATGGGTAGTGAATCAAAACATAGGCCTAATTCAGCCATGTACATAAATAATACCTACATACATACTTACTGTGATAATCACATACTTGAAAACAAAAACATATACACTTATGATGATGTTGATGATTCATAGTGACGATGATTTAAATTATTTAATTTAAGTTTTCATGTAAAGAATTTATATAATTATTTAAATGCCTCCAACTTAACAAAAATAATTAACTGAGTTAACGAAAATTGATGGAAATGATAACTTTTTTATAAGTCAAGGACCCAAAAGGAGGAAAATACTGTTTTGAATGGATATAACAAAATAAACCAAAACTTAATGACACAAATAACAATTAATTAAAAAAAAACGAATAAAGAACTAAATAAAAGAATAAACGAGTAAATTACCATTTGCATCCCTTAAGTTTTTTTATTTTAACCGTTGGGATCCCTATAGTTTCAAAGCCTCGATTTGCCCCCTAATGTTTTATTTTTTTCTCCATTTGAGTACTAACCCTAACGTCGTTAGATTTAACCGTTAGTTTTCTATAAATTAAATAAAATGCCCTTAATCCTTACTTTATTAAAACCCACCCTCACCACATCTGTTGTGAATTATTATCATCACCATCAACCTTACCTCCACCTATCATTTCTCTGTCTCTGTCTCTCTCTCTCTCTCTCTTTCTCCCTATAGTCCACAACCACTGCCATCGCTAGATCACGACCACCACCACCGTATTCGCCATATAACCCCTGACCACCATCTCTATCCTCCTAAACTCCTTCAAATCACCACCACTTTCACACTCAATTCCCCTAAAAAATTCATCATCTTCAACACCCACAACTTCACTATCACTACGCTTCAACTTTCAACCACCATCCACCCCCAAATCCAACCAAAACACGAACCCCACAAAGAACAAATGAAACTCCACAAACCCAATCGCCTGCCATAGGTAAATCTCACAATTAAGATACACATAGAACATAAACAAAGCAGAAATCAAGTAAAACCTCACATCTCTAACGAACATCGCAGGCGAAACCCTAAATGGTGCAACATAGATCGCAACAAACCCCACAACAAGAGCCGAGAAAAAAAGCCCCAGTTGATAATATCGCCTCAAACCTTGTACGGGCGTTGCCGCCGTGGGGAGCACCGTTGCCTAGGGCTAAGAGAGTGACAACACCCATGCTTGGGGATAAATTAAGGTGATTTGAGAGCTTTATGATGATGATTGAGAACCGATCTTGTGCAATTTTGATGAGAAGGTAGAATGGAGAACAAGGGTGAGGGTGAGGGTGAGAAAGGGGATTGAGAGGAATTGGTGGTGGTAGAAGATGCAGAATTTTGGGTGATTTATAGTTAGGTTGGTTGTGATTAACAATGGGGTGAGGTTCGACGGCTGGTAAGGATGGTTGGCGGTGATGGTCTAGCTGGTGGGTGTAGTTGGCGGTTGTGGTGGTGGTTCAGATGATGATGGTAAATGTAAATGGATGAAATTATGAAATAAATAGGATTAAAAGACAATGACAAAAATACCCTTAGAATAGATAAATGATGTGGGGTCTGTTAACAGACTTGACTAACACCGTTAGTCATTTAAATTCAAATGGTTACATAATAAAAACATTAGGCATGCAAATGGTTAAAAATATAAACGCCAGATATGCAAATTGAGGCTTTGAAATTATAGGAATTCAAACGGTAAAATGGGAAAACATCATGTATGCAAATGGTAATTTACTTAGAATAAAAAGACAGAATTATAATAGCTTGGTTAAAATAAAATAAAACTAATAATCTCCTCATTTTGGTTATTTTGAAAAATAATTTATCCAACAACATCAATTTAGAAAAAAAACACGATTCTATGACATCTAATTGTTGTAACGTCAAAATAAATTTTGTCCACTTTTTATGGGGACCTACAAGACTAAGGTACCATGTTTACACATTGATCGCAACTTCTTTGACGACTCTGATAGTACAACTGAACATCTAAAAGTTTGTTTTACTCCTCTGGTAATGTGTTTTGAGGCTTGATGTGGGCTCGATGAGGCCTGTCACGCCCCCTCCACCATGACACCCCTACGTGTCTGGGGCGTGACCATGGTCACTATGATTTCTGGTTAAGATATTTGTTTAATAACGACATTATGACCGTTGAACAAAAAAAATAATGTTTTTATCCCTATAAATTTACACCAAAAATTTACGAAAAATACACAATTCTACACTTACAATATTCCAAATACAACCAAACACATACAAAAATCTCTGCCCCATGGATACTAACACCCGTTTCGTAAACCATTCTTCAATTTCTATGTTCCTCAACCTATAAACCCCCACCGGTCCATAACATATGAAAATTGGTATCAAGTTGGTTACAATGTCGGCTAAGTTCAGACCCAATTCGAAACCTAAGACGATGTTGATTTTAAACCTGAAATCGTGCCAAAAACCCAACCAGATCCCACTCCTACTAGTTTCAAAATGGACGCATAAAAAAAGAAGCCCGATTAAAAATTACGAAACCAAACAACAAAAAATGGTTCGATATGGAGGAGGTTGCCTAGCCGAATATTATAATAACGTCTTGGGATATGCGGTCGTAGGCATACATTTTATTTCACACACACGCTATATATATATACACACATACATACATACATATGTGTGTGTATTTTATTCATTAACATGTTAACTTAAATGTAACGAACACTTACATTATAATTTTGATGTAAAAACAAGTATAATAAACATTTATACCATATTACAGCACTAATGTAATAATTCCCCCTAGTTTAGGTTAACAAAGGTTAATATTTATTTCTATCATATATATAGGTTTGAATATATATATATATATATATATATATATATATATATATATATATATATATATAATGTGTGTTATATATATTTATGTATAGGTAACAACCAAACGGGTCAGAATTTTGGGCTCGTGTTAGGGCACAATTTTTGAAAAAATGGTCAATAAGGAATATCGGACGAATGACATGATTTAAAAAAAATGGAGGGAACGATAAATGAAAGTTAAGAAATTTCAAGAGATCTATACCCAAATTTATAACAATCTACTAGTGTTATAATGACATATGGTACAAACCGAGGCGTTAGTGATGTGTGTAAAGATATATATATTTTTAGTAAGGATTTTTCATACAATTGACTTTTAATTTAAGAAACGATTATCACTATTAAAACAACTACATATAATAGGCAAGTGCACCTACTGCTTAGTAGTATAGTTTTAAGCAAGAACTGAGTATCGATCCGTGGACACAATGGCTCCCAATACTAAATCATCATCACTATTTAACCAATCAATTGAGTTTGGATTTGTGAATATTAAAATTAAGTAAACTAATTACAAATTAAACTAACAAAGAAAGAAAATGAAGATGAAGATACATAATTAATAAAAGATACCACTTGGATTTTGACTCCACTTATCATAGAAATAACAACTATCACAAACTCGATGTGAGATCATTTTTTACACATAATATATGAAAGTAGCTTAAACCCACGTCAAGGGTATTTAAACATATAACTCTTCGGAAAGCTAGAACGATAAACACACAATAACCACCTAAAGTCATATGATGAGAAAACGAATGATATAATCATGTTACTGTGAAAGGTGAAGTAAACTCCCGTCTGAGTTATCTAACTCCACAAATCTTTGGAAAGTTAACACGATAAACACATGATAACCACCTCAACTTGGGTAAAATAGACAAAACTACGATTACTCTTCAACTCATAAACATCATACCATGATTACAAAACAATTCATAACCAATGACAAGAGAGATTCATGACATATACCATAGTTTTCTTAAACATAAGCATAAGGATGCACATTTGAATAATTCTACTAAACCTTCAACCTTAATTCACCATTCCTAGTCAAATGTCACAAGATTACATACAAAAGATGCAATTATATGCATAAGTCTTGTAAGAACATGAGGTTTTCTAACATAACATGCTTACAACACTTACAAGGTTGAACATTTCATCAAATTAGAACAAACACACACAATCATTGAAGAATAATCAAGATTCATCATAGCATTAACATAAACATCACCGAGAATCATATACAAGTTGTTAAATCATGTTAAGTTTCATTTAATTCAAGTGATAACAAGAGTTTAGCCCATGAGCCTTACAAAAATCACACCCAAACTCAAGAAAATGAAAGAACTAATAGTAACTCTAGAGGAATTCAAACCAAATCAAGTGGAAATGGGTTGGATGTTGTTAGTCCCTTCTTGAAAGTGCTCGATCTTTAATTTTAGCCTTGAATCTTTAAAGATTTACCCAAAATAACCTAAGAGGCTTGATAGAACTAGGATTTTGTGTAAAAATATGAATATGTTTCAAATGGGGGAGAATTGGGTATATATTATGATTTCAGCTTGAACATGACCATGTTCATAAGTAACATGGGCATGTTCTGCATCAGGTCCATAAAAAATAAATTTCAGAATTTGGCATGTTGGTTTAGACGCGGGCATGTCAGTATGTTTTTCTCTTTAAAGCTTCACCAAATATTGAATTTTTTTCACAAAAATCATCAACCTCTCTTTGAGAACCTAAAACATTCAATATAAACATAAATAAGTGTCTAACTGAATGATTCGCAACCAAAAATGCATAAAATAGGGATGAATACATATTATTTGAATGTGTAATTATGAACATATCAGTTAGCACTTTATAAACCTGAGAAGGATTTGTTTCCTCATATTGTGATATGGTGAGTAATGAGACGGTCCACAAAGTAGTTTCTCGTCCTGAAGTTGAGAACTTCCAAATGTAGCAAGATCTCAGAATTCAGATAGATTTAAATAAGATGAATGATGAAAAAGGGTCTAATGCGTTTGTAGAACTGATTGCCTACCCGGGAAAAACAAAGGAAAACAGGTGCAATCATCATCCACCGACTACGAAGACATACCGGATGACACATCCAAGTCCGTGAAAAAAAAAATACAAGAGCAAAAATAATATGACAACAACATGAAAATTGTTATGGACTCCAACCATAACTTGATTGGACGTGCACGTGAGTTGGCCGAGAAGACGAAGAAGAGAATCATGAAAAATTAATATGAAGTAGTTTTAATTATTTATTTATATTTTTTTTAGATGTGAAGTTTATATATTTAAATTAGTTGAATGTAATCTTTTTCTATTTTCATTTTATGGAATGTAGTATTTTTTCATATTAGTTTGCCTTTATAATGGTAAGTCATATAAAGATAGTCCCTTCTGAGGCATCGATAAAATTGTGGCCCATTGACGAAGATGATACGCACAAATCCAAAAATGATTCAAATTTATGTTATTTAAAAAAAGTTATAAAAAGATAAAAGAAAAAAAATAAAAAAAATAAAAGCATAATTATTTGTGGTCAAGCCCCTTATGTGTTGGAAATTTACAAGTTGTAAATATGCAAATTGACATGTTTACTTCGTGTCCCACATTGATGGGGGAAACAACTTTGAGTGGCTTATAAAGGGCTTTCTCTTATAGGTCACCAAAGTGGTGGTTGGGCCAAGAGAAGGGCTTTCTCTTATAGCTCGCGTTTGAGGCGTGATGGGCGCGTTAGAGGCCCGGTTCAGAGGCTTGCGGATAGAATCGAATAACCAACTACGAGATAAATACGGTGAATAGAGTCGATCAATAAGCAATTCGGGTACCGAATTCGTGGGCGTGATGGGCGCGTTAGAGGCCCGGTTCAGAGGCTTGCGGATAGAATCGAATAACCAACTACGAGATAAATACGGTGAATAGAGTCGATCAATAAGCAATTCGGGTACCGAATTCGTGAAATGGTGGGGATCAACCCCATCCCCCGTTTTTCTTATTGTTTGTTACGGTTTGCGTCTATAAATATGGAGCTCCTGGTTCGAGTTTAAGCATCCAAAAGCTACAGCTTTTCTCGGATACACGTTTCTTTACATCTGTTTCCTCACACGCTTCACGTTAATCCGGTTCTATTGCTGTTGGAACACCGGATTCATTCTGCATTAAATCTTGGGAACTTACGCTGTAGCTCACAGCAAATAGAGCGCGTAAAATCCTTTAAGGACAGGAATACATTCCGTGCAATTCATCATTCGAAGAACATCGTATAACAGGTTGGTTATATATTGTTGCGTGTCTTTTAATTCGTCCGATAAAGACACACTCTCCTTCTACCTTTCTTATAATCAGTTTAGGTCACGAAGGATCATACTGATTCGGCCAATAACTTGGTAATAATTAATAATAATTAATTGATTTCTATTTGGTGTGATCTGCATTTTTAACAATGCGATGGTAACACATGTTTTGGTGGGGCTTGATGGTCAAGCTCCTTATCAATGTGGCATCTAGGTGGGATACACTTTTTGGATGGTAAAACCCCCTAGGAAATAAGTGATGGTAACACATACTCATTTGGCTCTCACTTTTTTCGTTTTAATGGCATTCTATTGTCATTTATCTAATGGTCAAATTGATATAACTATTGTCGTATGTATGACGTTTTAATAAAATATATTCTTTTTTACAGCGACGAACGAATACTATAAGATCCAGCTACCCGGGTAAACCTATTGGCCAAAAATCACCCACTCTCTATGAACACAGACAACGCCAAAAACCCACACCAAATGGCCATTGTGATAGAACCCTAGCTCGCGTGAAGTATATTGCAACAAGCGAGACTTTATAATATTCACATTGAAAGACCATGGGGTTGGCCTGCCCAAACCAATTGATCTGAAATTATTGACAATTTTATCTTGTTTTAGTTAAGATCAACGACACGCACGCGCAGGAAAAGCAGTCTTTCGGTTCAGTGGTCTGGTCTTTCGCTACCATTAATTCTTAAGTAGGATTGACATTTCTTTTAGATTAATTATCTCCAAACTTTTATTAGATCGATGGTTTAGAATAATCCTCATCTAAAGTTAATGTCTAAACTAACCTATACACATTTGTATTTTTTTTATTACAAATAAGATAAAAATGAAGTCTTGTTATAAACACCCTTTAGGGTATATCAAAATCCGTCTTGTCGTTCATGGTTAGCTTTTCCAGTAACAACAATCCAAATCTATGTACATATTCGAAAACTGATTGCACAAATTCGTTCACAATTTGGTTGTGAATTTTTAATAAATAGTTTAAGGCATGTAGATTTGTTGATATTTTTTGTAAGAAGTTGCTACCTCTTTTTATTGAACCTATGATATAAATGATCAAACATATCCCACACCTATGTAGAGATAGTTGATCTCATGGTTTTGTTGAATGTTGATAATCACATCACCAACACCTAATGAAAGGAGAACCCATTATAGACAAGTGCAAAAAGAATCTTACATCTTGTGGAGAGCGAGGACCATGAACTTGCCCGAAGGAAATCTTTTCTCTTCTTACCGGGAAAGAGTTTTATTACCAAGTTCGATTACCATAAGCGGAAGTTCAAACCTTATATCTCCAATGTCAGAAAAAAAAAAAGAAATTTTGGCAGAGAGTATGGCTTGACAATGTCGAGCTAAGACTATCGCTGTTTGCCAATCGTTTATTTGGAATACAAGACCATGCATTTTATTGTGACGTCATAGGATATCTGTGACGTGGTCATGCATGTTATGAATCAAACATGGTTGCGTGATAATTCAAAGTTTGGCACTTAGGTTAAGAAAAAGAAGCCTCAAAGTGAGTCTTACGCTTTGATAATAATACGTGACGTGTTTTTGACTTTTACTTTTTTGGCTCTAACCTCCTCTACTTTGTTCACTATTAAGTAACAAGTTTTCAGTCATTTGTAAAGATTAATAGTTCAACAAGAATGTTATTATCATTATTGTAATATATGTTGTCATGTTAGAATTGTCCTGTATAGTCATGACCTTGTTTTAATTAGCCTAAATTCTTCATTAGCTGGAATGTAGATTTTGTTTTAGTGTTTTTCTTTATTATACCATATGGACAGTTTAGAGTATACTTATGTAAGTTTAGTTACTAATCCATCCTATAAATATTTTCATTTGATTTGGTTTTGTTAATCATTATGAATCAATAGAGAATAAGATATAACTATACGTGTGGAAGAAGACATATTTACGTGGCACAAACAAATATTCAACTTGGTTAAAATTGAAGATAAGGGACAAGAATTAGGCAGGCAAGAACAAATATTCAACTTTGTTGAAAATACGAAAGCAACACTAAAACAGTTTTATATTATACAATATCCTCATTGCTGGACCTTCACAAACTTGCTGGAAACTTTTGCTTTCAATTTTTTAAGGACACACTTCACCCTTATAGAGTTGGGCCGAACCATTTCACATGATTAAAACAGATGTTTAGGCCCACGAACACACCAGAATGTAAATATTTACCGGATATCCGTGTATTACACGATTTAAAATAAAAAATACATAATAAATCATATATATGTATAATATAACATATGTTATAGCTAATATATCAATAAAAATATTATATATAAAAATATATTTTATTATTTATAAATATACATAAACCTTGTAATATATCTTTTTAAAATAATTTAGTTTTTAACAATAAATAGATACAAATCTATCTACTCTAATTAAAGAGTAAGTTAAAGGGACATGTGACAACACCACATTTATCATCACTAAAAATTTCTAGTTTTTCTCTCATATTAAATAATCACATTAATTAGTATTAATATTATTTAACTCTTTTTTAGATTAAAAATAGTTTTTAATAAATTAAAAAAAATATCTTTTTATTAATGTTATTTTTAAATAAATAAATTTTTATAAAACAAGAAATTTTTAAAACATTAAACTTTTTTAAAAAATATAAATATTATAAAATTGGTGTTTATTAAAAGTAATTTTTTATAAACCAAAAATAATTCAAATTGGAAGTTATAATAAGAAACTTTTTAAAAATAATATTTTTTATGACGGTTTGTTTTAAAACAGAATGTTTAATTTTTTTTTGGAAAAACAAAGAAAGTTTAAAAACAAAAATTTAAAACGTTGATATCATTGTTTTATTACATATAGTTTTTACTTATACGTATTTCAATCATATTTTATCTTAGAATATCATTTATAATAAATAAAATTTTATTATATTTAATATTTAATTTGTTCAACTCGTGTAATACTCAGGTTTATTAAAGTTAGTTAAACTATATTTTAATAAAATTAAGTTTTATTAAAGTATTTTTAATAAAATATTATTTATTTCTAGAAAGAAATTATCTTTATTCATGTATTTGAAGTCAAAATTTTTATCAAAATTGTAAATTTATTATGTTCATAACATATGTACAATCATAAGTGAAGCCTAGGTGGAGATGACATAGTAATGTTAAAAAGTGGCCATGTGGCTATAGTTAATTTGTTTTATTAGAGTAGATGGGTAAGTGTATAAATTAAAAGACTGTTTTATACAAAAAAAGTAATATTGAATATTAATCATCTATTTTTTTAATTAACAATTGATATTAAATTGTAGGAAAAAAATATTATTGGAAGTGTATTTTAGTTATAGACATTTCTGTTGACTTTTTTTTCAAGTTTTCTTACTTTTTTTAAGTGTTTATAATTTCGACATACGACATTACTTTTATAAAAATTAAATAATAAAAGCAAGTATTTTTTATCTTTAAACAAGTATGTTATCTATCTATAAAAGTTATAAAAAATATATCATTGTGTTTTTTTGCTCATCATTCTGTCTTTCCAGTTTTTCATTGTGTCTTCCTGAACGCCAATGTGTTTTTTTAAAACGATAAGTTTTGAAAAACAGAATAATAACTGTTTTTCAAGTTTATTATTGGAAGTGTATTTTAGTTATAGACATTTCTGTTGACTTTTTTTTCAAGGTTTCTTACTTTTTTTAAGTGTTTATAATTTCGACATACGACATTACTTTTATAAAAATTAAATAATAAAAGCAAGTATTTTTTATCTTTAAACAAGTATGTTATCTATCTATAAAAGTTATAAAAAATATATCATTGTGTTTTTTTGCTCATCATTCTGTCTTTCCAGTTTTTCATTGTGTTTTCCTGAACGCCAATGTGTTTTTTTAAAACGATAAGTTTTGAAAAACAGAATAATAACTAACACTATAGTGTACTTTTAATATGTAAACACAATTATAAAATAACGAATAATTTATCTAATACATATATTTTTTTAATTTTTAGTATCTTTTAACATATTTTTATTAAATAATCATAATTTTATCTGGTTCTTATATTTTGTCCGACCAGCGTACCGGTAAGGCGTCCGATTTACTCTCAGGTTCGTTGTAAAAACATTGACTATAATATGCTTATTTGATCACTTCCATTGATTACATTTAATCTATGATGATATTTGTTTTTCCTTACTCGTATTTTTAACATCAAACTACCACACACACTACATACTTTTAAGTTTACAATATATGTTTTCCTTTTCTCGTATTAAATAGTCTTCTATACAGGTTACCAACATATCAGTTAAGATCATACCGTGAAAATATGAAGAATCCATGTTAACATTTGATAATGATTCAAATTACTAACTACATCTTTATAATTAATTAAAACTAGGCTTTTTCACCGACACGCGTTGCGCGTCTGATGGATCGGGCTCAGAGCAGTCGTCTGGTTGCGGATACTTACTATATACAATAGCCACGCCAAAGCAACTAACACTATTGTTGGTGTGTCATCACAGAAAACGCAAATAGAACCATGGTTAAGACCCAAATGAGCATCAAGCACAACATGAATACAACCGAAACATTAAAGATGTCTTAAAGGGGGCAATCCTCATCATTATCGACATAACAGATCACCCAACCATATAGGTTTTCGCCGCCGGAAGAGAAAGCCGGTAGCGGCAATCCTAGGCGGCGACTAGAGATGATGGCGGAGATGCTGGCGAAACCCCACCACTCTGAACAACGTCACAGAATACATAAATTCAAAAATAAAACCGGTGAGAAGAAAACCCTGAAATATACCATTATCGAGTTAGCTCTGCGGTGACAAACCCCAAGATAGAACCTCATTTCAACGCTTAAAACACCAAACCAGAGGATAGACCAGGGATCGGGTTGCAAACAATACCGGAACCAAACCCCAAGATAGAACCTCGTTTCAACTTTACATGTATAGTACAATACTGGCAAGCTAAACAATACACAAAGAACGACAACACCATCAAGCCCCGTGAGAGGGAGAACGTTACTGGTGAAAAAGGCGGCGAGGGAACCAGAATCTAAGAACCATTGCCGCCGATACATCAAAACCATCACTGTCTCTCTCTTTCTCTTTATTGACCAAACACACATGTTTAAAGTACCGATGATACATGACTAGTTGTACCCATCGTTGTTTTCAGTTTTGTTGCATAAACAACTGTACATCGGCGGCCGTTTTGTAACCAGCGGCATAGGCAGCAGACGGAACCGAAAGTTGAAACCATCGCTGCTGGTATGTCGAAACCCCAACTCCCTCTCTCTCTCTAAAGCACCGGCTGAGAAACCCAAGAAACTCACATCCTCATTGGATCAAATATATTGCATCACTTTGTTGTAGCATAGGCATAATAGGTACTAACCATGCAGTGGAAAATTGTACACGTAGCATAAACAGTACTTGTCCGTAACAATGTTCATTCAAGTTTCATTATTAACATTATACAATTTGAAGAAGAGTGAAGACACGAGCTAAGGGTATAATAACTACTTGAATATTATTAGGGCTGCAAACGAACCGAACGAACATAAACAAGGTCTTGTTCGTGTTCGTTTGTTAACAAAATATACTTGTTCATGAACTGTTCACGAACACTTACCGAACGGGATTCTTTGTTCGTGTTCGTTCATTAAGAAAATAAACATGTTCATGAACTGTTCACGAACACTTACCGAACGCAAATGAACACAATCATAAGCAAACGAACACAAACAACAGTTCATGAACATGACGAACACAAAAAAGATCATGAACACAAACGAATACAAATGATTATAGCTTTATTTTAGAATAAAATTTACATTTATATTACAAACATTACACAAAATCAATCAAAAATAAATAAGTATTTAACATAAATATAAAAAAATACTTGATATAATAGTCATAAAAATAACTGACACAAAAATTAAAAATATAAACGAACACATTAACGAACATAAACGAACACATTGTCGAACGTTCACGAACGGACATTAACGAACATAAACGAACACATTATCGAACGTTCACGAACATAAATGAACGAACACGGCTCGTGTTCATGTTCTTTCGTTTAACTAAACGAACGAAATTTTCTTGTTCGTGTTCGTTCATTTACTAAATGAACGAACATAAACGAACTTCCTGCCGAACGGTTCATGAACTGTTCGTTGAACGTTCAGTTCGTTTGCAGCCCTAGGTATCATCTATTCATAACTGAGATTAAATTATGTCGATCTACATATTTCTCATATATTCTATTTTTGCATCAATCTTCTTTCTTAAGTTTTTTCTTTCTCTGGACCTCAATTCATCTTCAACAAATAAGTAGCATATTAAAATGAAGACTATATTGTTTACATTCATTATGACTTTAACACCCTCCATATATACATATATATAAGGTTATAATAAAAAGTATTTAATCTAAAAAGTTTAAGAAGTATCGTGGGCTTCCCATGTGTCTTTCTACTTTTTGAAGATGATGACATTTTGATTATTGTGTCAAATATATTAGGTTATTGTGTCTTATATGTTCATTGTATCAAATATCAGTTCATTGTGTTATATAGTTTACATCATTTGTTCTATATATTAATCATTGCGTTTTACGTTTTTAAATTATTTTGTGTTATTTTTGTCATTGGTTTTATAGATTATATAAACTTCTTATTTATCATTATGTTTTACAATTAAAAGTACATAGTGACATACTTTCATCAATATATTTATCAAAACTCATAGTATTAAAGATAACACAATGTGTTATTTTTGTCATTACTTTTTATATCTATCATTGTGTTTTACAATTAAAAGTACACAATGATATTATTTCACCAATGTGTTTTTTAAAACTCATAGCGATCAAGATAACATAATAACAATCAAAAAACACAATAAGACATTACGTTATTTTATCATTGTTTTTAATATATTAGATTAATTAGTTGTTAATTTATTATTGTGTTTTACATATAAGAGATACTCAACAATGTTATTTCACCATTATATTATTTAAATTCAATATTTTAGAAAAACATAATAGCATTTAGAAAAACACAATAACTAATAAAAAAACCCAGTGAATTGCATAAACACACAATGACGATATTATTAGCTTAAAAATGTATAAAAAAAATTATTGTATTTTTATATAGCAATACTATACTTGTTTTAATAAAGAAAAACGGTCATTTTTATAGTGTAATTTCTATAAAAAATAATGATGTACATTAAAGTTATGAGCGTTTAAAAAAATAAAGGGAACTTATAAAAAATCAACAAAAGTGGTTATTCTAAAATACCAATCTAATAAACTTTTTTCTATAACTTGCTCTCAACAATTGATTAAAAAGATTGATGGTTGAAATTACTTCTTACACTTTTTAGTTTTAAAAACTTTTTTATTTGAACATTTTTCTATATATGTGTGTGTGTGACTCCGATATCTATCCATATTTGTAACCTGGTCTATTTTTTATTGTTTTATGAATTAAAGCATTCTGAATTTTATATTTTATTATTTGTTTTATCATACAAACTATTATACATGATAACTTATAGTTTTATACTTGATATACACAAGATTCTATAATAGTTACTTTTGTTAGTATGAGTAAGTTTTGTTTTATAATTTTACTTGTGCTATAACTTGATGATGGTGAATGAAAACCTAAATTAATAATATCTTAAAGTTCTTATATATTATAAAATTTCTAAAGTTCATATTACTATTAAAGTTCTTAACTTCTTATAAAAATACGCATTTGTTATTGTATAATAAAGCTAAACTTTTATGGACTCACATCTTTAATTTTATAGAAAGTCTTAATTATAATATTTTATAAAAGTTTATAATTATTATACTCTTATAAAAGGTACTAACTATTTTCAAGTCTTTAGAATCCTCCAAAAAAAATTCTCTAATTTTACAACTTTAATACAAGTTTTTTTATAAAATTTAATTTTATAAACGTTCAATCATTTTTATAAAATTTGAAAGACCAAAACTACCTCTCCTTTGACTCATTTATAATCCACTCATAACCCCACCCCCCTCCACCAAATTTAAATTATGCTCATAAAATTCCCCAATCATAACCCCTATTTCCCCACCTATAAATACTAACATTTGTCTTACTATTTTCTTGCACCAACTTACACGAGAGTTCTTCTTCACTTTCTATATAATCTTAAGAAACTTTCAGCCCTAACCCTCCATCAAGCCTTTGGAAGTTTCAAATCCATTCATCATTCTTAAGGTAGTAGTCGTATTCTTAGTTTAGTGTTTTTTTATTATTGTGTACTTAGTTAATAAAACAAACTTTATTTTATGTTCTGTTTGTTTGAATAATTTATGTTTATTTTATAAGACTTATGTAGTTGGGTTGATTAAATAAATTATCACTTTAATAGTGTCACGTGCTATAGACAATCTACACGCCCCGACACATTCCGTCGTCGGTTGGGGTGTGACAACATAGGGTAAGTTATCTTGATAATCATCTTTTTTATAAGAACTCTAGTAAACAATAAGATGCATAAACTTAATATCACATTCAAGTCACATGTCATTTCCACCTTTTTTTTTAAAACGTATATAATTTTTTTCATGACATTATTTTTTTAAAGAAATTTCACCATAAAATTTAGTTTTTTTTTATCTTTCCAACGTATAACATTGACATACTTTTTTTAAAAAAAATTTGGTCCACCCATTATTTACATATTGTAAATTAGTCATTACACATGTGTAAATCCCGTTTTACACATGTGTAAATCCGGTATTACACTTTTCTAAAACTAAGTTCGTAAATCCGGTATTACACTTTTATAAAAAAAATTATTTTTTATGAAAGAGGGAAACGAGAGAAACATTTTTATATTTTTATTTTTTCTATTTTTATGTTATTTTTCATTTTATAATTTTTAATATGTTTTGTTATTTACTATTTTGTTATTGAAAACTTGCGCCTAACATTGGTTCCTAAAGTTCTAAAAAAAATGAGTTCTCGATTTATTTTCAGAACTCACGAAACCAATCTTAACAGGTCATTATTTTCAATTATTAAATAATAAAAATTAAATCAAAAGGGCAAATTAGTAAAATATTTAATATTCTCTCTCCAATTAAGTATTAATTATTTATCTCTCTCTCTCTCTCTCTCTTTCTTCCCTCTTTTATCTATCTTTTTTGATTTACACATACTTTAAACATGAAAATATTTATATTTTACAAAAGAGTAAATTACATGAGTGGTCACAGTGATTTAGTTAAAATTTTTGATTTAGTCTTTAAAGTTTTAAAATTGCGAATATAGTCCCTAATATTATAGTTATCTTTTATCAATGGTTCCTACTCCGTTAGTTGAGTTAGTGATGTTAAATTTGTCAAAATAATTATTTTACTTGTAAGAATCATCAAGGTAATTTTATTATATTATAATCTTTTTATTATAAATATGTTTATTATTTAATGCACAAATAAAAAATATTTTAAAAAATGTCTTCTTTTAAATGTAGCTTATAATATTTTTAAACCAATATCCGGGTTTTTTTAACCTTTAAAAAATGTATTCTTTTATAAAGACGTTTAAAACAAAATTCTTTTTTTAAGAAAAAATAATTAAGAATTTGTTTAAGAAAAGATGTTTTAAAATAATTAATGGTTTTTAAAAAAAAAAACTTTAGAAAACCAACCAGTTTAAAAAAGTTTAAAAAATCAAAAAGTTTTAGAATGACGTATAAAAATAAACGGTTAAAAAACCAAACATTTTAAAAAACATATATTTAAAAAGTTTTTTATTTGTTTATTTAAAACCCTATTTTATTAAATAATAATCTTATTTATAATGAAATTATAAAAATAATTTAAAAATAAAAAATTTTGAAAAATAAAAATATAAAATTTCTTAAATAAAAATAATACTATAGTTTAAAAAATAAATTAAATAGATGACTAATACGAGTAAAATGTTAATTTTTATAATATTTAACATTATTAACGGTTAACTAACAGACCTAGGGACCATATATGAAAGAGAAAGAAATTATACTTCTACAAACTTTTTAGTAAATATTATCCTTTTTAAATTTATGAAAAGCTATATTACAAACCAATAACCTATTTAATAATTAGAGTAAATTACACGAAACGTCCCTAGGGTTTGCACGTATTGCAACTTCAGTTCTCACTTTTAAAAAATTACAGATGCAGGCCTATAGTATCCAAGGAGTGCACATTGACAGTCCCTGATACTAACTTAGGTTAAGTTTCTTTGTTAAATTCATGTGAAATATCCAAAATGCCCCTCTTATAACAATTAAATACAATAAAAAACCTCTAAATATTATTATTATACAATAAATTAAAAACTATCTTCCAACCTAACCCCACCCGTTGCCCACCGCTACCTCCGGTTGACGGCCGTAATTGCTTCCGATGGCCACCTTCTTCTCTGGCAACACTTTCGATGGCCACCTTCTTTTCCAGCGACACTACTATCAAGCATTTCTTGTTGACACAACAACCTACTTTCGGTGACCCGATTAACCCCACACCAATAGCAACAAACTGAACCAAACAAGTCCAAATCAAGATACTGAGCAAACCTAATGTTTGTAATCAGGTTCATTGGATCACTTGACCCGGTAACTTAGCCAACCTCACTACCTGTATACTATTATTTCAGACCTAACATCCATTTATGTTCTTTATTTTCAAAACATTACTAGCAGTTTCTGAAATTCTATACCTAAAAGCATAAAGATATTGCCTTTCTTGATTTTTTGAATCTTGTAATTCAATTTCTCAAACACCCACTTCAGAAGTAAATATCTTCCCTTGAAATAGCACATCGCAATCGAGATCCAGATCTCATACGGTGGTGAGCGGCGGAGAAGAACCGGTGAGATAGAAGATCGATGGCCGGTGGCGACGATTTCAAAGCAGATCTACGATGGTGGTGGCGTTTTCGAATTAGATATGCTTTTACGTTGGTGGTGGAAGATCGATGATGATGAAGATAACGTCGGGTGATTCAATTTCCTGTAAGGTGGAAGATCGCTGATGATGAAGATGATGCCGGGTGATTTGATTTCCGGTGATGGAAGCCGAGGGTGGTGGTGGCGGGGCAACCGTAGGGTGGTAGTGGTATTAGAAAGTTTTTAAGTTTTTATTTTTTGATGAGATACTGGTTGGTTTGGGGGAGGGGGTGGATTAGATTTTTTTAAGGTCCTATTTAATTAACTTTTAGTTTATTTTTTTTATTAGTATGAGGGTATATTTGTCATTTTCAAACATTTAACAGAGTAACCGAACATCTGTTAGTGTTAGGGACTGTTAACGTGCACTCTTTGTATAGTACAGGCCCACATTTATAATTTCTTAAAAGTGAGGACTAAAGTTAAAATACGTACAAACCCCAGGGACTGTCCGTATAATTTACTCTAATAATTATACTAAACATATTTACTATAAAAATATTTATTATTATATCAAACTATCATGTTTTATCTTGAAATTTTACTAAATTATCTTAATCTATTGTGGTTAAAGTTATATTTAATAAATCTAAGAATTTTTTAAGGTGAATAAATTTAATAATAAATTTTGATTCCATACGACCTTATAAATATATAAGTTTTTGGATTTTATTACGAAAAATATTACGTATATATGAAATAAGTTTTGAAGAAATAATAAGTAGAAAGACACATTTTCAATTTATTTAACAAAAATATGATAATTTATTTTATAAAAGATTTTAATTACATGAAAGGTCCCTGTGGTTAGACTTGTTTTTCACTTTCGGTCCCTAGGTTTGAGAAACTACAAGCTTGGTCCACAAGTTTGACAAAACGTAACAGAAAAAGTCCCCATCACGGATGGCCGTTATCTTTTCCGTTAAGTGCCTGTAAAATGACCAAAATACCCCTAACTATTAAAATATTTTAATTTTAATTTAATTAAATATACCTATGGACCCACTCCTTTCCTCACCTCCCCCAACCTACTTATCTTCCTGTTTTCTTCATCTCCTTTGGCAACACCACCACTACCATCCTCTATCAACACCACCATCGCCTCCCTTCTTTATCAACAATTCATCTCTCTCTCTCCCCCCTTTCTCTCTCTCCAAGCATGATGATGATGGTGATGAACCATCACCACCGGCAACCTCGGCAAAGCCGACACCCGCCTCCCACCAGCCCCATTGTCTTCCCGTTTAACCCTCCGGTAACACCACCCCAACCACCAGGCATGTAATTGCTTTAGGCGACCACCCTTGGAAAACACTACCACTGGTACACGAAATCGAAACCACCTCTGTTGTGCTCGTCGAGTCAAACAAGGGTGAATCAGAACCGCAACCACTACAATAGTTGTCAATTTAGGGAGATGATTAGGAGGCGATGTGAACGAAGTTAGGGTGGAGGCAGAGGTTAGGGAGTGATGTTGGAGATGATTGGCAGTGGAGGTTGTGCTGGTGTGACCGGGTAGTGGTGGTCCTGTGGAAGTATAAGTTGCCGGGAAAAAGGAGATGTGGTTGGGGTAGGCTGTCGAAAAAAAAACGAAATAAGATTAGGTTAGGAGTTAGTGGTAGTGGTATTTATAATCAAGGGCAATCTGGTCATTTAAAAAAATTAACAGACTAGTTAACCTCCCATCCATGATAGGGACCTTTTGTGTTATGTTTTGTTAAACTTTTTGACCGATCTTATAGTTTTTCAAACCTGGGGACCGAAAGTGAAAACAGGCCTAACCATAGGGACCTTTCATATAATTAACTCTTTATAAATAGAGAGTATATATGATATTATAAATTTTGTTTGACATATATGATATTTGAAAAGTTTTGTAAGGTTATATATGATATTTAGGGAAGTTTGTATGGGTATATATTATATTTTTAGTTTGACTTAGATATATATTATATTTAAAAGTATTCTAAGGGTATATATCATGATATTCATGAAATTTTAATGGTATATATAATATTTTAAATTGTCTTAAGTATATATGATATTTTATATTTTTATAGGGGTATATATGAAATTTTTCTTAATTTTCTAAGAACAATGAGAATCAATATACTTATGCCATGTGGATTAGTTGATAACTAGGATTGAAGGGTATATTATGAATTATATAATTGTTTGTTTTTAACAACCCCTTGATTAAGTAAATATTAATTGATTTTTTTTAATATATCTCTAACAAAATCAATAACATAATCTGATGATTCTTCACCAATTCTAGAACCACTAATACACTTACATCTTCTTCTTATATCATCTCAATCATGAGTAAAAATCATGAAATCGTCTCAATCCCTAGTAAAAGTTATTGTGTACAAAAAAAGATCGTGCTATTTTATAATACGTGTTATGTTAAGTTTATATGCTATTTTAGATAACATTTGATGTTTTTAATTTTTAAGACGATTTCTTAGAAAATTATATTGTAGTGCTACTTTCTTTATTAAGTCTTAATTGGTGCTATTAACTGTTATTTTAAAGTTGTGAAGTGCTATTTTAATTATGCGCTACTTTTAAAAAGTTAGCACCATATATATTATTATGTGCTATTTACGAAAACTTTTAAAAAGATGTTATTATTGTTTAAAAATATAACAATATTATACAAATATTAAAGATAAAAATGCTTGATTTTATGATATATATATGTATATATATTTAAAAAATAATAAACTATATAAAAGTTATTTAGTTTAAAAAACTTGATGGAAGTAGTTATTGTTTACAAAAAAAGTCAACATATTAAAGACTTTAGTTTTCATTATGGACTTGTATTATTTTTCTAATTAACATTAATTACTAATTTGTTATTTTTCTCATTAACAACTGGACTAATTGAAGATTAATGACCTGTCAATAATCTTAATCCAAAATCCATTTGAACCCAAATATATATATATATATATATATATATATATATATATATATATATATATATATATATATATATATATATATATATATAGGAGAGGTATCAAATAAAAATCATGTTTATAACTGAAAATCGTATCAACCACCACTACCCAATCATATAACTTATAATTGATTTAATTTTTTAATTATTTAAAGTATATTTAAGTAAACTTTAAACTTATTATTTGAGTTCAATATATATTTTTTAATATACACTCCAAGGAACGTCGATGATGACGAAACGACTTATATATACGTAACTTGTATGAGTTACATGTAAGTAACTCTTAGTTGTGTATTTTGTAACATGTACTTACATATACATAACCTCTACATATACGTAACTCTTAGTTTTAAACTTTATAACACGTGCTTACATATATGTAACCCATGATTTTCATTTATAATATGGTTTACAAGTGATCCCTCTCCTATATATATGTATGTGTGTGTGTGTATATATATATATATATATATATATATATATATATATATATATAGGAGAGGGATCAAATGAAAACCATGTTTATAAATGAAAACCGTGAAAACCACCACTACCCAATCATATAATTTATAATTGATTTAACTTTTTAGTTGTTTAAAGTATATTTGAATAAAATTCAACCTTATTTTTGAATTCATTATATATTTTTTAATTTAAACTCCTAGGAACAACAATGATGACAGAACGACTTACATATACGTAACTTGTATGAGTTAAATGTAAGTAACTTTTAGTTATACACTTGGTAATACGTACTTACATATATATAACCACTTACATATACGTAACACTTAGTTGTATACTTTGTAACACGTACTTACATATATACAACCTCTGGTTTTCATGGTTTTCATTTATAATATGGTTTTCAGTGGATCCCTCCCCTATATATATATATAGAGAGAGAGGATTCCAAGAAAACCATATAGTTATAAAACAACCAAGAAAACCACATTCAACCAATCATATAATTTTTTTATTTTGTGATTTTATTAAATTAGAAAGGGTACATTAGTAAATTAACATATATTTAAATATGGTAGTTTATTATTTTCTAATCAAAATCTCATGTTTTTAGGTTGACTAAATCAAAAAATTTAAAATCCTTTATTAACCACGAACATGAATCTGGAATCCCATTTTTTTCTTCATCTCCTTCATCTTCTTGAAATCGATTTCAAATCTAAGTTCATTGATTATCTTTTTCCTCTCTTGACATCTATTATCGTATCTTCATCGTTATCATATAATCAACCGATCCATATCTTCTATCGATCCATAACTATAAACCAAAATTTCTGTCACTACAACTTTTAATCACATTCAAATCACATGTTCATCCTTTTCTCTTAGCTTCTAGTTTCTTTGTTCTTCAAACAAATTAAAAAAGGCTGAAACTTGGATTAAATAATTATGATTGAAGGTTCTTGGTGCACCATAAAGTCAACCTGGATCTAGTTAAAGGTTTGAGATGTTAATGGCGAGATGAGGTTCGAAAAGTTCATTAAGAATTGGAATATTAATTGTTAAGAACATCCTACTCTTCTTTTACTTTTTCTTGATTTGGTGTTTTGTAACTGGACTTACGTATATGTAACTTTAGTTTAAGTTATGTATATGTAACTAGGTCACCTACTTAGTCTTGATTTGGAATTGTAAGTGTAGTTACTTAAATTTAACTTGATTGTAACTTGGGTTATGTATATGTAATTATGAGTTGTGTGTATCGTAAATGGTGTTGCTATTCCTTTTGTTCTTTGTTCAATTCATGGTTACGTATATGTAACTTATATATCTACAGGAACAAGCCATGGTCAACAGAAAAAAATGATATACATATACGTAAACATGGGTTATAATATCAACAAGAACATATATGTAAATATGAACATAGATCAAGAAGAGTTTATGTGAGAAAAGTCATCATAGATCAAGAATGGTTTATGTGAGAAAAATGATAAAAAAGAAAGATATGAAGAAGATGATGAGTCATGTATTCTTTGTTTATGATGTGTTTCTTTATTCTTTATCTTTATCAAGTTACATTTACGTAAGTAGATTTACATCTATGCTTATATACAAGTTAACATACGTGCTTACATATACGTAAGCAGGTTTACATACATGCTTTCATATTTTGAATCAAGTTACCTATGTGTTTACATATACGTAAGCAAATTTACATATGGTTGCACCGATTAACTGTTGGATTAGACTAGAAAGCAATTCAAATGAAGTTATTTGTTAATGAATATAAAGATGATGAAGATTAAGTCAACTAAAAATGTAATATATGAGAGAGGAGATAGATGAGTGAATGTAGGGATTTTAATGATGATTTTCAAATCTAACAATTTTTTTGTCTCATGTTTGCTCTTATATCATTAAAATAATCTAATTTAAATTTAAAATATTTACTAAAATGCCAATATGTATATCAACCATTGATTAAATAAATCAATGGGTTAGATTTGATTTTTTTAGCTTTCTAGTAAATCATAGTTTTCTTAAAAACCCTCCTAGTTTGGGAACTGTTTCAACGATGTTTTTTGACAATGAACCGAATCTGACCCGATTTGACCTAAACCGGATCGAAAAAATATATTATATTACGATAGTCAAACTACCCTTAAAAATTTCCTCCCCTCGTGAAAAAATTTTTAAGTCCGCCACTGATTAAGATCATGTATAGCTGTAGTTGTTTACAATTATACAGTTTTAAAATAGGTTGAATCTTATGTAACAAAATAACTCATTGTTTACTTGATTGATTAAAAAAATATCATATCTTTCCAAAGAAAAAAAAAGTAAATGTTTTAACTTAAAAGGAAAACGTGCAAGAAATGAAAATAGTTGAAGCATTCAATAGAGTAAATTTTGTTTTTGGTCCCTATGCTTTAATCATTTTAATTAATTCAGTCCAAAAATTTTTTTTTGTCAAATCATGCCCTGTTGTTTTATTTTTATAATGGTTTTGATCATTGGCACTAACTTTGTTAGTTTTTGTTGTTAACTCCAAGGGTATTGTGGTCATTCTACATACAAGGACTTTTCTTGTAAATTTTTAAGATAACTTTTGGAGTTGTTTTTCAATATATAAAATAATTAAAAAAATATAAATATAAATTTTAGAAACAAAACATAAAATCTAGAAACCCTAAATTCCCAACTACACCATCGCCGGGAAACCACCTTGTCCACCGTCTTCTTCCTTATCTAGCTTTTTCCCTCTCGATTCACAGCCTCTATCGCATGTTGCATTTGTATTGCCAGAACATGCAACTCTAGCGGAAAACTCACCGGAGATGACGATGAAACCGGTGACAGAGCGCAATGAACAGGAGGCGACTTTTGTAGAATCACATCCTTCCCAAAAATCTCCTTCGGTAACAAAACCCTAGATACCCCAAAATCAGCCACAGGATTCTGATCAAACACCATTTGCGTCACAGAAGCTTCAACAATGCCGGTGTTAATCGCAATCGACCCGTTAACCCAAGAAATCTTCAACGTGAAGCTTCCGGCACCTTTATCTTCAGTATCTATGGTTGGTTGCACAAGTTTAACAATCGATTATAGTGATCCGAGAGGATAATACGAATGCAATACGTGAAACCTCAATACTTCGGGTTTCTTATCCACCGGTAACGACTCGCGATTCGCCGTGAATCGAGCTAAAAGATGTGAATCGAGAGGGAAAAAAGCTAACTACGAAAGAAGACAGTGGAGGGGGTGGTTGTCGGGCGGTGGCGGTTGTCTTGTGATGGTGCAGATGGTCCGGCGTTAGTGCAGATGGTCCGATGATGGTGTAGATGGTCCGGCGGTAGTGGCTGATGTTGTGGAAAGGGAATTTAGGGTTCTAGATTTTATGTTTTATTTTTGGAATTTATATTTATATATATTTTTATTATTATTATATATATGTATTACAAAAACAACCCTTAAAGTTGTCTTAAAAATTTACAAGAATAGTCCTTGTATGTAGAATGACCACAATACTCCTGGAGTTAATAACAAAAACTAACAGAGTTAATGTCAGGGATCAAAACCGTTAAAAAAATAAAACCACAGGGCATGATATGACAAAAGCTTTTTTTTGGACCGAATAGGTTAAAGTGTCTAAACCACAGGGACCAAAAACGAAATTTACTACATTCAATAATTGATTATATTATGTGACGTCGTCGTAAATAATTGATGTATTTTAGCATGTGTTGTATTTTAGTAACGATGAAAAGAAATAGTTACAATTTAAGGATGTGGGCATACTTAAA
The DNA here is from genome assembly GCA_025506505.1 of Flaveria sonorensis. Taxonomy (NCBI): domain Eukaryota; kingdom Viridiplantae; phylum Streptophyta; class Magnoliopsida; order Asterales; family Asteraceae; genus Flaveria; species Flaveria sonorensis. The sequence goes on along the minus strand of CM046436.1, from coordinate 1,836,131 downwards.
TTGTCGGAAGTAACCTTACCTACCTAAGAATCACACGTTTAATCCAAGGGTATTTGTGTCATTCGTTCAAGTAAAAGATGGAGTACGCTTAAAAATATGTGAGTTTGTTTCCTATAAATTTTTTAATATATTCGGAGAATGACTGTTTAATTCATTAAAAATATGTGAGTTTGTTTTCTATATTATGTATGTAATATCATTGCTCATGCTTTGCTTTTTATGAAAATTAATAATTAACTAGTGGCGTGGCTGCTCTCTCTGGATCAGTGGTTTATGAGACTTGCTGCTGTTTGGTTTTATATATGTTTGATTTTCATTTTCAACAATGCCAATGTTCTTAGGGTGGGTGTTTACTTGTAGACTTGATGAAACTTTTATTAATTTATTAATTAAAATTCATGATGGCCGGTTTGATCTCCTGGGTTTTTTATTTATGAATGCTAGTTGGATCTTGGTTGATTTGGGAAAGTTTCAAGGAATGATGATTATGATAGTGATCTATTGACCCCTGCCTTTTCTTCAAATAACAGCATACAAATCAAAGGATCACTTATCATTTTTTTTCACACATTTAACTAATATCAAAACACATATGATTCAACTCTGTGCAGTTAGTTAATTAGAACAGGCGGCATACTGTTATCTTCTTTTTTGTATTGTATGTTTGCATCATCCATGTCCATGTCGATGTCGATCTTGGGTGAGATATGATGTTGTTTGTTTGTTGCCTCTATTATGGTGTGGAAGGAACAAGTTAAGATTTGATGGTAATTTCATTTGTTTCATGTGTAAAGAAAGAAATAAACATCTGATGTGATGTATGTCCTGCCTTGTTTGTTTAGGTTTGCGCCAGCAAAACCATCCATCCCTAATCAACAAATGCACTCTTCACTAGTACTCGAATAACATGCTTTTCTCCAAACATAAAATTCGAGCATTTTTCCAAATAACTGAACCTTTTTCTAAAAACTGAGCGTTTTTCCTGTAGAAAAACATATATATTTGAACTACTGTAAACATGATGGAAATCGACACAACAAGTTCACGACCCAATTATATTATGATGGTGGAAGTCAATAATGGAAATTCACGAGACAATGACAAGAGACCCTTAGAAATGTCTTCACCTGCAAAAGAAGCAAGAAAGCTTCCTGGCAGTAATGGAACTAACACCACTCTATTTATTAAGCACGGTGAGTTTTACTTCAAATTCGATGACATGCAAGAACAAAATGATATCATGTCAAAGTCTTTCTTACTTAACATGTACGATGTATCTATAGTTATATACATGTCTAAATTGTTTTGTAGGTGTGATTGCTTGGAATGAGAGCAGAAGAAAATGGGTTGGAGATCGATCTCAAAGATCACAAAGAGGAAGAACACCAGAAGACCCAATCATAAGGTAAGGTTTGGTTTAGTTTGAGGTCAAATACTTTTTCGACTTTGAAATTGATATACTTATGTTTAAATTAACATGTTGAGTTAAATTATCCTCATTTAGACTCTTAAATTTAGATAAAATGTAATTGTAATGCTGGGATCGCGAATTGGAACCTATATGCTGCTTTTCTTGAAGTTTTCAAGAAATCGATTAAATTTCTAAAGTCGGATGCTTATTCACTTGACCTCAAAATGTCAACATGCTGGTTTGTTTGATCTCAAGATTTGAAATTTTGTGTTGCAGCTGGTCAACTACATATGAGGACCTGCTTTCAAATAATGATTGTTTTCCCTAGCCAATCTCTCTGCCTGTAAGCTTAAAAACACCTCTCCTATGAAATTTTGGACAATTTTCTTATATGGATCCCCTTTAAGTTGATCAAAACACTGTGAACTATGTCAGCGTTTGAGTTGACCGGACCAACCACACATTCTAATTGTCATTTTCATGATTTTTGGCAGGAGATGGTAGACTTCTTAGTTGATATATGTCTTGATGAAGGTTTGTATGATTAGATGATCAATCAAAATCCATTGTTGCAGTAGAAGAATTACACTGATCCGAATGTTTATAGCACTGCAGTTCACAGTAGTTTTATCTTTTAGCCGATTGAGCTGGTTCTTAACTTATTAATAAACTAGGGCTGGATGCTCATCGTTCTTCTATCTGTTGATTTTTTTTTCCTGGTAAGCTGTAGCATAATATAATAAATATGAGCTTATAAAAGACCAAGAAGTCGCTTTGTAACTAGATTCCATTTGTTCTGGTAATCTTTTGATGTTTTCCTGTTAATTGTTTTGTATCACCCAACATATCTTACATACCAATCAATATTGTCTCTTTTGTTTATAAGGAGTTCAATGTTTTGTTTTTGGTTGCTAGAGTGAAAATTTTCAAGGAGGTTACCCATCCTAGGATTGTTCCCACTCAAGTATGTTTAAGTGCGAATTTCTCATCTCATCTAAATCCAATGCATTTAAAACACGTTGATAATGAGATAGGGCGTTGCGTATGATCTAGCATCTCTTCTTTAGACAGAGTTAAACACATGATGTAAGATTTGCCTTAAATGTCATATGATCAACCCCAAGTCAGGTACTCAAAAAGTTAAGATGGCTTGGGTTGACTCAGTTATAAATGATAAAAACGTAAATTGTAATTTGTATCTTCAATAACAATCATCACACTTGTCTTTTTACTGATTGTAAATCATAACATCTTGCTAAACTAAAGTTTGATCATCATAATGAACACCTCTAGGCATGTGATCTCCCTGTAATCCCTGGGCAGTTTGATAGAGATGCTAATCTTGATCTACTTATTTATGGTGAACTGATCAGACCTAAGTGTATTTTTAATACATAGAAGTTCTATGATAGAACCTTCATCAAAAGATTTGAAGTATTATGGAAATAATATAATTTCTACAATCACATTTGACAAGGTAAATAAAACATTAGAATTTTTGGACAAAAACAGGTCAGGATAAGTGTGGGGGTGTGACAATCTCTGATCAGCATGCTACCTAGCAGTTTCTTGGCCAACTGGTTGAAGCTAAAGTTGCTTCAAAGAGCATTACCACCAGGTAAAACCTCCTAGTACAAGATTGTCATGTTAACCAACTTCTAGATATAGTTAAATAGTTATTCTCTATAAGTTGCCTTAATGGTTGCTGTTGACTGCAGACCCACAACCAATTCTCAATAACAGGGCTAGGTGCGCCTTCTGATAGTTAAACCTTGTAATCAGGATTGTATTAGATGATTATCATAATTAGGGTTACAATATCATGGTGTTTATATAAAACAACATGTTACAATACTAGTCCCTAAACTAATCACTAAATAACATTGTCTAATACTCCCCCGCAAACTAAGCGCGAGAGCGACTTTGTTTGAAAATTAAAGACATAAATATAAAAAAAAATCATAGTTGTTCTTCAGTTTCTCCTGTAGCCAGGATTGTAGTGTCACCATCGTAGTGTCGTTGCCCCTGTTAAGTGTCACCGTCTATTGCAGATCTTGTTGTCTGTTACAAATCCGACGAATGTTATCGGCTTCGTTGAATGCACACCTTAGAAGTTTTAAGAATGAAGGTTTGCCGGAAGTTACGTCGGCAGCCGGAAGTTGCGTCGGCTTTAAAGTGAGTGCCAAGGTTTGCCGGAAGTTGCGTCGGCTTTAAGGTGAGTGTCAAGGTTTGCCGGAAGTTGCGTCGGCTTTAAGGTGAGTGTCAAGGTTTGCCGGAAGTTATGTCGGCAGGAGACTGCAGCTTGCTGATTAGCGACGACTGGTTGCTGATTAGCGACGGCAGCTAGGGTTTTGCAGATCTGACAGCAGCAATAAGCATGGTGGTTTTTTTTTTTTTTTTGGTTGTGAAGTACAAAGGCGGAATTAGGGTTTTGTGAAGGTGGTGGTTGTTGTGATGGTAGTGGTTTGTGGCGGCGGCTAGGGTTCCGCCATATGTGGAGGTTGTAAAGAAAAAAAAGAAAAGAGGAGCGGGTTTGGATGGTTGGACAGGGCGGCGGCGGCGACCGGCCGCCTGATTAGGGTTCCGGCGATGATCGAGCCCTCCTGGCTCTGATACCAAGTTAAACCTTGTAATCAGGATTGTATTAGATGATTATCATAATTAGGGTTACAATATCATGGTGTTATATAAAACAACAAGTTACAATACTAGTCCCTAAACTAATCACTAAATAACATTGACTAATACTGATAAAAGAATCCCAAAGGGTCAAAGACCATCTGCTTGCACAAGCAATTTTGAGTTTGGCATCAATCTTACAAGTATGGTAACATTAAAAACCAAAAGTTGTTAATGTTGGATGAACCGACACTAACCTGATTATTTTTAGTTACAATGTATAACAACAACAACCATACCCTGTAAAATCCTACATGATAGTAGGGTCTGGGAAGGGTGAGATGAGGGTAAACCTTACCTCTACTCCAAGGGGAAAAGGTACTGCACCCGAAGAGACCCCCTGCTCATGCCATTCTAACTTGATATCTCTAGCTTGATTCTCGCGATTTCTGCATCATACAACTAATGAATTAAAACATGGAGAACACAAGCTTTTTCATTAGTGATAGATGAGAAAATGTAAGCCTTGTTTTGTTTCTTTTGTTTGTTCAACAATTCAATTTGTGGGTTCTGTGACTATTAATTTATACGAAATGGTACTTGAAATTCAAGATTTAATTGGAATCAACGAAGAGGTATAAAAAACATTGAAAATGGTACTAATGATTAAAGATTCATATAGACAACAAGCATACCATCATCTCATGATCTCCCATGATCTCTTCAATCACCTCTTGTAATGGCTTATCAGCACTATTGGGTACGACAGCTGCAAACACTGCTCCTGCTAATCCTGCGTACATGTACAACACTACAAAGTTTAAACATCCCAGTTGTTTGACTTATGGGGTTTTGACCTAAACGATACAACAATCCTTTGACCATATATGTAGTCCGAATAACAACATCTGTATTCTCCTGAAGTGTGATATCCAGGCTTAGTAGTTTGCAGATTTCCTTTTAAATATAGATCTTGTAAAAGAGCCAAATTGCAGTTTATTTGAAATCAAAGTTAAACTGAGGCTTTGATTGGGGTTGGGGTGGTGTACGATTCATTAATCCATCATGTACCAACAAAGATGAGTTCAATTTATAGCTCAGAAATACCGGATTCTGGAAAAGCATCAATGAACATCATCATCTCCTCGCCTGTAAGACCGGATAAAAAGCAAATCCTCGGTAGCGATCCTGCAATCTGGAAAGGACATAGAATTTTGAACTGAATAACATAAAGCAACCGCACATGGCTGCTAATGAACTTGAGGATACAACACACAGTAGTTGTACCTCAAACCCATTAAACAGTTGTGTGTTTGGGTGACACCATGTCATTTACAACCACCACAACAATTAAGTAGATAGGATGAGACAAACCTTTGAAGCTTCAAGGTTGGGTTGTTTAGTGTTTAGTGCTTCCCAAAGAGAGCCAGTCATCATGTCTTCAGTGCAAAAGATTACCTAAGATACACAAAATCTTCCATATTCATCAAGCACCCATGAATATAGGATTCAATTCATCCATATTAAACAATCTGGACTCCATCCATCCCAAAGGAAATGGTCAAATATAGGACTTCTATATGTTAGATGAGCTAAACTCCTAAACTAATAAAGAAGCATTGGATTTCTTGTTCCAACTAATATTTCCTGTTTTGCTTTGAGGAGCGCACAGCCTCACTTTGACAGATATGTGTTGGATATCCAATTATTAAGAGGTCCTCCCTCGTACACAAACATGTTCAAGTGTGGAGCTCTATAGCAAATGCGGCTAAAACGAGTTGGTAGTTAATTAATGTGGTTAAAGATCCTTTATGGGCCTTGCAAAGGGTGTAATATGGGATGTGTGTGACGGATAAAACTTAAAAGAAGGGATCCTTTATAGAAAGAGAGATGCTTGAAATGATGTAAAATTAACTTGATGACTATGAAAGGGATTGATAGATACATAGTGTACCTCTAAGAATTCACCATCCAGTCTTTCAAAACTTATGTATCTGCACAAAGCACAAGGAGATGGAGTGAAGGTGGAGCGGTTGGTAAAATGAAATGACATAGCGAGTGATGAAGAGAAGAAGTTAGTTATATACATACCTTGACAGCCTCATCAAGCTGAAAGCCGAGCAGTAACAAAGCCTGCAGAGAGATTAGATTAGATTACAGTTTAGAGGGGTTTTAATTTGATTGGATAATTGATAAAGAAGTAGGTAAGGTAATGTAATTAAGCAGGCTTACAGGTGGGCCAAATGTGGGATCATCAGGATTTAAGGGAACAAACTTTGAATCTTCCATCGGAGTTCCTCCTGCTGCTGCTGCTGCTGCTGCGTTGGGGAGGAGGAGGAATGGGCGGTGGGTGTGTAGAAATGATGATGAGTTGAAAGGTAGAATTGGAAATGGGGCTGATTGATTAGGACGTTGAGTATGTCTACACCTGCTTAATGTTATCAACATAGGAGAAGAAGAAGCAGCAGCTGCCATGACTCATGAGATATTCAGATGAATGGATGAGAATGAGAGCCAGACGACTCTTTTTATTTTATTTAAGAGTAAATTTTTATTTTCATTCACTAGTTTTGTTATTTTCATCTAAAGTCTTTAACTTTTTAAAAACTTGTTAACGATAATGATAATAATAAGTGTTATTGGAACCATAACTCATTAACTTCTATTTATTGGTCGCGATTAATTCAAACTTAATAAATTCTTGCAGATACTTTTAATTTTGAGCATATTTTTTACAAGGATTCTTACTAATTGAGAGTTCACTCCGTTAGTTTTTTTGAACTTAGGTATGGTGAAGTTTGGTGATGTGGTTTGATTGACGGTGGTGGTCGAATAGTAAGTTCACTCTTTTTTATTATAATTTGTTTATTTATTTTAGATTTAATCTAAGGTATTTTGATCATTTTAAAAAAGTTAAAAGAATGGTTAACTTTCCATCTATTGTAGGGGTTATTTGTGTTAAGTTTGGACAAACAACCTTGTAATTCCTCAAACTTAGAAACTTAAAGTAAAATCAAACTTAAGCATATGTACCTTTCATATAATTATCTCTATTAAATGTTAATCATATAATTAATTGAGGTAACTTTATAGAATAAGAACTAAGTGTCCTCAATAAAGCAATTTAATTTTTTTGTCCCTCTAAAATTTTTGCTATATGTTTCAATGATATGTAATATTTTTATAAATGTAATAGATTTTTAAAATTAAGTTAGACAAAGAAAACATATATAAAAAATGGTTACTTTATAGTGGCTATTAATGTTTACTTACCTAAACTTTATAATTTTAGAACTTCTTTATTAAGCCATAGATTTTTTTCCTTTACTGCTACCTCCTAAGTCAAATATATTAGGGGAAAAAATTCACTTATTAGTAACCAAAATCCATTGATGCTTCATTTGTGTTACTTAATCTTTACAAATTTAAACATTTGTAAAAAATTTACATAGTATTAGACAACACAGTTAAAGTTGAGTGACTTTAACAAAACATTCGCATTTTATGTCTAATAAAATAGACATTGTTATTAGGCTGAAATTTCTCAGTCAATTGCGGATTTAAAATTTACAGGAGGATAATGGATTATGTTATTAGTGGTTTGAAAAATCTGTATCCGATTCAGTTTTGATTTTTGATTGATGAAGGATATTATTGGTTTGATTTGTTTACAAGATGAATTAATTAATCGAATCATCATCCAGTGAGAAATTGGGTCCTTCTAGGGTTGGCTGAAGGGTGGAGCACCTGTTGCCGTTTATTCGGACTCCGCCTATCTATGTTCAAGTAAGACGAATGCTTCTCATTACCATATACAAACAACTCTCTCTTTCATCCTTCCTGATTCTTCAATTCATTCACCATATATGAATTGAAAAAAAAAAGAGCACTATGATGCATAATTAGTTTTAATTTTATAAGGAGCACTATGATCTTTTGACTCTTTCCTATGTAACTTTTTCTCTAACTGCTTAATATACAACAACTTCACACATATCGCTATACATGAATCTTCTTTTACTCACCTAAACCTGATGGTGACGCGTATCATATAATCTTAGGTCATTATAGATGGGTAAGATCTGATACGTGAGTGCAAGTAGATAAGCAACTCTTACTCATGTATCTCATGCCCAAATATATGTTGGTATAACATACCCATAAGATGATTGTTTCTAGTGAGGTATTTTAGGTAAAAGAATTCTATCTAACTTAGCTGGCAACTATTATTCTATTGTGACTGATTTCTTCCTAATATATGGAGTTAGCAATTTTCTCCAACGTACCAGGATATGCTTCTTGTTGATTTTAACTTTTTGATTCATAATCACTATTTTTTCCTATGAATGCTAGTATTTATACATACACGTTGGGTCTTTCTTTTTTGAACAGTGATGATTAGGTACGATCTGCACTCAACAAGATGTATGAATATTCCCCAGCAGATGGATTCGTAGATATATCACAAGGATTGGGAGATAGATAAAAAATGAACCCTCAGTGGGACTTTTCAGTTCAACAACACACTCACAAGGCAGTACCAAGCCCTTGTGAATCTCAAAAACAGCATTGTTGCTAAATCCCGTTGACATCAGTTTACACACAGAGGATTCATTCACTATGGTGAGATCAATGAAGGAGTGTGGTTTCCCTATTGTTGATGATATGATTAAAGACATTACAAAATCTTTGGTCATCATGTCATCAAAACAACCTAAAAAAGGTTTGGCTTCAGGAGTTCAAATGGGCTCGTGGTGTCCCACCACTTGGAGGGGCATTAACGACGTTGAAATGTCAACTAACTATCTATCATCTGTTTTCAAGTCAGCAAAACAAAAGGCAACCAATCTTAAGTGGGCTCCACAAGAATCTACAGAAGAAGCCACCAATGGGTCTGCAAATGCAATGCATGTAACAGGTGAAGAATTGCCTACATCCAGTCAAATTTTAATTGGGAATCAAGAAAAAGATGTCTTGGTTGATGATTTGATATCGAATCTGACATGTTCTGAAAAGTTTGATGAGTTTAAAGCTGATAAAGAAGCAAGATTTGAGGAATGGTTAAGAGGTAATGATACTCATTCTGATCAATGAACAAGGGTTTGTTTATTCTTGGAGGTATCGACTGATTTTGATCAGCGACCCAAACTTTGCAATTAAAGTTCTTTGTAATAAACCAAATAAAGTGTTTTGACTTTTAAGATGCTACGTGTATGTTTATCATTTATATTTCCGCATGACATGGTATTGTTCAATACCCAATTAGATTGCCTTTGGGTATTTCATATTGTGTATTGCATCATTCAAGTTTAGATCCAAATGAGCGAAAGGTAATTGGGATTTGTTTTGTATAAGAAAACTAAACTGATAAACAAAGAACAAAATGGTCAACTCAAATGGGAAGCGTAAAACAAAAGCCCCACCACAGAACTCACGTTACAAAATAAATGGTCCATACTGTTCATCTAGAACCCTACGCGTAAAGACGTATACGATGTTTAAACTTCACAGACAAATTAAATTTCTAAAAGCACCTACCTCTATATGCAATACGAGTATCGTTATTTACTATTGCATTTCACCGTCTAATTCAGCATTTGAAGCAGGCAACAGACCATCATCTGCACTGACCCCGTCTCTATTTGGAGGATTAGAACAGCTAATATTACCAATTACTCCAGACCCCACATTCAAATTTGGCGATGTAATAGAGCAGTTGGTGTCAATTGTTGGTCCAGAACCCATATTTACACTTGAAATAGAGTCATTGCTGCCATTGACCGCAGATTTAATTGGTGCACAACCATCAGAAGAGCCATTGAAGGCAACACTGCTGCTGCCAACTTTAACTTCTACATTTTGGTTTAACTGAGGGGTATTGGACCCATCATTGCTGCCAACTGCTTTAACCACCATTCTTTATTACCAGAAGAAAAAGGACTATTGTTGTTGCGCAATATCTTAGCCTTTCTGAAAACAAAATCAATATAAATAAATTATTAAGAACTGAAATTTGTAATAAGTAAAAGATTTGCAGATAGACAAAGCATACCTAACCAACTTTTGCTTCATGACTGATTTTGGCTTTGAGGTTCCTTTTCCCAAAAAACAAGGGCAAAACAAAACATTAGCCTCAAACCACACAAGGAAAGTATTCCGAGTTTCCACTGGTCCAAACATGTAAAAAATATTAATTTTCCTTTTCTTTTTGGGGGAGGGGTGACTTCATAGGAAGACTCCAACTGGTATACTAAGTCGCAATAATATATGATATACCAAGGTTATACCCTTTTTAAATGTTTGGAAAGAAAAGTGTTTTAGGTCAACTCGACCTGTTTTGAAAAGTACATAAAATTTACTTGTTTTTGCATTTTGTCATCTCTAACGAAGAAGTTGTTCAATTATAACTACTTGTGTTTTGGACGTTAAGAAAACGCAGAATTTGTATGATTAAATCTGACAGCGCACCAGATTTAAGGGTCGCTGAAGTTAAAGCAGGCTTGCGTTTGCTTCTCTCAGCCTTAATTGAAGCGATGACATCATCGGCAGCAGGTCCCAATCCTTTTCTTCCAACCAGTTTTACTCCAAGTTTTTCACAGAGAAAATGCAACCTCTTTTCATCACCTCCTTTCACTTCTCTTAATTCAAATACTTGTTCCCTTGATAACAATGTGTACACATGGAGTTCTTGTTGTTGATTAAAATGAGACTGAAGCTGTTGAAATAATAATTTATTAGAATGTTGTTGATCCGGTCTAGAACTTTCTTGAGCTTCTTACAGGTCTACTAAACGCAACCCGTAAAACCGCCATGATTATCCTCTGTGCTTTTCTTGGTGTGATAACTGAAAACTTCCAAACTCCAAGTTAGGTTCCCTGAATAAATCAGCAAGAAGGGAGGCGCAAGCATGTGCGTTTTTTGATGAATTTTTTTCAATTTTGGCCCGTGAGGCCCGATTAGTGGCATAGTGGGTGATGTTGGCGGCTTCCCGTAAGCCACTAAGAAAAGCTCCATGCATGGTTGCAGGATACCGCCTTGTGGTGGCTTCACCTGCAAAAAAAAGTCTCCATCTCCTACACTTTCTGCTAAAATGTCATAATCGTCCCTGAGGAACCCACTGTACATTCGAGTATGAGCCTAAACTGAAGGGATCACTTCCCCATCTTGTACACACGGTTGTATTGGCTCAGGGACATCAATCCCTTGGGGTTCATATATGCCTACATTAGTTAGCACAGTAAAAAGTTTTCCTGAGTAAGGTAGCGCTCTTAATAGGAATTCTACATGAGGGGGTATAATTTGACCCATTTATCTAGATATGGGTCAAATTGGTTTTTTTTTATATCTCTAACAGGCCAATCTCGACAAATGGGTTGAAAATGTCAAAAGTAGGCAGAAGTGTAATTTTAAAACATACCTCTTATAACATTTTTACTCTAGTAAATAGATTACTACAGTATGAAAATAGCTTCCGTAATAACATTTAGCACACTAACTGTTTATAAACTTTTAGACATGTTCTAGGTCAACCCAGCCTCACCAAAGTGTTTTCACCGTACAAAAATTACTACCTTTTTGACCCAAGCCCATTTTTTACCAAACCGTCCAATTTGTTACCTCTAATTTTTAGCACAGTATGAAATAGCTTCCGTAATAACATTTAGCACACTAACTGTTTATAAACTTTAGACAGTGTTCTAGGTCAACCCAGCCTCACCCAAAGTGTTTTCACCGTACAAAAATTACTACTTTTTGACCCAAGCCCATTTTTTACCAAACCGTCCAATTTGTTACCTCTAATTTTTAGCACCTGGCTTTTAAAATTTTCAAGTTGGAGTCTGTAGCTAGAAGAACTACCAGAACAAAATCCAGAGTGTTATGAAGGAATATACACTACTTACAACTGACCATCTAAATACACATATAACTTTACAACGAGAGCATATATATATATATATATATATACCTCGAAGAATTTGAAGAACTCGTGTAACAGCATCAGTAGGTGGCATGCTTTCAAAGGAATGAGCAGCCTCTCCTGCCACCAATGCCATAAGAACTGGACCACCGGCTACAGTTGCATAGCTATAAAACAAAAAGAACTCACCCCGGCGGCTAGGATCGTCTGATAGATGCCCAAACATATCAAGATCAGTTCCCCAAAATAAATGAGGAAAAAGCATAGCAACTTTATTTAGTAACCCAAATCCTAGCCGTTTAATCCCATCAAGCTTCCTTTGAGGTAACTCGGGATTGAATTTAATAGAACCACTTTTTAAAACCCCAAGTGGGACCGTGCATAAAGCAACATCACCTTCAAAAACCTGGCCACCGCCAACCACCACCTGCACCCCGTCACTACCGTAACGGATAGCATTAACTGTTTTCTCGTATAGAATTGGAACATTTTCAGCTAAAGCCTGAACTAATCGTCCATTGCCACCTGGCAGAAAACAATGGTCACCTCCCATATCATATGGGTCATCTTGATCCCAAAAGGCTAATGAAAGTCTGGAGAGTAAAACCGCGTTAGCATATTCAAGATTTGCAAGATGCCAATTGAACAAACTCATTTCTTGTGGATTTGCAGGCTCACCATCAACCTGCCAAAACGTCTCTAGAGCTGCACCAAGAGAAACATCTTGTGAAACTTCCCCCATTGATTGTCTTAATTTGCTCGCCTTATCCAAAAGTTGGTTAAAAGCAAACCTAAATCAGCAGCCGCAACCCGATTCCCGCCTTCCATTTTCTTGGTATAAACTCGGCCCCCTGGCCGTTTTCTGCCTTCCAAAACTGTAACTTTAAACCCAAATGACATCAATTGCCTTGCAGCTGCCAAACCCGAAAGACCAGCCCCAATCACTATGACATTTGATTTAGCTGCATGCGGTTCAACAAGAATTCTATCTTTAATCAGAGGTGCAACCCCAAAATTGATATATCCATGTGACACTAAATAGCTGTAGGCGGAATCTAAAAGCTTAGTACAATGTGAAGGTACAACATCAAGAAACATGTCTTTTGTGACCCAATTGAACACATTTTCCCTCCATTTAGTAATAATGTGATTTCTAATGAGTATGTAGTTGACCTGTTCAATCCCACCCACAACCGAAACCACCCCTGCATCGATTTCTTCGTCTGTAAGTATATCAGCCGGAAATCCAGCAGTTAAAGCAATCAAAGCTTCGGATGTTGCTTCTTTGTTAATCACGATGATCTCATCAGAGACGTCTAATGGGGGTGGATGATTTGATCTAATGTTAGGGTTTACAGGTAAAGTGTATACCTGGTTGGAAGAGCGTGGCCTGCCTCGTCTCCGCTTTCTGGGTATACCGAGTGAGAGTAAGCGGTTGACATCGCTAGGGTTTGCGTTTGAATTGGGGTTAGGGCTTGAACCAACGATGGTGAACTGCAAAGGGTTGTGGATGTTAGGGAGGATTTGTTGCTGCTGATGGCTTTCATTCATGCTTACAGCTTTGAACAAAATCCAAGGATTGATTGATTACCATTTACCAACAAACAACACCAGGACCCATGGATGCTGAGTTCATCATCGTGACTAGTTCAAATGCGACCAACATATAAACTTGACAATGATATATACATGTTAAAAACAATATATTATTATAAAATAATTCTAGAAAAGTTTTCAAAAAGTATTAGAAATCAAGCTAAATCTTAATTATGTGCGCGCAATTGATCTAGAGGAAGTTAGGATGACCATTTACAACTAATAGAGTTTTCATACAATAATAGTTTTCATACAAATATTGGTATAACACCATATAAAACCTTATACGACAACAAATGTAAAACCCATGTTGGTCTGAGATAGGCGAAAGTCAATTATTGGATTAAAAATAGTTCAAGAAACGATTGATAAGCTCTTCAAATCAGTGAACGACTAGAAATAGCAAGCGAACGACAAAAGAAGTACACGAATCGAAGAAGGAAACCTTTAGAATTCGTTGTCAGCGACAAAGTTTTATTAAAGGTTCACATTGAAATGCGTAATTAGGTTTGGTTCACATTGGAAATGCGTAATTAGGTTTGGAAGGAAATGAAAGCTAAGCCCAAGATTCATTAGACTGTTCACCATACTTCAAAGAGTTGGAACCGTTGCCTACCAGTTGCATCTTTCGAAAGAAATGAATGGGGTGCATGACGTATTTCATGCATCTAACTTACGCAAGTGATTAGCAAATGAAACCCTATATGTACCTCTACAAAATGTTGAGGTTAAAGAAAACCTTAAAATTATAGAGCAACCGTTACACATTGAAGATAGGCAGAGCATAAGAAACTAACTTTTGTTAAAGTCAAATTAAACTCTAGAAGATGACCTGAATCTACCTGGGAGTGAAAATCTAAGGTGAAGAAGAATATATCCTCATTTATTGAATTCTCATGAATCTTGAGGACAAGATTTCTTGAAAGAGCAAAGATGTAACACTACTGAACTCCAAACCAAAAACATTCGTTGGACGGCGGAGGTTCGGGGGTGGCAACCCCTACAAGCGGGATCTAAAGGGTGGCAACCCCTAGCTAGGGTTGAGCTGGCAAGTCAGCTCCAAAAAAATTTATTTCAAAGATGTAGTATAGTGAAGAAAATTTAAGAAAAGTAAATTTTTTTAGAAAATAGGGCTGATGCAACCCTCATTGGAGAAGAGATGCAAGGTGCATCGACTTGGCTAAGGAAACGATACAATAACGACATGTGGATGTTGACTAATGGGCAGGTGTCACACACGTGAATACCACTGCTGACCGCATAGGCTTTGGTTATGGGCCACATTGCCAAAAGGGGTTTGAGGCAATGCATGTGCTACACGTGTTACGCATGCAAAGGTGACACACGATGCGAGCCGCACTCCGACCTCAACTATAAATAGGTGAGTTTTAACTTACGTTACACACACTCCCACACCTCAATTCTCACACACTTAGTCTTGGTTTGCGTGTATACTCCTCCTTGACTCGTTTTACGACCCAACGCTTGATACTTGTATTTTCAAAGCTACCCGAAGTTTTTAAAAGACGATTCTAGCTTAATGAATAGTTGAAGTGCTGCTTATGCCTTCTGGAACTAAACTAATAACATAGACAAGGCTCAACTTGAATTTAAGGTGAATTTGTTATCTTTTAAAGACTAAACTTATGATTTCTTTAGATTCATCATTATCTTGAAAAACAACATGAGTAATAGTTAATTTATTAACACATGTTGGTGAAATGCAAGACAAGTATCCGAATAAGATTGTACGCGTTGTCTGATCAGAAATGATGCACATGTGACAGGTAGGACCTTGAAAGAGGTAATATGCCTAAGCATGATCGGTAATGGTTTGTGCCCAAAGGATTATGACTCCCTAGGCATTAACGGTACCCAATAACAAACTATTATCAGTGTGTAACAAAAGATCCTGATATGTATTTCATCCTATGAACTTAGCATGGTTAATCTTAAATTATTATTTTCATGCTTGATTATAAAACTGATTTGGGTGTGATAAATGTTATTCATCACCGTATCACTAATATTGAATTTTAAAACTTTTACAAATAAAGAATTATTGAACCAAATGTGAAATTAGATCATGCCATAATATAAACTTTATGGATGTATCTAACGTCAATGTTATAGTTATACAAGCTGAAAGCAGAGATGGACGCATCTCTAGTTTTGGAATTATGTGGCTTGTAAATATGAACATGATCTTTGTTAAACGATCTGAATCAAAGTATAACTCAATTTTGAAGATTGAGTTGGTTTATAAAACAATAATACAATATTGTTTACAAACAAAATTTCCACTTCCAATAAACCTATGAAAGTGATTTTCTATATAAAATAATCAAATGATCCCGATCGGTTCACACGGTCCGAGGTGACAGTTAGGGGGTTTATATAAAACAACCTATTGATTATGTTAGTCCTATGTATCTCACTTATGTGTGTTGTCTCAAGAAGACCCTTAATGGTATTTAGCAAGCTTTTTGTTCTTCATGTTAGTAATTTGTTGTCTGTGCCATCATCTTTCTTTGAGTTTATTGGTAACAAATTTGGACCAAAACATCATATAACTCTTTTTATACGTCGATGACATGATACTACTATTAGTCATGTCATGTCTCACCTTTATGAAGAGTTTTTTATGACTAAATGAATCCCTCTCTACTACTTTCTAGGGATTGAGCTACTCGTAACTCTTTAGATCTTTTTATATCGTAAACTTTGTTTTTGGTATTATTTTTTATTGCACGTGCCTACATGGTTGCATGCAATCCATATAACACACCCATAAGCATAATGTCCGAACCGTCTTCGTTTGAAAATCTCATTCCTAATCCTAACTTGTGGTAGTCTTCCAGTACTGTGTAATATACGACTCTCACATTGATATTGCTAGTGCAGTTCAATACATTAGCTTCACTGCATGATCCTCATGAACACGTGAACCACATATGCATGGGCGAACATACCACATGGGAGGGTAGCCTCCGCTGCCCCGCTACTTTTTACGCGTAGTGTAAAAAATATTATGTTCTTATATAAATATTTTTTTTATAGTTTTACGTTCCCCTGACAAAATTACGTTACCCCTAATTTTTTTAAATCTCGACAATTCATACAAAGTTTTAAATTTTGTAAAAAAATAGTCTAATATTTTATAAAACACATTAAAATAAAAAAATTAATAACTAACAAACCCACAATATCCAATAAGAAGCCCAAAATTAAAATAAACCCAAAATTAAACAATTTAAAAACCTAATAAGTTTACAAGCACAAATACACATAACCCAAACTAAACAACTTAAAAAATACCAGCTATAACCCATAACCCTCACCGCCTCACCCTGTCACCGATCACCCAGCAGACTGTGTCCCTTTCGCCGGCCGACCACCGCCTAACCAGAGTGACCGCCCGCCGCCATCCTCTGTGTTGTTGCTGCCCGCTGCTGCGGCGGCCTTACCTTCAGCCCACCGTCGATATCTTCTGCTTTCACCAAATCAAGAGACAAGAGTTCAAGGTAAATTTTTTAATTTTTTTTCTTTATTACACTATGAAATTAGGGATTTATAGTTTATATTGTTCAATTTTCTTATATTTAAGTGTGTTTTGTTATAAAAATTAGTGATACGAAAGATTTCAAGATGAGGATATTGTTCAATGGTTATTTGGTTCAATTTCCGATAATTAGGGTTTATGCAATTAGGTATATGAACTATGAAGTAGGGATTTAAAAGATAAATTAAAGATTTGATATTGAAATCAGAGATTTGAATTGTGTTATTTCTAAGTGCAATTAATAATTTTATTGTGTTATTTGTTATAAAATTAGGAATTTAAAAGATGAAAAAATAAGTTCTAATTGACAAAAATTTATAAAAGGATATTGATTCTAATAATGATAATAATATGCAACCAACTGATTATGATATTAGCCTATCAGGTCAACAACTCCTTCGTGTTCAATTCCTTCGGTTTATGAATTTGGTAGTCATCTTGATCTCTTCTTTTTTTTATTTATTATTTTATTATTATTATTATTATTATTATTATTATTTTTCATTCCGGACAAAACCTCCTTGAAGTATCAACTAGTGGGGAGGAGCTTCGGTTCAATCCTTCAGTTTCAATTCCTTCCGGTTCAATTCAAAGATCTCAAATGGATTTGATTTTAATGATCTTACTTCGTACCACTTTATTATCGTGTTTTCTTCTTTTATTTATATAAATGTACGGTAGAAATTTTTTTTTACGTTACCCATGAACTTTTTCTTCTAGATCCCCCACTGCACATATGGATGTCTTAATTGCATTCTTTGCTACATGCATGTTATAATTGGTCATAGACTTCATATACGTACATTATTTGTTGACCACTTGGTTCCTTACAATGATGGCAAGTACGTTTGGACACGCTGATCCGCCTCCTAGTTTTGTGTTCCTTGGACATGATTTGTCTCTTGGTCTTTCAAGTGATAATAAGTTATATAACGTTTAAATGTTGAAGCAAAATAGGGGGGTGTTTTAAAAGTTGCTGTGAAGACACCACTTCACAATCTCTTACTTGAGCTAGATTAACCTCTATCTTGTTCTATAATTTCCATATGTGGCAATGTTAATGTTGTGTATTGTTCTTCTAATGAGCACAACACCAACGTACCATACATGTAGAATTAAATTGAGAACATGTTGCCGCATGTGTGTTACACATTTTCTCATGTATAACACCAGCATACCATTTATAGTTATTATTATTATATTGGTTGTACTCATTGTACAGGAATCCTATTATACTTGTGTATCCTTGACCCCTTATACTTTTATAGTTAAAACATTAGATTTTGCCATAAGATATGATGGTAAGATGATTCCGTCCTCATTTACATATTTGTATTCTACAAGAGAGAGATGTCCACAAATGACTTTTTTAAAATATAAAACCATCAATGTTTTTTTTTCTTCCAATTTCTACGTTAAGCTGTTCTTATTTTACTTGGGTCAAACTAACAAATTTTCTACCCAAAATTTGACTCAAAATGTCACATTACTAGAAGGATAGGTAATGTTATATTTTCTAGGGATTTGATCTATACATTGACTTACAAATTTTACATGACAGAGTTAACAATATCACTATGGATCGCTGTGTTATTATTGTTGCAAGACTGCTTTAAACGACCGATTCAATCTCAGTATCTTCTTCGCCAAGTCACGAATATCTTCTCTGCTGGATTCAAACGAGATTTTTGAGAGTTGTTGAACTCCCCCACTAGTCATGAAGTCCTTAGTATTGTCCTCTGAAAATCAGTAGCAAAGTTGAAACACATCAGACTATGTACATAGCCTCTACATACTTGCTTCAGGTTTTATCTGACATTTATTGTTTTTATTTTAAGGGTCTTATTTATGTAATCTAATAAATAAAAGAAATACATGTCATGGATCCTGTGTATAGCCTTACTATAAGAATATCATAAATAAATAAATTGAAAAATATGTGTACCATTTTGTGCTAAATGACAAAGAGCAAGCTCAATGTGACGCCGTGTTGATAGCGAGGCAATATTTGAGTTTGCAAGCAGCCATGAAAGGACACCATCCATTAGAAGAGAACGGCCTTTCTTGTGTCCTACACAATTTAAAACCAACCAAGAATGTGTTTAGTGTATGCTAATTGTTGATGAAAAGACAAAATAAAAAATGAAAGTTACAGAAAAACCTTGAGTTATTGCTCGAGATTCACATTTAGCGAAATTTGCAATTCCCCTGGCAACCTGAGCGATAACATCATTATTACCAGATCTAACCATGCCCAAGAGCGCTCTAATGCCTCCTTGTTCAATGAGCAGCAAATGTACCTTCTCTGATGTTGTAAATATTAAGAAATACTAGTTGTGTTAGTAATAAATAGAGGTGGCACTTTCAAAACCTCTACTTGTAAAAGTGTAATATATCTCAGAAAAGAGACAAGGGAACAAGTCAAATGGGTTAAACATGTTAAAAGTTGCCCAAAGCCTATTCAAGTATATACCACCAGAATTGTTTTATTCAATGATTCAGCTTATATTGTAATAATATTATTTCTCTAATATCGCAGTACTTATTTATGAAAAATGGATAAAACCTGAACAAACCCATTTTTATCCCATACTAAATGATGGCCTTTTTCAACCTAATTTTAAATGTTAGCAGACCCGTCCAACCTAAGGATTACCATTTCCACATAAATTCGCAATGGCTCCAGCTACCATTCTGAGAGTTTGGGGATCATCTGTTTTTGAAGCTGTGTGTGCGAGTAAAGCAGCACCTCCTTTACCCATAATCAAGGCTTGATTCGGTTCTACCACAAAAAGATTTCAATTATAAACTAAATAAATAATATGAATTTAATTTCATGTGTTTGCAAATTTATACATGTCAAGCGACTTTACACAGTTTGGAAACGAAAGTAAACAGTAGTTGCTTATCATTCATCTATTGGAACATATTGACCCCTCTCACATCAGCAATATACAAAAATAGTAAAATGAAATCCAAAATAAAAAAATATTGTAAAAAAGGAAATAGAGAAAATGGCATTCAATTACACATATACAAGGAAACTAGCCTAGAGGATAGGGAAGGACGCACCTCTGGTGTACCAGTTATCGTGACAGGAAAAGATATAATTTAAAAATCCATATACTTTTATGTACGTAGCACGTATATCAATGAAAATAATAAAAACCCGTAATTTGTGTCTTATAGATATAATGGAGTACGTAAATTATGAATTTAATAGAATGTATGTTTATTTCTTTTGAGGGTTAGAATCTTTGATTTACATTTTTTAAAATATATTTGATAAGAAAATAATTTCAAAAAAATAACTAACTGAGTCTGTTAGGAGAAAAAGTAGGAGGGATGTGTTTTCTTTTGGTTATATAAAAAATAGTTTGACTTAATATCCCTTTAATTTTGCAAGGCGTAATATTTGGAAACAAAGGTATATTTTCAAAAAAATAAAAACAAACTGAATTGAATTTCTTGAGCAAGAAAAATAATTTTATTGTTGAATGTGAAAATGCCACATGGCATAATATTAGTCTAGAAAAATGTCATTTAGTATTTTATTATATACTATCTTACCTGTATATTACATGGGTTGAATAAATAAAAAATTAAATAATATACAAATTTATTAATTATAAGAAGATATTCTAAGAAATAATATGATTGAAGTATATATGAGTAAGGACTATAGATAATAAAACAACGATATCAACATTTTAAACTTTTTTTAAAATAAACATTTGTTTCAAAATAAACCTTTAAAAATATAATTTTTAAATTTTTTCTTATTATAAATTCCAATTTTAATTGTTTTTAGTTTATAAAAATTATACTTATTTATAAACATCAATTTTAAAATATTTCGTATTTAAAGAAGTTGATGTTTTGAAAAAAAATTCTTATGTTAAAAAATTGTTTCTCTAGAAATAACATTAATAAAAGATCTCTTTTTTAGTTATTAAAAAACTATTTGCAATCTAAAAAAATAATTTAATAATATTATTAGTAATTAACGTAATTATTTAATAGGAGAAATAAATAAGAAAATTTGATGAGAAGGAATATGATGATGATACGTGTCACTCTTAGTTATCTTTTATTAGAGTAGAAAAAAGAAGGATAACATAAATATAGATATAGATATAAATTTAGATTTAGATTATATATTTAGGAATACCATTCATTGCAAGATTTGCAATGGCTCCGGAAGCAACCCTAAGTAGTGTTGTATTTTGAGAAGTTCTCAATAGGATGAGAAGTGCATCTAGACCTCCTTCTCGTACAATTTTTTCTTGATTGATATCTGTAAAAGCATATAAGTGAGGATACATAAATAGGGATGGTCCCTGGGAAAATCAATAGTTACGTGAAAAAAAAACCCACGGAAACTAATAACATAATTCATAAATTTTATGTTATTTTAATTGTTAAAAGGTTATTTAAGTATTTGTTACATATATCTTGAACATAAATACGATAATAAAGAGTGTTACGTATACGTAATACTATATCGAATTAAAAATGGTTTACGTAACCTATATGTGACGTATATGTAAAATCATTCTATGGTTTTTCGTTTGATCCATACCCTTATTTATATATACACACACATATATAAAGGGTAGTGATAAAAAAATTATAAGTTATGTGATCGTTTTCATTGGTTTTCTTTAGTTTTCACATTACATTGTGGTTTTCTTAGGATCTCTTCTTTACATAAATAAAACATCACATATAACACCTAATTATTAATTTTTTGACTGAGCAATAATATGGCAGTAATATATTTACAGAAAATCTTATGTGGTTGCCTTCTAATGCTTTTATAAACATTATGAAAGGTTATACATTAATCTTTCCTACAAATTACAAATTTGTGATTGGTACAAGCATAAACATACCTTCCGCAGCAAGGTTTGCCACCACTTTCACAGCATGTGTTTGGACATCTAAATCAGTAGATTGCAATAGTGTCAAAATCTTTTGTAGGCCAACTGTAGAAAGTAACAGATTTAAGTTTTAATCAAGAGAATTATATAGTTGTTAAAATTATTTTTATCCTAAATCTTGAGAGATATTAGGATTGGTTGCTACAATTTCAAAAGACAAGCTCAATAAATATGACCAAACGTGCCTTCTTCGCATATTTTTGCTATAGTGGTTCTTTGATAAGAGTCCGGCTCCCTTGATTTATTTGAATTATGCAGTCCCAAGGGGGCACTAGTTTTTGATCCTCTTGCAATGTTTTCTTTCATGGATGGTCTCTTATCCTATAAAAAGTTGCAACATGAAATTTCCAAAATATTTGACATATAAAATAAATGCCTATGGAAATTGCATTGCATCCAATACCTCAAAATCGTCCTCACTTTCGGGTACAGGGTTTTTTATACTACTTAACTCTTTTTCAACAGCCTTCCTACGTTTTTCTTCAAGTGAAAGGGCTTCTCTTACAGCTTGAAGTTCATCACCTAATCTAGCCTGCATTACATTCATCATTTTAACTTTGACAACATTATTTAAATAAAAAAGGATGTCATGAGTAAACTATGTTAACATTGGTAGAGGTGGCAAGATGGTCTGGTCATGTAATGGACCAAAACAAGTAATCTTTTTGTAAAGGTTGAAACAGGCCGGGCTAGGTTGGTGGATATTTCTATTGTCTTCAAAAAATAGTGTTATGATAATAATCAAAATCTTTGAGAAAAAAAAATTTAGGAACTCTCAAGCTGTTTAGCTAAAAAAAAAAATTATTTGATCCATTTGAGATGAACAACAAAATCAAACGAACGGGTCAAAATTGTCACCTCTAGACAAGGGCATTAACCTTTCACATTTCAGTTACCTTCTCCGATGACAATTTATTTTGTTCTGTTTTCACTAACTGAAGTTCATTTAGAGTTGTTTCATGTAGCCGAGCTGTTTCTTGTAGTTTCATTTTAAGATTATCGATCTCTTTTTCCCCTTCAATCTGAAAGCAGATGGCATTGACATGAGTTGTTCTTAAAGAAATGTGAAGGTAGTTATTAGTTAGTCATGCGCACCCACAACTTACTTGCAGTGACATTTGATGATCGGTGGAAGCCCTATTTAGTAACATCACTTGTTCTTCTAAACCAACACACCTGGCATGCTCATCCTCCAGTTGTATTACCAACTCATTGTTTTTTCGCTCATACATCTGTGTGGTTTCTGCAAGTGCCTTCTGGTACGTAGCACGTTCAATTTGATATTGCTATTCAAAGATAGAAACAAAGGGTTATTTATGATAAAAGCACATTAAATATTTTCTTTTACAATAAATGAAAAGAATTATAAACCTCCATTGACTTTTGATGTTCACTCAGTAAAATTTCCATTGAATTTAATTGTTTTTCTACACTGTTCGAGTGTTCTCGTTCATCTTCTAAATGTGACATTAACTCGGCTATTTTCTTCTCATACATCTGTGTCGTGTCTGCAAGTACTTTTTTGTATGTCGATGTTTCAACCTCGTATTGCTACTAGCATCCAAGAGAATAGTATAAGTATTTATGTTTTTTTTTAAATTAATTAAGACATAATAAATTGTTATATCAAGCACCTTGTTGTGTTCTAGGCCGAGTTCGAGGCGTGCAATCTCATCATGCATCAAATTGTTCTGATTCTTCTGAAAATCTAGTTCCTTCAACACATCTTTCATTTCTGATTCCAATTGGGACTTTTCCTTTTCTAGCAACTGCAAGTCAAGGTCAAACTTAATATTTCTGATAGAAGGGAAGTCAAAATTGCAGCCCATATTTTGATTACCTCACAGTACTTTGAGCTTCTTTCTAGACGTTCAACCTCTTTGCAAACAAGATCATTATGATCTTTCTGGGAATTCAACTCCTTAATAATATCTTTCAGTTTTAATTCCAGTTGAGATTTATCCCTCTCTAGCAACTTAGTCAAAGTGTGAAACAGACATAAAGGTCAAAGAATGTCAACACTAACTCTTAGAAGGAGATTAGTGGAATAATATTAAGAAGGATAAACAAGAAAAAGAAAATGTACCTCACACCTTGCAATTAAAGAACTTTTTGTTTCCTCAAAGCTATTTTGACATTCTCTGAGATTATTCTCCAATCTTAATATATTATCTGCTTTAGATTTCTGTTGCCTATCTATCTCCTTTGTGAGTATATCAACTTGATTCTCAAGCTGGCGACACAAGTTCTCGTAGTCAAATTCTTCTTTCAGTTTTACAAAATTTACTACTTTCATGGCCTGCTCAAGCAGCAAGTATTAGGAATAATAATAATGATACAATTTCAAAATTTAAATACTTCAACTTGTGTGTATGTATTTGGAGAACATGAAGTGAGAAGCATATAAGTAGAGGTGGTAAGATGCGAGTCAGGAGGGTAGGGTGATGGGCCAAATTGTGTTTAGGCTAAAACAGGTAACCTCGATTGTAAACACATCTTTTTCACTGTTTATAGATAACTAGTGTGTTAACTATATGTTTCACAATAATAATCTGAATCTTTGACTAAAACCCTTTAGGAGGTTGTATGTATTATAAATAGACTTTGGTTAACTTTCAACATGTTTGACCAGTTCTATCCATTTGACGTGTTCCTTTAATACCTGTTTCTATATTCATTTGACCCGTTTGAGATAGAACATATCCGAAATTAACCAATTCATAAGCAAATATAATCCCACATGGAAATATAACTTACTCGTTGTCCAAACATTATGGTGCTTGAAGTTTCTGTATAATGTCGAGAAGATGGGCCAATTGTTACTATCAGAGAGGTCCTTGCAGAGCCTGCACAGTTTAGTAAATTCAGTTGCAAGAAGTGAATACGCAAGGAAAAAAGTGTATACACAATACCCTTTTAAATTAACATATTCACTACTCTTGGCTAAGGTTGGATCTCAATTAGATGTTAAGATGACTGCTATTTTTACGATTTCATACATTTGAGTAATTAAAAGCAGAATACGACCTAGTTACCTCCAAACGAGTCACGAAGCAACCTTGTTAGCTTAGAATCTCTGGTGGGTATATGAGGGCTATGTTCAGCCAATGCATTTATACACTTTCCAAGGGAACTAAGAGAGAGATTGATGAATTTTGTCTCTTCAACCAAGTGACCTTCACATCCTGCGGTGTGTGTAACCATAGTATAAAATCCAAGGGGCTAACATGCTTATGCATGGTAAGAAATGTAAGTGTTGTATTTATACACACTAATTAAACAGTAAATAATCATTTGATTACTTATTGTTTGATGTTAATACTCTAGATAGATAGATAGATAGATAGATATCCTGCAATGTACACACCAGATTTGTCTAGGCGCTCGGAACCTGCAAGATCAACTATAAGTAGCTTGCTTTTTCGAACAGTTGGAATCACATGGCCTCCGGATGACACATTTCTATCATCTTTCCCTTGAAAAGAAGAGTCGTTTTCTTGTTTATCATTAACAGATGTTGTAAAAGATACCTGTTGAATATGAACAAGATGATCATGATATATTAATTTGTTAGTGACTAGTGAGTGGATCCCATATATAGGTTAAGAGGGTTGCGTACCATAAGAATTGCATGGCTACGAGAAGATTCGGTGTTCATTTTTGTGTTTGCTGCATGTCGATTTGCTTCTCCAATTTGCAGCACATGCAAAAACTGTTCAATGTTTAGAATATTTACTACTGCTGCAGCAGGTACAGACACTTGGCCGCTGTTTGGATGGTCATGAATTGGAATGTTGACTTTTTCTGGTGCAAGTAGATCTTGCACAGACTCCATGTAAATCTGGAAGAAGAATGACATGTATGTTAGTTAATGTGAGTTGGTTCAAAAATAAAATTAGCTTCAGATGGTTTAGTCAACAATTGACCGGGCATGGTGGAGAAATACGTGGACTGAAGAATGGGTAGATCATGGAATTCGTGCAACGTGGGTTTAGTTTATTTGTTATCTTTATAAGTCGGTAGAAGTAGTTGTCTTCAATTTCAAAGAGAGTACTTTCAATTCAGTATTTTTTATTCCTTGTAATCGTTTGTTTTCCGTTCAAGAAATACACAGAAAATCGTCCCAAAATCTCTTTGTTTTCTTGTTTATAACTCTGATTTACCAACATTTGGTATCAGAGCTTCGTTCACGATTCGTTTATGCCCAAATACCTTCGATTTAACACCATGTCTATTGTTGCCAACACAACCCTGAAAGAAACCAATTCAGTGTCCCTACAAATCCCGACCTTAACTGCGACGAACTACACCACTTGGGCGATCAAAATGGAGGCTGTTATGGACGCTCAAGGATTGTGGGAGTCCATCGAACCACTGACCGGTGCAGTAGAAGATGAGAAGAAGAACAAAACAGCCCGTGCTTTCATTTTTCAAGCAATTCCAGAAGACGTCTTGATGCAGGTTGCAAAGAAGAAGACGGCGAAGGAGATCTGGGATTCGTTGAAAACGAGATATATTGGTGCCGAGCGGGTGCAGAAAGCACGGTTAGCTACTCTCAAAAGAGAGTTTGAGGCACTTAAAATGAAGGATGGAGAACCCATTGACGAGTTCGCCGGAAAGTTAAGCGGGATGAGTTCAAAATATACGAGTCTTGGGGCCACTCTTGATGATGCAGCGTTAGTAAGAAAGCTACTGGACTCGGTTCCGGATAAGTATCTCCAACTTGTTGCATCTATAGAGCAATATTCAGATATAGATGCAATGGCATTCGATGAGGCCGTCGGTCGCTTGAAAGCGTATGAAGATCGGTTAAAGTTAAGACACGAAAACACCTCGGTTGAGAACTCATTGTTGCTCACCAAGGTTGATGGACAGTCAAGTTCTAAGGGATCCGGGAGAACGAATGCAACACGGGGTCGTGGGTCGAATGGTGGAAGAGGAGGCAGATTTGGCTCAAGAGGTGGTCGTGGCACAGGTCGTGGGAGAGGTGGTCGCTGGGGTGGCGGGTCATCTCAAGAAACAGGAAACACGTACCGAAAGCCACGAGACAAAAAGCAAGTGAAGTGTTTCAATTGTGAGGAATTCGGTCATTATGCCTCCGAGTGCAGAGGAGGAAAAGAAAAGGTCGAAGAAGCTAATTTTGTGCAAAAACATGAGGAAGAAGCAACCTTACTGTTAAGTGTGTGTGGGGATGAAACACCAAATATGGTGTTATTAAATGAAGAAAAGGTCTTCCCACAATTTCATGAAGAACGGAACGACGGTAACCGGGAAATTTGGTACATGGATAACGGGGCGAGCAATCATATGACGGGTGTTAAAGAGTCGTTTGCTGAATTGGATGAGAACGTTACGGGTCAGGTGCGTTTCGGTGATGGATCAAAGGTTCTAATTAAAGGTAAAGGAACCATGATTTTTGAATGCAAGAATGGTGATCAGTTGATGATTCCAGATGTCTACTTCATTCCGGCTCTCACTAGCAACATCTTGAGCCTTGGTCAGATGACGGAAGAAGGTTACGAAGTTAGAATGCATCGTGAGTTCATGTGGATGTATGATGAACGGGGAAGGCTCGTTATGAAAGTTCAAAGGTCAGTCAATCGATTATACAAAATCAGTTTGAAAGTGGCAAAAGCTATCTGCTTGGCAGCAAATTTAGAAGATGAAGCATGGACATGGCATGCAAGAATGGGTCATGCAAATTTCCACGTACTTGAATCAATGGTGAAGAAGAGTTTAGTGAAAGGAATGCCTTTTTTATCACATCCATCACAAGTCTGTGAAGGTTGTTTAATTGCAAAACAAACAAGACAAAGTTATCCAAGTGAAGCACAGTGAAGAGCAACTAAGCCACTGGAATTAATTCATGCTGATCTTTGTGGTCCAATTACACCCGAGACAATGGGAGGTAACCGGTATTTTTTATTGATTGTTGATGATTATAGCCGATATATGTGGGTTTATCTATTGAAATCAAAGGACCAAGCTTTTGTCATGTTCAAGAAATTTAAAATGCAAGTTGAACAGGAATGTTCACAGAGAATAAAAATGTTAAGAACCGATCGCGGTGGTGAATTCAATTCTCACCAATTCGTTGACTATTGCCGACAAGAGGGAATAAAACGGCAACTAACAGCGCCCTACACACCACATCAAAATGGTGTTGTGGAGCGTCGCAACAGAACGGTGCTCGGGATGACACGATCGTTGTTAAAAACAATGAAGGTTCCAGATTCATTATGGGGGGAGGCAGTCCGTCACTCGGTATATTTGCTCAACAGAATTGAAACGAAAGCAGTAAAAAACATGACACCCCATGAAGCTTGGAAGGGCAATAAGCCAACACTTCATCATTTAAAGGTGTTTGGTTGTGTTGCGTATGCAAAAGACGTGTCGAACAAAGGTACAAAACTGAGCGATCGGAGTATTCCTATGGTGTATTTGGGGGCTGAAGAAGGGACTAAAGGTTACAGATTAATGAACCCAGATCAAAATACAGTAGTTGTGGCCTACCATGTGGTGTTTAATGAAAGTAAAAATTGGGCTTGGAATGAAACCCAAAAGGAACAGCCCAGTTCAAATCCAACTTGTTGTACTGTACAAGTTACCAAAGCAGATGAATACCCAGATGACAATCAAGTGATTGAAATAGGCAGCCCTAATTCATTCATCTCAAATTACGGATCTCCTCCAATCATTAATTCACCAGAAACTCAAGCAAGCCAAGAATTTACTTCAAGTTCCTCGAGTAATCAAGCATCGAATAGCAATGTATCTGTGCCTGATTCAACGTTCGATCATACCCCGCCACAGGGTTATCGATTACTCAGCGAGCTATATGATGAAACAGAACCGTTGGAAATTGGAACCGAAGAATTATTGCTTGTCAGTAATGTACCAACAACCTTTAAAGAGGCTGCTACAGATGAAGAATGGAGACGAGCAATGAAAGCAGAGATGGATTCAATTGAACGAAATCACACTTGGACTTTGACCCAATTGCCACCTGGTCATAAGGCAATAGGGTTGAAGTGGGTATTTAAATTGAAGAAGGATGCAAGTGATAAGCTTACAACACACAAAGCCAGACTAGTTGCTAGAGGTTTTGTGCAACAAAAAGGAGTTGATTTTGAAGAAGCTTTCGCTCCTGTTGCTCGATTAGAGACAATCAGACTTCTTTTGGCTTTGGCAGCAAAGGGGAAGTGGCTCGTGTATCATCTTGATGTCAAGTCAGCTTTCCTAAATGGTGAACTAAAAGAAGAGGTATATGTAAAGCAGCCTGATGGTTTTGTGGTCAAAGGTAAAGAAGAACTGGTGTGCCGATTGAACAAAGCCTTGTACGGGTTAAGGCAGGCTCCTAGAGCCTGGAACATACGATTGGATATGGCACTCAAGGACCTCGGGTTTAGTAGATGTACGCACGAACAAGCTGTTTATAAGGTACACAATTCAGATTCAATTCTTATTGTTGGTGTTTATGTGGATGACCTTATAGTAACCGGGTCAAGTGAAACGAGAATTCAAGAATTTAAAAGAAAGATGAAGTCGGTCTTTGACATGAAAGATTTAGGCAAGTTGTCTTATTATTTGGGAATAGAAGTGGATCAAACTGAAGATGGTATTGTCATAAAACAAGAAGGGTATGCAAATAAAATACTCAAAATGACAGGAATGTTGAATTGTAATGCAACTCAGTGGCCCATGGAACATAAGTTGCAGTTGATTAAAGATGAAGATGGTAAGCCAGTGAACCCAACAGAATATAGGCGAATCATTGGTAGTCTTCGGTACCTGATTCATACTCGGCCCGACCTGAGTTATCCAGTTGGAGTGGAGAGCAAGTTTATGCAAGAACCAAAAGAAAGTCATTATGCAGCAGTAAAACAGATACTTAGATACGTTAGAGGCACAACCGGGTTCGGTTTGAAGTATCATTGGGAAGGAGATGGAAGGCTTGTGGGCTATAGTGACAGTAGCTATGGGACAGATATTGAAGATCGCAGAGGTACCACGGGTGTTGCATTTTATTATTCAAATAACTTGATAACATGGGCTTCACAAAAACAGCAGACCGTGGCACTTAGCTCGTGCGAAGCGGAGTTCATGGCTGCAAACTCGGCAGCGTGCCAAGCGTTGTGGTTAAGACAAATACTCAGCGAATTGACAGGAAAGCCAGCTCAGAAAGTGCAGCTATTGATTGATAATGAGGCTGCAATCGCGCTTATTAAGAATCCGGTTTTACATCAGCGAAGCAAACACATAGATACAAGGTATTACTTCATACGGGAGTGTGTGGAACGGAATAAAATATTTGTTGAACATGTGAGCGGGAAGCTACAAAAGGCGGATTTATTAACGAAGGCTTTACCACGGGTCAAGCTTGCTGAGATGAGGTCATTAATTGGTGTTGAAGATTTGAAGACCCAAGTCAACATTAAGGGGGAGAATGTTAGTTAATGTGAGTTGGTTCAAAAATAAAATTAGCTTCAGATGGTTTAGTCAATAATTGACCGGGCATGGTGGAGAAATACGTGGACTGAAGAATGGGTAGATCATGGAATTCGTGCAACGTGGGTTTAGTTTATTTGTTATCTTTATAAGTCAGTAGAAGTAGTTGTCTTTAATTTCAGAGAGAGTACTTTCAATTCAGTATTTTTTATTCCTTGTAATCGTTTGTTTTCCGTTCAAGAAATACACAGAAAATCGTCCCAAAATCTCTTTGTTTTCTTGTTTATAACTCTGATTTACCAACAATGTAATCCTAGCTTTAATTGCTTGAAGAATTCAGAGTGAAATGCAGAAGAACATACCTGGAGATATGAGAGTTGAATGGTATCAGAGGGTAGAGAGGCGGCAGAAATGATGTCCTCCAAAGCCCTGACCATAATCCCTCTCTCAGATGCATCATCCTTGCCCAATTTCCCAAGCGTGTAAGTTTTGCCGGTTCCTGTTTGACCGTAAGCCATGATTGTTCCATTATACCCATTGACCACGCCCTGCACAAAGTAATATTTCATTCGATCAGTATATAAGTATTTTCATTTGGAAACTAATTAATGAGAAATGATACCTCAACTACAGGTCTTGCTACGGCGTCATAGACTCGCTTTTGAGAAGCGGATTGTGGGAAGACTTGATCAAATCTGTAAGACTCACAAGTCCAGTTATTTTTGTGGAGCTTCAACTTGTTAAGCTGCATACATGATACATGATGGGCGGAGGTGGAAGATGTTAAATATATATATATATACATATATTGAAAAGAAAAGAAAAGAATGGCAGTTTAAGGTGGCGTGAGTTATCCGATCCACCTCTGGTTGAAGGTGTACGCAGTCGGAAAAATCGGCATCTGCTTGAAGGTCGTGGGTGTTCTTAGGTCTCAGCCTAACAGCAACTCTAACTCTGGCAGATTCTGAGGACCGGAAGCATTAAAAACAAGTTGAGAGATTATAAATAATCATGTTAATGTTAATGTAGATGTAGATGCAGGCGGGGCAGGTTATAGAAAATTGAAGTACCTGCAGAGTGGTTGTGGGGAGGGTGAGAAGGGGAAATGGAATTGGAACGTCTGCCGGAAGCAGAAGCAGATGAGGGTGTGGGTGTTCTTGAGCGGACGGAGACGGCGACTCCGGTGGCAGTTCTAGAGGAAGAAGGAGGAGTTTGAGCTTGAGTTTGAGTTTGAGTTTTGTTGTTGAGCAGCAGCTTATGCGCCATTTGATTAATAATTAGTTATTGGGTCCCCGATGATATTGATAAATCAATCGAGAGACACAAAAATAAGCAAAGCATATATACATGCAATTGTGCAAACCCAATCACCCCTTACTCGTCTTAGACGCCGGCACGATGATAAGAATAACAAACTGCACTCTGCACAACCACCCAATCACCACTTTGTTTTGATTAATAATTAATAATAAGAATACGAATAACAAAAAACAAACAACACCAATCACTCATTCTCAAACTCCCGCCGGCCGCTGCTCCACTTGTCATTATTCATACGTTCTCACCTCTTCCCAACACTACAAACTACAAACTACAAACTACAAACTTCACACCTTTAATTTAAATTTTTATTAATACTCTTAATCACAATCCATTTTCACGCACCAATGAATTCTCTTCATTAAAACCAACTCAAATGCATTATAGTCATCCCTCATTCTATAAACGGCCTAACGAGTCTGATTCACTCATCTTCATAAGTACGAAATCTGTGACCACCCTCAAAGGAAACTCACATAGTGAGAAACCCCCTGAAGTTCTTTCATGAAATATTAGAAATATTAGAACATCACCCTAACCATTTGAGTTTAAAATCATTAGTAATGAAAATGATTGACCGACTCATCTTAGGGTACCCTCATTCTATCTAATTCCAACTTTTAATTAACGCATTTTCCATTTAAAAAAAAAAAAAAAAAACAAGCAAATTAAATTATTGTTATATACGTACAATTATTTATGACAATAATGGAAGGGCATGTGATGGCGAGACTCTACCTCCCCGCACATGGTTGCCTTCCCACCCTCTCCTCTCATTCACATCAACTGCTAAAAACTTAAATATCATATATTTTTTTATCTTATTGTTTTTCAAAGGATCGTGTAAACTTCATTAAGAGTTAATATTTTAGTTTTTTTAATAAACGGCATGTCAAACTTGTATCCACAAGTGGATTACTTAATTAATACTATAAAACATTCTTCAAGTGACTTGACTTTTTTGATAAATATATAACTATTATACCCATAATTTTAAGTTAATTAGGACAACTATAGAACTTGTCAAAATAATATCTTTTGCATATTGGTAATTAGGTAAGCATTCAAATAAAAAATGTTTTAAATTTACAAAATATAAAAACTAATTTTAACCATCAATGTTTAAAACTAGATTGCTTATTAATTTTGTTGTGTTCTTGAGTTCAAGTTCCTTGGCTTTGACAGGGCATTTAATCCATGTTGCTATACATGCATCCAGAGGGGGGTACGTTCAATAGAATAATTTCTTAGATGTATTACAGCATGCTCAAGGGTTACGCCCTTTTGGTTATCACCTTGTTCTAGTTGATTTTAGATGACTATATTTTTTTACTTTTTCAACTTCCACCACTTATTTTAAACGTTCATATCATTTATAAATGATATTATTTTTATACAAATTACACCGTAAGTGAGCGGTTTTTTATTTTTAAAACGAGTACGGTATCGTTATATAAAAAAAATCTCCACGCTTCCAACTCATATGATTTCCGTTCGTCATTTTGTCTTTAGTGTAGTTCACTTTGTCTTTTCCTTTGTTTTGTGTATTTCCGAACCCTGTTGTGTTTTTTAATATGATGAATTCTAGAAAATTATAATAGTGAAATAACATTGTTGCGTACTTCTCTTATGTATAACAAAATGACAAAATAACAACTAATTAATTTAATACATTAAAAACAATGATAAAATAACATTAAGTGATATAAAACATAAAACATAATGATAAAAATGTCTAATTGTGTTTTTTTTATTTATCATTGTGTTTTCCTGAACACTATCAGTTTTGAAAAATAAATTTGTGAAATAATATTATTGTGTAATTCTACTTGTAAAACAATGATAAAATTACAACAAATATATATAATATATAAAATCAATAATAATAATAACATGAAATGATCTAAAGCGTATAACATAATGATTAATACCTATAACAAATGATAATATTTGGCACAATGACCTAACTAACATATTTAAGATAGTGACCAAAATGTCTGACTCTTTAAAAACAATAGAATAATACACGTCAAACCCATAATTTTTTTTGAATCTTTTTAGAATAAATACCATTTTCCTATAACTATTTTATGTTAATTATATAAAAATGAGCTATAATATATTAAATAAAATAGTACTTACATATTCTGATATATAAAAAATAAGAAGACCAACATGGTTTCTATTATATTTGTATCTTCAAATCATAACAACGTATAATTCTTTATATCAATCAAAACTTTTATGGTTATTAATACTTAAGAAAATTGGCGATAGATTTATTTAATTTTAAGTATACGTCGCATTAGTTTATTAAAATGAGAAAATACGTAATTCAACTATATACTATCTTATATAAATTTTGTATTCGTTCAGTGGCCAGATAAATGATTTAATCTTGTGTTCTTGATTGGTATTTGACGTGTGCTTTCCAGTTATCATGACGTAGGATTCAATTTTACGCCCAACAATTCTTTTGGATTTAATTAACAAACATTTATAGTATGGCACTATAAGAGAGAAACAAAAACTATTGACCACAAAGATGTGACGATTGAGACCCATGCTATACATTATTTTCACCCCAATTCTTCCACTTTCATTACATTGGCTTAAACAACTAAAACCACCTTAATATACTATAATCATCACTTCATAAAGTACACTTCTAATCTATATACTAAGTTGCACAAGAAAATATTTTAGTTTTCATCATATTAAGAGCTTGTATATGCATAAACCATACCGGTTCACGGTTTCAAGATATATTAGTGTGGGTTCCCTGCCATAAGAATTTCTTCATCAGTATGAGAGTGATGAAAGTGACGACGATGACCATAAGGGCAGATGTTACACGCAAGAACCATACGACACACCTTAGTTTTTTAGCGAGGGTGCCTTATCATGTGCAAAGTGGCAATTGTCCTTGTTGGCATAGCTCAATGTTTGACATTCCCTGGTTGTATTGTGCAAAATTCAATCTGATTGCTCCTTTCTTCACCTTGAGCACACGTAACCGTTGACGTTTGAAGTTCAAACTACAATGATAACAACTTACTTTATCATGTTAGGTTAGTAAAATACCATAGATCTACAACATATAAATGAAAACAAATGCTAATATAAATGCTAATACGGAGATACATAATCGTAAAAAGAACAAACAACAAATATGGTTTTAAAAATTACCAAATTAAACTATTAAAGTCAACAATTGCCTTGGAAATGTTTACGACCGCTCCTGCAAACCTGAGAACTCCAACTTCTTGTTATATGCATTATTCAATGCATCTGCATGTAGTTTTAGAAAACCCGTGACTAAATAGAATAAAATTTTATTAATTATAAAATAACATCTTTAAATAAGATATGATTAAAATTATGTATAAGTACGGACTATGAAAAATGAAACAATAATATCAAATTTTTAATCTTTTGTTTTTTTCAAAAAAAAAAGTTATACATTTTGTTTTAAAATAAACATTTTAAAAAAACATAATTTTAAAAAATTTCTTATTATAACTCGATTTTAATTATTTTTTGTTTATAAAAATTTTACTTTTTAAAACATAAATTATAAAATATTCATATTTTTTAAAAGTTTGAATTTTTATAAAAATTTCTTATTTTATGAAAATTTGTTTCTGTATAAATTATATTAATAATTTTTTAATTCATTAATAAACTATTTTAATTTAAAAAAACTAAATAATATTATAGTAATTAATATGATTATTTAATAGGAGAGAAAAACAGAAAAATTTTGACGAGAAGAAATGTAGTGGTGTCACGCGTCCTTTTTAGTTAACCTTTTATTAGAGTAGAAAGATTTGTAAGTAGTGACAAAAAATGATAATAAAATTATACGAAACACAAAAGAAGGAATAAAACCATTTAAGTGCATGTTTGGAACTTTTTAATGAACTTTTAACTAAGTTAATAAATATGTTTGGGTAACATTGAAGAAGAAGTTAATAAGTTGATTTTAAAGGGTTAAAAAGTAAAATTTGAAAAGTTAAATGTAGTTAATTTTTACTTTTTAAAAAAATAAGCCATCCCAAAGACCCCTAAAATTACCTAAAGTGAGAACATGTAAGGGTGAATAACATGAAGCCTAAAATGAAAATAACACAAGCTTTACCACCATCATTTCTAAATACGGATGATTTTCTCAATCCATCATTCTTCTTTTGTTTGACAGCTTTAGCTTCACCTTTATATGAAGCTGCAATACATGTATACATTTGATTGTTGATTATCATAATCACAGATTAATGATTACAACTTGATCTTTAATAATTTATACGACGTCAAACCTTGATTGTTTTGTCACCCACAAGTTATCAGACCTTGGTTGGATGAGAGAATGCATGATCATTTACTCCAGCAACATGAGCATCAATCTACAAACAAAGCATGTGTTATTTTCCACTTGTATAAATTTTAACATTTACCAGAAAGAAAGCAAGTGTACCTTTACATTTTGTCTCATATCATCATGTGCATGATATGAATAAAGTTGTACAACATGTCTTGAATAAGAAATTCATGTTCATATGATAATAAATTAATATATTTGATTATTTATCATATATTTCGTTATCTTGGCTTACCAAACAGTAAATTATCCGGACTCCATATTACACGATTCAGTGAGACAACTATATCTTTTACCAGAGTAATCTGCATTCATGTAAAAAGATTATGACTTTGATAAGTGATTATGTAATTCAACTCAAAATATAATCAATATATACTATCTAGGTATAGTGAAACTATTGACCAGGTCATCTTTAAATGATAAAAACAAATAACTAATTATCACAACTTAATTCTAACAAAAGAAGCACATACAAATATGTAGCCATTTTTTTTACCACTAACTATACGCAACCATACACAATGGTTGCTAAACATTACGTACCTGTGGAGCTATGATCTTGGATTGTGAGAGTACCGAGACCAAAGAAACTCACGCTCGAATTTATTTCAGTAGCTGGATTTCCTAGCTGCATATTGACATCAACATGAAAAAGTATTAACATGTAGACTATGAAAAGTATATTCTAGTAATTCATGGATTCATAATCAACATGACTATCATAATCAATGTTGGTAAATCTAATTCCCACGACGAAAAGTATCGGAGTGTGAGAAGGGGATATATGAAAAGTATATTCTAGTAATTTATGGATTCATAATCAACATGTCTAAATGTTGAAAACCTCAATAATGAATCGAGTGTGAGAAGGGGGTATTGAGTATCGGAGAGTGAGGCGACGATTTTATCATCAGATAAGAAGGATGAGAAGTAGGTTCAAGAGATCAGAGGAGGAGAAGAATGATTTTTGTGTGTGCAACATTAATGTTATATGCTTATTCAAGCGGTGGGTTACAAGCCACGTGGGGAGAAGAAAACGGTAAAAGGTATGAGGAATAGCCCATTGGGAGGGTAATTAACCGCCCTGTAACAATGTTATATGCTTAGCTTAGGCTATGTATTGTAGGCTCCATCAAAATCATCAAGTTATCCTTTAATATTTAGACATGTGATGTTGATTGGATTATGATTAAGTATCAAATAGAACCACTAATTAAGTAGTCTGACTCTGTTGTTGATCATGTCATCATGGGCTCTAACGAATTTCGTAATTAATTTTGTTTTGAATGAAAAGAATTAATATAAAATCAAACATTAATATAAATTTAAACATTATAATCAAATTAAATTAATAAAAAACCTGAAAAATATAAAATACGTAATAAGAAAAACATATTAATAAAAAATCTAACTATTCTTCATCTTCTAATTCCCAACGAATACGGTCCATCTCCTTTTCCATTAAAGCTTTGTCCGATTCGGGGAGAGAACTAAAGTCACGGGTAAGAAAAACTAATTTCTTCAACCTAGCTTTAAAGGCTTTCATCTTTTCCGTTGTCTCACTACCTGCCGTTATTTTGTCAATGCTTGCGGCAAATTCAGAGTCGACACTTTGACTCGACTTTTTCCTCTGGTCCCTTCCCATTGGGCGACTTGGTGCTTGTGTTAAAGCGTCTGAATCGGCTAAGTTTAGGTCGATGCCAATTCAACTATCGGAACCGGTTAAAGTCCCGTAGGCGGCAGACGAACTAGTGTTCGTTCGTAGTTGCGCATCCGACGCAACTAATTGGAGCCATTTGGAGCACCCCTTTAATATTCTTCACAAATAATCTTCGTCAAAGGATTTACAGACGCCATACTTTTTAAATACCTCTTGTTTCCACTCTTGACAAGTTAATTCATAAACTTGTTGTTTGTCACTCCCGCTTGGTCGCATTCCAAGACTATTTCAATTATGTAAGTTCCTAAATAATCCAACATATTTACAAATTCTGCCCAACGACCGGAAATCATGTCGGCGATGCATTCTCTACAACCAATTTGCTCTTAGAAAGAGCCTCTAATCTTCGCCCAAAACACCTTCAACTTTTGATAGTCGACTACAAAAAGTATTGACAAAATGTTAAAAATAAATAAAGTAAAGCTAAATATTTAGTAAACAAAAAAATTAATTAACAAAATACTGGCTTGACGATCTTCGGATATATTAATCCAAACACGACATAAAGTTATTTTCACCTCTTTCGACTAAGGAGTATTTTTTTCTATTTCGAGGCCCGAGTCTTTCGCTTGGCTTTGCCCGGCCCTCCCTTACTCTTATGATGCAAGCGCCTTTTTTGTTGAACAGTCGAAACATCATCAACTGGTTGGTTTTGACTCGGTCGTGACTCCGGAACAACCTCGTTTGGATAATCAAATGGACTAAACGCAAAGTTTGTAAATGCTTCGTCGTCCAAAATTTAAAAATTTGGTTGAAACGAGCCATCCAAATTATCCAATAATTTCTGGTGAAAGAATTTTTTTAATTAAATTTGGAGATTTAAAAGAGAGTAGATACGAATGTTGTACTTTTTTTATAATAATGGGGTAGTATTCATACGGGGAAAATGTAATTTTTTGAAATTTATTTCATTGAGCCAACTGTGCTATATTTAATTTCCCAAAGTCCAGACGGCTAGTTTCCATCTGTGACCCCCCCCCCCCCCCTCACGCCCCCACAACATCTAGTCTCCATCCGTGACCACGTGGCTGACCACGTGGGTGGTGCCCCACCCTTCATGCCCTCACAACATCTAGTCTTACGCTTGTTTATTAAATAGATCTATTTTAGACTAGAGATCGTTTAAAGTTTAAACATAATCTATTTGAAGTTTTAACAAGTCGGTCTGCAGTAGCCTGCGAACGACTCTATCTCGACAGATGAAATGAAGTAAATACTATTATACTATTTTGTAATAAATTAAAATGGTAATTATTATACAATAATAAATTACATAGTATTTTATCCTCAGTTTATTAGCATCTGAAAAATAATACGGTATACAATCATGGTGGGAATGGTACTTGGTAGGGTCATATATCTAAACGTTTAAAATTAGTTTCTTTTAGCATACATATAAAGACATGAACACAAGTGTCTTATTTTATAAGGTATGAATGAAATATAGAAATATCTCGGCCTAGGGACCGATATGATGATTGGTTTAGGTAGGGCGACCGGCCTACTACGGGCACCTGTAGGGATTAGTGTGTGAGAGCGCTATCCACAAACTGACGCATGGGACTCACCCTTTACTTGGGAATAGAGAGGGGAAACATAGCATGTCACAAGAGCGAGGTAAGGTTTGGAACTCTACTGCGAGAGGGACGCCTCGCGAGCCGGACTTTTAGAGATGAGGCCTTTTGGCAAAGTCAAGTCAATTTCGGGCCACCAAACCCTGCAACTAATGAAAAGGCCCTATGGTATGGAGTAAAGGGAAGCGTGTACGTTGTCACACTCCCTGCCTTCCAAAGGTACCTAGAGGACGGGCCAGACGTAGCAGAGCGACGACCCGAGAGCGGATTCCCCACCGGCGGGTGGCAGGAGACGGCCATCTCAATGCACATCACGACCTACAGGCAACACCGGCGAGACCCTGGAAGGCAACCCGATTGGGAGTCAGAGGATCCATAGTACCTGCAGCCTCCCGGACTTCATCTTCATCATTTTTGAAATTACTCGATTTGTATGCTCTTACTTTGCCTTGAGACTTGTATGCTCAAAGTGTGTCATGTGGACCGGATGCTAGTATTATCATCCATGGACATGGGCATTGTGTTTTGGAGTGAGAGGGACGTTCACTTAGACTTTTTATGTTTCATCACATATGGCCTTATTAGGTCATCCGGTATCCTCTCACGCCATTAGGGTGAGAGCTAGTGTGGCATGAAGAAGGGCGTGAACCTCTCATGCATTGAAAAACTAACATCTTGAGAGGTGGGTTCTAACAGATTTTAATTATTCTAAATTTAAAAAGAAAACATGAAAGGATGTGAGACAGTTTCTTAGTTTAGTGAGTGAATGGGTTGGAGTAAAAAAGATGAAGCAAGTGGATTTGCCAACTACATGTAATAAAAGAGAGTAGTGTTGATATGTTTAAAAAGTCTTGTGATGAAGATAGGCTTATTGTTACAAGTTTTGTTTCATTTAAATTTTCACTATCGAACCTCTTATATTGTAATGGATGACTAGACTCTAATTCATATTCAAGTTTCTTATATCGTCCCATCTTATTGAAACAAAACTTCCAGGTTAGAAGGTTACGGCGGAGCTATTGCCATAACTTATCATTTTTGTTGACTTTCTTAAATTTATGAGCTGATAGAATGCCAAAAAATACTCAAGACTCAGCCATTTTTGGAATAGCATCATTACGAGGTACTCTTATATGTAGTTAAACTTAATTTTGTTCTATATTAATTGTAAAAATGGTATAGGTGGCTGATTAATAGATAATTAACTGCTAATGGGAGGTCTTCTTGTCAATTTCAAGTAATCTATAGATAAAATCTGTAAACCGGTCAAAATCAGATCTAATCGAACCAAATCGGTGGTGTGATTATGACCAGTGTTGTCTAGATTCCAGGCAAACCTTGACAAGTTCGGTCAAACCTTTAAAAGTCAAATGTGTTGATATATATATATAATGGAATATTTTTATAAAAATTACATATAAAAATTTGTGTGTATCTATAAAACTAAAATTTTTATATATAAACTCAAATCCGAATAATCGCTAGTCGGTACCCACCGTCTGACTAGTGCCTAGCGAGTTTTACAACCATGATTTCTTGTAGTGTAACTTTTAAAATTTCTAATATATATTGTTACAAATATTATATATATATATATATATATATATATATATATATATATATATATATTTGTAACAATATATATTAGAAATTTAAAAGTTACACTAAAATATATATATATATATATATATATATATAGAGAGAGAGAGAGAGAGAGAGAGAAAGAAAGGTTATGTTACAAAGTGTTTTTTCGTGCGAAGCGTACAAAGTTATCACGTAAAAATGAGTGTTACGGGTGGAATTATAACGCAAGTGTAAGAATTAATCACATAGAGATGCAATTATCACGCAAACGTGAAATTATTACGCAAGAAGGTATTCTTGCGTGATAATTCCATATCTGCGTGATAATCTCACGTGAATGTAATTCGTCTTGCGTAATTATTACTTTGTTCTTGTGTGATTATTATTGTTCTTACGTACTTGATAATTCCACTCCAAAACTTCGTATGCTTCGCACGAAAAAAAGAATTTGTATAGTAACCGTCCTTTATATATATATATATATATATATATATATATATATATATATATATATATATATATAGAAAGGTTTCTTTGTTAAGCCTCCTTTATTGTCTTAACCCATTAATCTTTTCTACACTATTGATCACCACATTAAAAGTGAATCCTATGGTTCAGAATCCATTTGATTAAAAAATTCTTTCCAAAACTTTAATGGATATATTTAATCACAGTACAACCACATCAATCATATTATAACCATAATATCAGATCATCTATTTTATTCGATTGAACCAAATAACAACTTTTAAAATTTTCAAACCCTTATCAATTTTTTTTTCCTTTTCAAGACTTATTGTATTACGTTCTTACA
Organism: Flaveria sonorensis; assembly: GCA_025506505.1. Classification (NCBI taxonomy): domain Eukaryota; kingdom Viridiplantae; phylum Streptophyta; class Magnoliopsida; order Asterales; family Asteraceae; genus Flaveria; species Flaveria sonorensis. Next base: position 1,794,241 of record CM046436.1, on the reverse strand, counting down.
CCTATTTTGGTTATTAAAAATAGGTGTAAAATGTTTTTACGCTAGTATAATATTCTTTTGTGGTAGTGTAATTTTTTTAAGCTAATGTAACATATAGTCTACCTAGTGTAAATATAACTATAGAAATGTATGTGCTGAAAATGCTAGTGTAAAACTAATCTTACTACAGAAATGTAACATGAAAAAACTTAGGATAATTTTATATTAGACCAAAGTAACATGAGATCTAATTAAGACATAGTTACCCAAATCTTACACCTATTTTGGTTACTACTGATGTAATAATGTAAAATATTTTCAAATTAAAGTAAGGTGTAATTAATAATGTAATAAACTATCTAATATGATATTAACATAGGGTGAGATTCTATTGTTAACTCACTTCACATTTGTTAACCCATTAACCATCATGCAATGGTGGAAACAAATCTGGTGTAACAAGATGTTAACATGTGTCAACTATATATATTGTGACCTTCTGTACATTTGTTAACTATATGTTACTTTCGTTATCTCTTGTGCTTTCGTCATAGATCTATGGTCCTGACATGCCTATTTGGTGCTAAAGCCGAGGTTATTGCCGGCTCCTGATGACGTATTCTTGATCATCATGGGAACCAAGTACACTTAGCTAATATATATTAATCGTTGTGGCCATATATTGTCAAGGTTTGATTGTATCATTATGCTATCCATATATTTTGCATTATCATCTAACCTATGACTTGAATTGCCTTATTAAAAGATTTCTATATATGTATATACAATCTATGGGAACTCACCAACATTATATGTTGACCGTATTTTTAACATGTTTCAGGAAATACTCAAGCTTAATATTGCTCTTGAAGATTTGAAAACATCTAGGATTAGACCTAGAGAAAATAAAGACCATGTCATGAAACTTGATGTCTAAATTTCACTTATGTTTTGTTTGTTTGAATTGAGACTTTTGTTATGACATTGTTTGGCATGAAATGGATATTTAATCATATTTACACTTTGAAGTAGCGTTGTGCGGCATGAACAATCTTAACCCTCACATCTCAATGTTTCCTCCGTTAAGGTTGGGGTGTGACAGATTGGTATCAGAGCCCATAACTATAGGCATTTAGGTTATTAACAATGGTGACCTAGACTGTGGTTAATATAGGGACCTTTTACATGAGCATTCCTTATGATCTTGTAAGCTTACTTATATGCATACCACATGATGTTACATGCTACATGATGAATCCTTTATGTGCTACATGACTTTACTTAGTGAAATTGTGCCTTAGGAGGTTAACTCTATGACGAAACCTTTAACCTTGTACATCTCCAACTTCTTAACCCTCTTCACCCGACACTAGTTTCAACGTGCCCTTGTCTCTTTCTTAAACTTATTCTCGACTACATGTGGAATCACACGCATTATATCGAATGGACAAATCCTTTAGACACTATGTCTAAATCTTGAAAATCTCATCAAGGTTTTAATTCTATTAGTCTATAGGGAAAATGTGTGACTCATAAACACCTGTATTGTTGACCGTATTTTTAACATGTTTCAGGAAATGCTCAAGCTTAATATTACTCTTGAAGATTTGAAAACATCTAGGATTAGACCTAGAGAAAATAAAGACCATGTCATGAAACTTGATGTCTAAATTTCACTTATGTTTTGTTTGTTTGAATTGAGACTTTTGTTATGACATTGTTTGGCATGAAATGGATATTTAATCATATTTACACTTTGAAGTAGCGTTGTGCGGCATGAACAATCTTAACCCTCACATCTCAATGTTTCCGTCGTTAAGGTTGGGGTGTGACAGATTGGTATCAGAGCCCATAACTATAGGGATTTAGGTTATTAGCAATGGTGACCTAGACTGTGGTTAATATAGGGGCCTTTTACATGAGCATTCCTTATGATCTTGTAAGCTTACTTATATGCATACCACATGATGTTACATGCTACATGATGAATCCTTTATGTGCTACATGACTTTACTTAGTGAAATTATGCCTTAGGAGGTTAACTCTATGACGAAACCTTTAACCTTGTACATCTCCAACTTCTTAACCCTCTTCACCCGACACTAGTTTCAACGTGCCTTTGTCTCTTTCTTAAACTTATTTTTGACTACATGTGGAATCACACGCATTATATCGAATGGACAAATCCTTTAAACACTATGTCTAAATCTTGAAAATCTCATCAAGGTTTTAATTCTATTAGTCTATAGGGAAAATATGTGACTCATAAACACCTGTATTCTGGATTTCCTGGCAAAAAGCCCTTGGGCTAAGGTAAGCATTTCGCATAAATCCCAATCAACTGCGGGACCAGTTATGCTTACCTGGGAATTTCTAGGATGAGTGATAAATTATGGTCAAAATACACAAATTCCCCAAGACAAATTAGAATTTATTTACCTTGACGTGTCAATGTTCCTATTGGCTATGTGTTACCAAATGGAACCATCCTGTATACGTTTATAAATTCCAAAGATTTATGTCTATTTGAACTGATTTATCTCTAAAACTCTAGTATCTCCTCTATTTTTGTATTTTAGAATGTCTTATCATCATGGAAAGCATGGTAGCTCCGATCGAAAACTCGCCACTATGATTGCCCGGCAAATGGCTGCTGTCCTTCCTACCATGGTCGCTGAACTAAGTAGCACTTTAATGGCCAACACTAGTAACAATGTCAATGGGAATAATGGTGGTGATGGTAACAATGGTCAAGGGGAAAGCAACAACAACCAAGGAGGGAATAACCGAACTTGCACCTTCAAACACTTCAACTCTTGTAAACCAACTAGTTTTAGTGGGAAGGAGGGAGCCACTGGACTTCTTGAGTGGTTCAAGAGTATGGAGAACACTTTCATCAATAGTGAGTGTCCTGAAGAACTCAAAGTTCGTTATGCCACGAGTGTTCTTCAACAACGGGCACTTACTTGGTGGAATAGCGAGAAGAGAAATCGGGGTGCAGAAGTTGCGTTGGCATTATCGTGGGAAGAGTTTAAGAACATCATGATCCAAAAGTTCTGCCCGAGGAGTGAACTGCAAAAGTTAGAGGAAGAGTTTTGGAATCTCAAATAGGATAGTGGCAACCATTTGGCATACTCCACTCGACATCATGAATTGAGCATGCTCCTACCGCACATGGTGGATACTGCACCCTGTAGCATTGAAAAGTTTATCAAAGGGGTACCACCACAAATTCAAGATGCTGTTGTGGGGAGTAGGCCCACGACCCTGGAAGAAGCAATCAATATCACTGCACAGCTCACTGAAAATCACATTAAGGTCGGCACCTTGACGGTGAAGGGTGCCAAACCAACTGGAAAGGTGACTCTAGAGACAACTAAAGAAGCGAAGGCTGAATCCTCATTCAAGGGCAAGAAATGTAAGTTTACACCTGCACAAAACTTTGTGGTGACAGCACTCAATGCACCGCAAAAACAAGCTGCCATTGCAAATCAAGCACCTATTGCTAGAGCTTAAACTGGTCCACACCCGATGTGTAACATCTGCAGGTATCATCATGCGGGAAACAATCCGTGTCGTATTTGCTCACTTTGCGGGAAATATGGGCATTTGGTTGCTAAATGTCACCGTGCACGAAACAATACTGCTGTAGTCGCCAATTGAGCTTGTTACAATTGTGGCGAAACCGGCTATTTTCGCCCACAATGCCCCCGTCTTGCGGGAAATGTTCCACCAGCTCGAGGACGTGCCTTCAATATTAACGCAAACCAAGCACAAGCAAATAACGACGTGGTGAACGGTATGTATCTTGTAAATAATTGCTATGCTTTGGTATTGTTTGATTCGGGAGCGGATAAGAGTTTTGTGTCCTTAGAGTTTGAACCCGTACTTGCTAAGTCGCGCTCTAAGCTAGAAAAATCCTTTACGGTTGAAGTCGCTGATGGTAAATCTATCGTTATTTACGTCATCATTCGTGATTGCACCTTGAGTCTTAACGAGCATGAGTTTCCTGTTGACCTTATTCCCATGTAACTCGGGAGTTTTGATGTCATCATTGGCATGTATTAGTTAGCCAAACACTATGCGGAAATTATCAACTTCGAGAAGTGCATTCGCATTCCTCTACCTTCGGGTGATACCCTAAAAGTTTTTGGGGAGAGATCGTCTAAAGGACTCAAGCTTATGTCGTGTACTAAGGCTCGAAAGTGCCTAAGTAAGAATTACATAGCCTTTTTGGCTTATGTAGTCAACATGAAAGCCAAAAGGAAGGAGCTTAAGGATATTCCTGTTGTACGGGACTTCCCAGATGTGTTTCCCGAGGATCTTAGTGGATTACCTCCTGTTCGAGAGGTTGAGTTCAAGATTGACTTGATTCCTGGTGCAAACCCTGTGGCTAAGTCACCCTATCATCTTGCACCTTCGGAAATGCAAGAACTAGCCAGCCAACTGCAAGAACTATCTGATAAGGGCTTTATCCGTCCTAGCTCTTCACCATGGGGTGCGCCTGTGCTATTTGTGAAGAAGAAAGATGGTTCATTTCGCTTGTGCATCGATTATCGAGAACCAACAAACTCACCATCAAAAACCGATACCCTCTCCCTCGAATTGATGATCTTTTTGATCAACTTCAAGGAGCCACTCAATTCTTAAAAATTGATCTACGTTCTGGATATCACCAATTACGAGTCCATGACGATGATATTCCAAAAACCGTCTTTTGTACTCGATATGGACATTATGAGTTCATGGTCATGCCTTTTGGTTTGACTAATGCTCCTGCTATCTTTATGGATCTCATGAATCGGTTTTGTAAACCGTACCTGGACAAGTTCGTGATTGTGTTCATCGACGATATTCTTATTTACTCCAAGACGAAAACTGATCACGAGCTGCACTTGCGATAAGTTCTTGAGCTCTTGAAGAAGGAACAGTTGTACGCAAAGTTTTCTAAATGCGAATTTTGGCTTGAATAAGTCCAATTTTTAGGTCATGTGGTGAATAACCAAGGAATTCACGTTGATCCTGCTAAAATAGAAGCCGTGAAAAATTGGTGTGTTCTCAAAACTCCAACTGAAGTTCGTTTTTTTCTTGGATTAGTGGGTTACTACCGGAGATTTATTGCCAACTTCTCGAGGATTGCGAAACTGCTTACGGCCTTAACCCAAAAGAATAAACTCTTCGAGTGGGGACCTGATCAAGAGGAGGCTTTTGAGACTCTAAAACACAAGTTGTGTAATGCTCCTATTTTAACTCTTCCTGACGGGAATGATGATTTTACCGTGTATTGTGACGAATCTAGTCAAGGCCTTGGTTGTGTTCTCATGCAACGAGGAAAGGTCATAGCATATGTATCGAGACAATTGAAGGTTCATGAGGTGAACTACACAACCCATGATCTTGAACTTGGTGCTGTGGTTTTTGCCTTAAAAATTTGGAGGCATTACCTTTACGGGACCCAATGCATAGTCTACACTGATCATAAGAGTCTTCAACATGTTTTCAGTCAAAAGGATCTCAATACGAGGCAACGTCGTTGGGTAGAGTTGATCAGTAACTACGACTATGACATTCGTTACCATCCTGGAAAGGCAAATGTCGTAGCCGATGTGCTAAGTTCCAAATTCCATAACAAGACCGTCTCACTCCAAGAAATTCGAGATCGAAGACAATGGTTTGACACGCTGAGAGAATTTGACACTGAGATTCACATGGATGTCAACGAGGCTACTATTATGCTTCAAAATATAAGGATTGATAGTGACCTCGAGTTTTGCATTCGCGAGGCTCAACAAGCGGCATTAGCTGAAGGAAAGGAGGATGAAGAATTGGCGTATAATGTTCGGTCACAACCGGAAACAAAACCAAATGGTATGTTGTATTTCTTGAACCGACTCTGGATTTCGAATCGCGACAATCTTCATTACTTCATCATGAACGAAGCTCATTAAACACGTTACTCTATCCACCCTGGGTCTTATAAGATGTATATGGATCTGCGTGGCCATATTGGTGGCCCGGGATGAAGAAGGATATCGCTTCATATGTAGCAAAATGTCTTACGTGTGCAAAGGTCAAGGCGGAGCACCAACGACCTAGCAGATTACTTGAGCAACCCGAAATCCCTATGTGGAAATGGGAGCACATATCTATGGGTTTCATAACCAAGTTACCTCGTACTCCTTGTGTTCATGATAGTATATGGGTGATCATCGACTTTTTGACAAAAACAGCGCATTTCATACCTATACGAGACACTTACAAAGTTTCAAAGTTGGCTCGTATTTACATTGATGAGATTGTGAGTCGTCACGGTGTGCCCTTACACATCATATCCGATCGAGATGCCCGTTTCACTTCACACTTTTGGTCATCTATGCAAGAACTCTTGGGTACTCAACTGGATTTAAGCACGGCTTATCATCCTTAAACGGACAGGCAAACCAAGCTAACCATTCATACCCTTGAAGATTTGCTATGTCTTTGTGTTCTTGACTTTGGTGGTGATTGGGATACACATTTACCGTTAGCGGAATTTTCCTATAATAATAGTTATCACTCAAGTATCAAAATGGCACCATTTGAAGCTCTATACGGTCGTAAATGCCGTTCCCCGATTTGTTGGACTGACATCGGTGAAAATTTCATTACCGACCCTGAACTCATTCAAGAAACGACCGATAAAGTTGCTAAAATCCGTAATAACCTTGAGGTGGATAGAAGTCTACAAAAGAGTTACGCGGATAAAAGACGCAAGTCGTTGGAATTTCAAGTCGATGATATGGTTCTTCTTAAAGTCTCACCATGGAAGGGCGTTGTTCGCTTTGGGAAGAAGGGTAAGTTAGCTCCACGGTATGTAGGACCTTTCAAGATTCTAAAAAAGGGTCGGAAAAGTGGCCTATAAACTAGAACTTCCCTCTGAACTTAGCGGGGTTCATCCTGTCTTCCATGTCTCAAACTTGAGGAAATGCTTGGCTGATGAAAGTTTGCATGTTCCTTTGGAGGAGATCTAAATAGACGAGTCTTTGCATTTTATTGAGAAACCTGTTGAGATCATGGATCGAACACTGAAGAAGACCCGAACAACTACCACGCCAATCGTCAAAGTTCGTTGGGAAAATAAACGTGGAGCCGAGTTCACCCGGGAATGCGAGGATCACATGAAGAAAAAATACCCCCATCTGTTTTGACTAGTCTTATCTTTAATTTCGGGATGAAATTTCTTAAAGTTGGGAAGACTGTGACCTTCCGTACATTTGTTAACTATATGTTACTTTCGTTATCTCTTGTATGTGTTGTTTATGTTATTTAAACAAATATGAGGGTTCATTCTTGTGCTTTTTGAATAGGCTTGGGCTATAAGTTTAGCTGTGAAATCTAAAATTTATTTAATTATTAAAAATGAATAGATTAATAATGTGTTAGCTTGCAAATGTTTCTAAATCTAAAGATATATATACATATGTAATATATATAAATAAATAGATTCTTACATTGTTAAAAAGTATGCACTTAGTCTTTTAATAAAAACAAATAAGTTAATGTTAAATCTTTATAAGATTAACAAGAAATATAATAAATAAATAAATAAATTATAATAATAATAATAGGTGGTAAATTATAAAATAAATAAATAAATAAATAAATAAATATATATATATATATATATATAAATAGACAAATAAAAATTTAATTATTTAAAATTGAAAATTTTGTGATTTAAAACTTTTGGCATGAAATAACAAAGCTTCTAAACTTCAGGGACCAAAAGTGTAAAATTCTTTAAAACCTCAAACCGATACCCGTTGCCGGCCAAACTCCGGCCAACCTCCGGCCAGCTCCGACGACCTTCAAATCACCGAATTAAACCTGAATTATATTATCCTTTATGCTCGTGCATCGGTTTCGAACCCTGCATCGGTTACCAATTGAATTCATTCGACTGTTTTGACTCATTCCATCAAAACCGAACCTCATTCAATGTATTGACATCAACCGACTTGAAGCGGATCCAATCATACGTATTCAAACTAGGGTTAATCATCATATGGGTGTTTCTAAGCTTCACACACTCCCAATTTCGTCTAAAACATATTCAAATTCCGAATTAACCACAGTGTACCCATCGGACCTGCAACTTAATCGAATTCCAACTTTCGAACATCTTAAGCAACAATCGACAGAGGGCTTTCAATCTTATACACTATTAGAAGCCTCTGGTACTACGAATTTGATTGTAATCGACATTAACCTCTTGAACCGAAGTTACCACAGTCGTGACATTGTTTGAACCTGTTTCAGCCAATCCTACACCGAATCAGGTAATTCTAAAGTCCTATACACTCGATTAATCATGGGGAAGTAAAGCCCCATGATTAATTCCATTAACATCGATGGTTTGATGCTTAATTGGACCGATTTGATTTTAGGGTTTATGCGAATTAGGGGATAGTTTCAGATATAGTTTTATTATTTGAGTTGCGACAGGAAATGGGGCCTTGGCCCACTGGTTGAAGCGAAAGAGTCATGGGCAGGAGGTCCCGGGTTCGAACCCAGGCATCTGCAAAAAAAATTTAAACAATGATTTTATTACTAATTAATTTCAGAAAAATTCTGAAATATTATTAAGTTGATAAAAATGCATTTTACTAACTTATACTAAATCAAGATTTAGTTAGAAATATTTTTTTCAAATCCTAGAAAACAATAAATTAATAAATCTTTTATTTTTTTATTTTAAAAAGTTATAAAATTTGTATAAAACATATTTTTAAGTTTCTCAAATTGTATAAAAACTATTGTGAATTAAATGGAAATATTTTCATTTAAATTCTTAACTTGTTAAATCTTTCATTATTATTTTGAAAGTTATGAAATTAATATAAACCATACTTACAAGTTTTAAATTGTATAAAAATCTTTGGGAATCAAATAGAAATATATATGTTCAAATTATTTGAATTAGTACCTCATAAATCATTACTAATAAATTAACGATTTATTTTATAAGTATGTTTACATTTTCTTCATATTTTATTCCAATAATTATAATATTTTTTGTAGTAAAATCATATCGTCTCATTTAACAAAGTTAAATAATATATATATTATCAAGAATCCCGATTACAATTGAAACACTAGACTTCGCGAATCGCCTTTTGACCTTACCGGCTAAATTCTAAATCTTGGAACGCTCATTTTAGGTCAATTTTGAAGACATCGTTGGAATTACCTTATTGTTATTAGTTCCTTATACGTCATATACCAAGTGAGTTTCCATACCCCGTTTTACTTTCTTTCACACGTTTTGGGGTGAAGCATGTTAATCGTATTAAAATTACACTTGTAAAGACGTTTGTATTCTTGTAACACACGTGCAATTCATCTTATATTTTGTCATGGTTATTTGGGACCTTGTAAATATTATGTGATAGACACTTGTAAACACAATCGTTAACTATTGCTAGCCTAGCGACGTCATAGATCTATGGGCCTGACAAGCCTATTTGGTGCTAAAGCCGAGGTTATTGCCGGCTCCTGATGACGTATTTTTGATCATCATGGGAACCAAGTACACTTAGCTAATCGTATATTAATCGTTGTGGCCATATCTTGTCAAGGTTTGATTGTATCATTATGCTATCCATATATTTTGCATTATCATCTAACCTATGACTTGAATTGCCTTATTAAAAGATTTCTATATACGTATGTACAATCTATGGAACTCACTAACATTATATGTTGACTGTATTTTTAACATGTTTCAGGAAATGCTCAAGCTTAATATTGCTCTTGAAGATTTAAAAACATCTAGAATTGGACCTAGAGAAAATAAAGACCATGCCATGAAACTTGATGTCTAAATTTCACTTATGTTTTGTTTGTTTGAATTGAGACTTTTGTTATGACATTGTTTGGCATGAAATGGATTTTTAATCATATTTATAATCTGAAGTAGCGTTGTGTGGCATGAACAATATTAACCCTCACATCTCAATGTTTCCGCCGTTAAGGTTGGGGTGGACATATATTATTTTAATAGAAAAGGGCATTCTAGTCATTTAACCATACATATAAAATCAGATTTTACATAAGCATGACATGTGTTACTCAATTACACCCACTTATTTCCCTCTTTTTTTAAAAAAAGATTCCCCTATTCTTTTTAAAAGCGTTATAATTTTTTCCTACTATATTATTTTTAATAAAAATTACACCAGGAAACTACTCACATTTTATCTTTAGTTCTATTATAGTCTTGACAAAAAAATTTTACTCCGCCAGTTGTTACGTTACTATAATGACACTTACATTGGTTTAACAAACAATTACGTTGGCGTAGTGAATACTTACATTGGTGTAACGAACAATTACGTCGATGTAATGAATATATATTGAAGAAAAAACTCACACATAGAGTTTATTTTGTACATAGATACAAACACGTACTGACAAAATTGAGTATCCAAATAACAATAAGAACTTTAAATAGCAATTATATAAAAGACAAGTACAAAATAGAATAAAGGCATTCATGAGACTTGATACATTTTTATGAAAAGCTACAACTATATATACACCAACAAATACAAAATTTTGAGGTGATTAAAGAACCTAAAACGATGAAACAAGTATTGACACAACACGATATTATATTAATATAAAAATGGCTTACATTGGTGTAAGGATCAACTGCTATTTGAATGGCCTTTTGCTATCACATAAGGATGAGCCACATGTTCAAATTCTCTCTGTTTAGCAAAAAAATTATTTTAAGAACACTTTTCACATAAGGATGAGCCATAAATTTCTTCAGTTTCACTCTTGTTCACCTATCTATGAAGAAAAAAACCCTTAAGAAGGAATGTAGCCCTAAAAACTTTCATACTCCACTTTAGGAAGAAATACCTAGTATAGATGATGGTAGCCTTAAGAAGGAACGTACCAACAATTTTGTTCTTGCATTTAGGAGGAAAAACCCGTTTGGATGATGGTTGTGATGGCGAAGACGACTAGAAGGATGGTGATGTGGTGATGATGAAGGAGCTGGTGGAGCTTTCGGCGTTGTAAGTCAATGTCTTTGGCAACATCACATGGGTCTAGCAAACTAGGTGTCGTTAGGGAGGGGGGGTGTAGTCATTTTAAGGTCAGATGGTCATTTTCCAGTATGAATAGGTTGGTGCTAGTATGGAAAAATTCTATTGATGAAATTTGTGAATTGAATTGAATTGAATGTGGGGGAGAAAAACAAATGTAGATAAAAGTTGAATTTTGAATCAGGAGGATGACAAGGTGTTTGCAGGTCTATGAATAATAAAATGATAAAATTACTCTCTTACTCTTCTGATACTTTGCACCTTTTTTTTTATTAATAAAGTTGTATTAATATGAACCACTAGGTCTCTCTACAAGAAATCTAACACTCAATAAGAATGATTTAATGAGTTAAACACAATAAGAGTGGGTTAAAAAATATGAGTTAACTCAAGGAATTGAATTACACTGAGTTATCGAATTCAATCCCACGAACGCAATGAATCCCCGAACGGTTCAATCCCCTTCTTCTCCTTTAATTCAATCGTAGGGACCACTCGATTCCATCAGTTTCAATCCTCTTCCAATCGCAGGTGAGTTGATTAAATTCAAAGGCAACCGATCCAAATCAAGCTAAAACCCATCTCAAATCTTGTTTCAATCATTAAAAAATCGGGTTTTTTCACCCCCAATTTGATGGCTTTTGAGTTTATCGAAGCTGTAACAGTTTCAAAGTCGAAATCGGATTCCTCTGCTGAAAAATTGTTCCCACCGGGCTTTAGATTTCATCCCACTGATGAAGAATTGGTTCTTTATTATCTGAAGAGGAAGATCTGCCGTTGATCGATCAAGCTCGATATTATCACTGAAGTTGGTCTTTATAAGTTGAACTCAGATGAATTACCTGGTATGTACACATTCTTTCACTTGATTAATTGATTTTACTATGATTTAGTGTTTGTTGATTGTTATTTGTTGTGGGTTTTGTGAATTATGTTGATTGTTCAATTCCTTGACTGTTTTAGGGTTTAGATTATGTGATTGGTTGATATATTCTGTTTAATTTTGGTTTTGTGGAATTAATTGTATGATTTTTATGTTAAAGAGAAAGATGAGAGAACGAGGAGTTTTGAATATTGTACCCCACTCATTCGGTTTTCGATCCTCACAAGCCTCGCCGGTCGGACATCCGTGTGTACATATACCCGCCTTCATTGAATCGATTGAGGAACCGGTGGGGAAACCTCTACGTTTCCCTTCTCCCGATTTCAATGTCATTCACTCTTTAGTCTTTATTGCAAAGCAGTAATGAGGCTTTCCCAATACCCACGTGTATATCTACAGCCATTGATGCAGAAGACGATCAGCCATATCCTAGTGCAACACAAATGCATGGCCGGCCATAATTTCAAGGTGATGTTTTGATTTAGGTCTTACATTGTTTCGATTTTAGTCTTTCGTTTCTTTGTCTTGGTTAAACTTCTTGATTTTGACTCTTCTTCTTGTCATATGCTGATTGTGGTTTGGAATTGATTGTGAATTTTAATCTATGATTACTTTATGATTGATGATTCGGTGCCCTAAATGTGTTTAATTTCCACTGTTTTGGGTTCAGGATTTTTGGATTACAAATCGACGGGGGTGAGTAAGAAATTCCAGCGCCGATGATAAGAGCTCTGACGAGCGTGTGAATCTGCAATGAAGAGGTAAATTAGTTTCTAGAATTGTAGTTGCATATTACTTTCTTGTTTTATTATACTACGATTTCAAGAAATTTATTTTGTTGTTGGCTGTATGACTCTTAAGTAATCACATTTATTCTAAATATTCATGTCTACTAAACAAATGAACCCTGCAACAACTAATACATGGTCACATGGCAATAAAGGTATTGGCATCCCTTTCATTTTATGTTGAAAAGGTACAAATTGTAGATCATTTTTGGGTGAATGTGAGCTTGCAGTAAGGGCAGGAGATGCAATTACAAGGTGGGTAGACTTATAATTTCAAGTTTAAAAGAAGCCAAGCGTTATTATTTTGTAGTTGGATGTTAATCATAAAGGCTATTATCATGACAAACAGGTGGGTGAAACAGTGTTTCCCGAATGATTTTACTATAAAAAGGAAGTATATTGATTCTATTCTTATTTTTTTAATTATGGTTTGCGAACAGTAATTGTAGTAGAAGTATTATACGGGTAGAGTGACTTCAACATCCACTCATGATTTTGTCACAATAGAAACTGGACTTATGTTGCCTGCTCTTTATTTGCTCTCTATTGGATAGTCATATTATTATGTTCGCAGATTTGTAACCTACATCACCAATTTTTGCTTATGAAATAGATGAATCTTTAAAATATAATCATAACATAGAAATACTATGAATCTGCGATTACGTGAAGATTATAAGTTTTGTCTGAATTTTTGTTTTTGGAGTTCATTTATGATAGATATGTAAGATTATTTATTTGTCTGTAGATTTGTTGATAGTTCTCTCTTGAGTTTGTTCACAATACCTATCCTTACAATTATACATAAGGAACCCATTTTTACATTATCTCTTCAATCAAATTATAAAGTCTCAAGAATCTGAACTCTATCTTTGAAATTCAATATCCTCTTCATGTTTTAATATTGTGTTCACAAAGAAGCTATGTTTTACATTTAAACTTTTTAAACCATATTCTTCTTTTCTTATTGTTTTTCAATTCTACAGGGACCGGGTCTCCAATTGCCAATATTATGCCATGTCAGTTGACATTCTTGCTGTAATAATGTACTAGCATGTAATCAAAGTTTATAGGTTCAATAATAATGATGAAATGGGACTACAAAATAGTCCAACTCAGATGACATTATGAATCTTAGAATTTTTGTTATATAGCTGTTGGATCACTCAATAAAAATAATGAAAGGCTACTACAAAATAGTCTAACTCAGATGATATTATGAATCTTGGTATCACACTGCAGCTATGGTACATCAGTTGTTTAAAAAAGTAAAAACCTTTTATTTTCATATCCATATTTAATATTTGAACTCTTTAACCAATATTTAATACTTTAGAGCAGGTGTTTGTCATTCAGCATTACTTTACAAGGAGATGAAATCTTTCCAAACGAATGGAGACCAGAGGTACACTAGGAAGCAAAGGTTAGTTTGATTTTAAGGTTCTCATTGAAGAGTATTATTGTTATTTCAATGTAACTCTAATGTGATCCTTGAAGGTCGTATCTAAAATTCTTTGTTCAAACAGCAAAGCTATTATAGCCTTCAGATCTTGCAACTTATATGATTTCTTAAAATCATTTAGGTACTATACAGATATTTGATAAATGATACTGTACTTATGAAATTTCTTGGATAAAAATCGTGTCTTGAAATTAAAGATTAGAATTAAATACCATAATTAAAACATGATTACACTTTGCTTATTATTTATGATAAACATATAGACGATTGAAGAATGATAATAATGAATTAAACCCATGTGGATTAGATAGAAATTGTACCTAACTTGTTTGCATTTGGTTCGAAAATTAGGCTGCAAAAGGTTTATGGGACTGACCTTTTCTTTTTAATCTTGCCATTGATATCTGTGTTTTGAAGTAAACAATAGAAAGGAATTAGAGAAATATTTGATTATTTCAATGGAAAAACTATGATTCATTTTTCAAATTATACTAATTTTGTAGAGGATCATAATCTTGTATCACATTACATTACTAATATTTTTTGTTTAGAAGTTAAATGAAAAGGTCAAACCATATATGATCGCTAACTGTTAAATATACATAAGGCGATGAAAGAAACAAAATAAAGGAACAATAGGGTTTGAACAGGCCCTTTTTAGACATGCAGTCCAATTTCCATAGGATTAGCACAAAAAAGCACTTCACAGTGGAGAAGAATAAGAGGAACAAACTACACAAATTATCATCTTAAGGTAAGACTTTGCTAACATAGTTACTATGTATGTTTATGCAATTACATATTATTTTGGATTGTCTGTGGAGATTGTATGTGAAATTAATTTCTCTTAAACTTCATGTTCGCCACTACTAATTCCTACCTTTTTTTTCGTTTGTATCATCTCGTAGTATTTTTCTTCTTACTTGCTTGGTGTTGGATTATTGTCTGCATGATTTTACTCTTGGAAACAACACAATTTTCCGGTTTTATTTTAATTCAAACAAATATTTTGACTTTAGAAAGGTGAACTTTATAAGTCGTGGTGAAATAAACAATTGACAGTAAATAGTTCAATGAAACTTTATGGGGATGGATTCATTCAACAAGCTAAAGGCACAAATAAAAGATTTGATATTTATGTTAGATTTTGAAACCTGTTTGCTTTTGTGGTCAATTAGACCATTTTCAAGTCTCTAAATTGATTTGGTGTCACATCCCGACGGAAGCATGAAATGTTTTAGTGTGACTATTGGCTCAAAACACATTGATTACAAGATATACAAACACAACATTATAATTGAATATCATTTTCCCATTGTCATAATTTTTACAGGATTACATTATACAAAACTGAGTCTAATAACTTAGACTCTTACATTATAATCCTATTTCTAGTACATTCTTTATATGAAACCCGAGAGTGATTGGTGTAAGCATGGCTAGGTGTCACCATTTGAAGCTAATGACACTCTTAGTCTTAAGCTAGTGTTAATGTGTTGCTTAGCTACTAATCCATGTTGTTCATATCCTATGATCCAAGTTCTTGAGTTAATAATAGTTTGGTGTTTTAAATGTTCATGATAGTTTGGATTTAGTTTTTCAGTAAATTTTCTTCTAAAGTTATCTTGTTTGGTTATTGTTTGATTAAGTTGTATCTTAGTTCACTCCTATTCAATGGTGCCTAAAATATATGCTAACAAAAATAGATCAAATACTCATCACATAATCTTTGGTATCCTTAATATCTTACAAAAATCACAAAAGTATACATACATGCACACGTACATGGTCATAATACATGCAAGATTATGGAACATATACACATATTTATTATACTAACTATATAGATACAAAAATTTATCAAATAAAGTCATCTTAGAGTTTTTAATTAATATATGTGTATATATTAATAGAACTAACTTATTTTAATCCTTAGTATTAAACTTATCTCAACCAAATAAAGGTAACTTTTGGATTGAAGTATGCATATTGGGAAGCATTTGAACACCAAAAAGCCCGGTTATATTGTTTTCGTTTGTGAAATTCAGTTTGAAGTTTGAATAAGTTAGACCTATATGGTTTGATGTACCTGTCATTTCATTATTTATTTAGTTGCACAGGAAGGGGTAAGGAATGGAAGTCTATAAATACTTATTGTTTTCCTACTTTTTCATATGTATATGATATCTTATGAACTTGCACTCACCTGACTAAATTGGAGAGTGGTGCTTGATTTTTAGGAAAAAATTTAAGTGATGACTACGACGAAGGTATATCTTTTCTTAACTTTAAGTTGGTTGTTCTTGAGGATGATTTATTAGAAATCAACGCATAGAGATAATCCACTTTTTCCGTTTGGCTATGGTCATGTCATCATATTTAGGATCATATTAGTTCATATTTATAAAATGTTAACAATATGTTTACAATTTTATGCATTACATGGCTAAATGGGATGTTGGAGGCTGGATAATGTTTCTTGTTTTTACAATGGAAGCTCTTTTGTAACTTATAGAACTGGACCACGAGCAAACATGTTTTTATGTCTCCTTAACAAGATTATACAGAATGCAAAACCATTCTGGAACTATATTATATATTATGTGTGTGTTATTTATTTATATTTTATTTGTAACTCATGTGAAATGAGTTTAAATGATATCACATTTCTCTTAGAAATCTTGGAATTTGCTTGATGCAATGTTTTCCATGATCACATGATATTGCAACTAGACTTGGGCATAAAAACCGGTTCGGACCCGACCCGGGACCCGACCCGGAACCGGGTACGGTACGACCCGGTATGCATACCCAGGTTGGATCCAAAAAAAACCGTAGGGTTGGAACCGATATGATTTTCTAGAATTTCTTAGAACCCGACCGGACCCGACCCGACCCGACCCGGAACCGGTTGAACCTGGGTTGTACCCGGTTTCGACCGTTTTTTTTTTTTTTTTTTAAAAAGTGGCCGTTTTTTAACGGCTATATAGCCGTTGGGATCGATTTGTGACCGTTTTTTTTGTCACTTTTAGGCTTATAAGTTGTATAAATAGGTGTGGGTTGATATGGTTTAGTACCCAAGTCTCAAACGCAAAAACATACGCAAAAAAACGCAAAAAAATACTCTCGTTTACTCTCGCTTTACACGTTCACTCTCTCGTTTACACTTTCACTCTCTTCAATCTGATATGGCTCACTCACAATCTTCCGTGGGTCAAGGTTCGTCCACGCTCCAACCGTCGTTCGTGTTCTTGCACACAATCGTAACATGGATGTTTGGTGCAATTGGGATATGGTTAAGTTGAGTGACGGGTCTGTAAAGGCTCGTTGCAAGTTTTGTGGAGCTTTGCTCTAAAGATTCTAACACGACTTTAAATAAACACATTAGCAAGAAGTTTTGTAAGTCGTTGAAAAGTAATCCGATTCGCAACAAACACAATTGGGTGGAGACGGGTGTGGAATCTTTAATTACGATGTTAATACGGTTCGAGATCGAATGGCGAAGTTCGTGATTCAAGAAGCTTTGCCTTTTAGTCACTTCGACAATCCTCGGTTGACCAACTTAATTCGAGAGACGCTTCAACCTCGTTACCTCACGTAAGTCGTACACACTTAGACGTTATTGTTTAAAAATTATGGAAACAGCAAAAAATGATTTAATTGTATTATTTGAAAATTTAAATACCGTGTAAACTTAACTAGTGACGTTTGGTTGGCTCCACACGGTTTACCCGAATCGTACCTTTGCGTCACCGCTCATTGGGTGGATCCCAATTCATGGCAATTGATGAAACGTACGATTGCATTGATCTTTTTCCGCATCCCACACCGGAGAATTTTTGTTTTCTTTTTAGATAATGTAATAAGTACTTTTAAATTAGAAAATAAACTTTTTCAATTGCATTTGATAACGCTTCTAACAACACAACCGCGGTTGAAAAATTAAAATTAAAATATCTTCCGATTGCAAACGCTGATTTTTCCATACTCGTGTGTTGCAACATATTATTAATTTAGTAGTGCAAGACGGACTATCCGGCAATTGTTAATAACTTTATTACATCTTTTCGATTTATGTTACATGACGTTTTTAAAAAAAGTAGAAGAAGATGTCAAGATTATAAACAACTTTGTAAGGATACGCACTCTAGATTTTAGGTCCTAATTGGGATGTACCTACTCGGTGGAATTCGACTTGTCACATGTTTGAATGTGCTTTAAAACAAAAGGGCACTTTGAAAGCTTTTCATAATAGTCTTTCGATAATGGTGAAGCCGACCCATTTCCGGATGCGGGTTGGGAGAATCTTCAACGTCTATCCGAGTTTCTTGAGGTTTTAAAACTCAACAACAAAATTATCGGGAGTTTATTATTCCACCTAGTTTTTCGGTGCTTCAAGAACTATATTTTATGTCTTTGAATTTTAAAATTTTTCAAAATAAAATAATATGTTTAATCAAATGATAGAAACCATGAAAGAAAAGTTAAAAAATATTTTAAGGACTTACCACCCGTTTTTACGTGTGCCGCCGCTTTAAATCCGTTTCTAAATGTTGCGGGGTTGAATGCTTGATAGATGAGATAAATGACAATTTGGATATGCATGACGAAAACCCTGATTTTTCAAACAAGGCAAAAGAAAATTTTAATCATAGTTTAAAAACAATTTATAATTTTTATTTAAATAGATATGGGCCTAACGTAAACATAACCATGCCAAGCGGATCAACCTCAAGTGCTAGTACCTCGTTTAAGACCCTGTTTTGACTATGTTGAATGTTGTTCGGGAATGTGACGGCTAAACGTCAAAGAGGTAACACCCCAACAAGTGAGCTCGGTAGATATAGTGGAAACGGATTTTATTTCCACTATGACTACCGAAGATTATCGTGCATTCGATATTTTGGCTTGGTGGAAAGGAAAAGAATCTCAATTTCCGATCTTTCTTTCTGCTATGGCCCGTGATTTACTAAGCGTCCAAGCTTCTACGGTAGCTTCGGAATCTGCTTTTTCTCTTAGTGGCAGGGTAATATCATTACGAAGACAAGACTAACTCCGGAAGCAGTGGAGATGTGTATTTGTTTAAAGGATCACTTAGACGAACGGATCGTATACAAGACCAAACAAGCCTCGAAGACGAGATTACACTCGAACTAAAGTACATGATGAAGAGGTAGAAGACGGAGTATCTTCTGGCATATCCTATGAAGAATTAGCATTTGATCAAGCATCTCGTAGTAGATAAAATTAGACGATATTGTTATTTTTAAGTTGTTTTAATATTATATGTCTTTCATGTTCTTTTTAAATTTCTTTGTCATTCAAATGTTTTATATAAAAAGTATTTAATATTTGTATATTATAAGTGTAACATTTTCTGCTCAAGATTTGTATATATTTATATATTAAGTTGTTAAATTTTTGTCTTCAAGTGAACCCGGTTAGGAAAAGAAAAATAAAAAGAAAAAAAAGGAAAGAAAATATAAGAAAAAAAAACATACTCCCCTGGTTTCGACACACACCACAAAAGAAAAAAAGAAAAAAAAAAAAGGCAAAACCCCGGTTGAACCCGGTTTCATACCCGACCGAACCCGACCCGACCCTACCCGGGTTTACCGGGTAGGGTTTGTATCTCGCTGAACCCGACCCGGGTTCGTACCCGGGTTCACCAATACCCGGGTACAAAAAAACCCGGTTGGGCCCAACCCGGTTTTGTACCCGGGCCCGGGTCCGGTCCAAACCCGTTTTGTGCAACTCTAATTGCAACTAGCATGTTTGTTCTTACAAAACATCTTACCCATTTGGAGGCATTAAAATCTCGTAGTTGCTTAAATATGGCAAGGAGAAGCCTAAATTTTGTTTTTTAGACCTTCTCACGAGAGTCATCGAACTGTGTTCAAATTAGCTTATTTGGTTTCTATTGATCCGCATTACCATTATTGTTGCAGTTCTCCTTGTATCGCAAGCGAAGCAGAAATGACAAGAATACCTCCACTATTACTAAGATAGCTCACACGTGTAATTTTCTACTTGGTTGCTGATTGTTTATTAATTTTATTTCATATTTCAAGCCATATGAAAAAAGTTATCGTTCTTATAATGTTTTAATCTCGTTGATATCTCAAATTGAATTAGATGTTAAAGAATCTTGATTTATATCATGTATTTTCAAGCTTTTCTTTAAAACATAATCCGGATGAAATTACTTTTCCTTTATTATCAACCATAATTTGATAACAAAACCACTACTCAATTATACTGGTTTTAGTGAAAGTGTAACGTTATAAATTACTAATACCAAGAATAAGTTGCTCATATTTTACACCCGCTAAAGGAGGATAAAAACACGGGATCCCTTCCACATCCAAAAATGTAACAAATGATGTGCACGAGGAACCTACTACAAATGCTTGGGACGACGAATGGTGGAAAACCCATATGGACAAGATAATCGAGTTGTGCAAGACTTATGACATACAATGAGCTCTTTCCGTATGATTACTAGAAGTCTATCGTATTACTATGTTATGTTTCAGAATAATTTATATACATCCCTTTAAAAACTTAAACCATATCCTTATCTCTACCCAAACGAAGTTCCCTTTTCGTTTATGGGATAAAAAGTACCTTCTATGTTTACTAAAAACACTGTGATAGCCTACCTATATATGACCGCATCATAATTCTCAATCCTACAACTATACCATGATCATTTAAAAGTCTTCAGGCCCGTTCATTACTACAACGTACCCTTCATTCATTTCACATGACACATGCATCGCAACGCGCGCGAGTACCCACTAGTGTGTGTGTGTGTGTGTGTGTGTGTGTGTGTGTGTATATATATATATATATATATATATATAAAAATGGAACGGTTCAAATGCAAACAAAAAAATTTGAGAAAACTCTTAAACTAAATATAAGCACTTGATTTGATTAAGATCAATGGTTCTAGTTTTTTTAAATAAAATTACATATTTGTACTTGTGTGAGACCCTTTTTAACATTTTTTGAACCATGTATCTTAGTCAAATCAATGGCTTAGATTTGGTTAAATAGTTTTATAATTTCTCTTGATTTGAACTCAACCTTATATATATTTGTAACATATGTTTTTTCACGGCATAATGATGGCGGAAACTTACTATGTTCCTTCAAATACCATATGAAAGAAATACATTTTTTTGATAGTAAAAAATATAACTTGCAACAATTTAATGAGATCAACCTAGTTAAGAAATGATAACCAAAATTACTTATAAAAAATCCATTTGGTTCAACCAAACCAACATGGCAGCCTGGTCATGTTCATAGCATCATATATGGAATTAGGCTATAACCCTGTGTATTATACAGATTGACTAAAAAGATAGTAAATATACTAACAAATAGTTAGGACCTGTAAAACGTTAACTAAAAGATATGATTGAAATTACGTATGAGTAAATACTTCGATTAGCTGATAAAACATTTTATCATTTTTAAAGCTTTAGTTTTAAAAATTTATTGCTTTGAAAAAATTTCATTTTTTTATCAATATCTCCTTGTTTAAAAACTCTAGGTTTATTTTGTTAAAAATACCTTTATATAAAGCTTTTATTTTTTTAAAAGATTGATTTTAAAAATATTTTATTTTTTAAAAGAGTTTTGTTGTTTTAGAAAAAATTCATAGTTTTAGACAATTTTGATTTTGAAGAAATATAATTTTAATCAAAATACTTAGTTTTAATCTAATGAAAAAATGTCTTTTAAAAATTATGGATTTATAATATAGAGAGAGAAAGAGAAAAATATAGAAATTAATTATTTTTTAAATGAAATAAATAGTTTAGACAAAAATAAATGAAAAAATTATTGTAAGAATGCCTGTCAGAAAATATAAAACATTACTAGAATAGACTAGGATTGAATTTACTTGAAAACTCATTTTAATTTCTCAAAAGTTTAAACGTTTATAAAAGACCAATCTCTGTCACTGTAAATGCTGGATTCCAAAATGAATTGTATTATAATAAGGCTTATCTTCCCCAAGAGCTCATATCAAAGATGATCTTCAAAGGCATCCTTCGCCGATCGATTAGATGAGACTCATACAATATTATTTTTTTTATATAGAACTATACCATTAAATCATAAGTTTTTTTTTTTTTAATTTGAGTGTAAATCACAGAAAGTGTCTTATTTTTATTTTGATTTCATACTATTATACATAGGTAGTATTGAAAAATTACTCCCCTATATTACTTTTTTTCCTTTTGATATAATGCATTTAAGTAGTATTATATATTATATGTAGAATAAAAATAAAAAAAACCAAATCTAATGAAATCATTCGAATAAACTACTAAACACCTTCAAAGTATTGTAGTATAGTCACTTTCGATTTTAACGTCAATGATAAAAATAGATTAGTTACGAAGCACGAGTTGCGGAAGGTTATGAGTTGTTTGGGAGTAGAGCACACCATCGGAGAGTCGTAACATGATTTCTTTGATGAATTTGAGGTGATAATGATGAAAGGATCCAATTCAATGGATGTTTTGTGATTAGTAACTACAAAAACTATTAAATATTATTTACTACATATATATAATATTGTAGTAAGATGATACTACATATTTGTAATATAGAATCAGTTCAACACGATACTTTATTTGTTTTTTTAACATATAAATATTATATTCAATTTAAAGATAAAACAATTTTTGATTTTATAATACAAATAATTTTAAAAAAATAATAACATATTAAAAATTATAATCGTTTAAAAGAAACATATGAGGGGTTCTTGAGTATATAAACTAAAATGAGTTCTCAATGGATCGATTCTCTCCCTATATAATTTAAAAGTCATTAACGAAAAATTATGTAGAATCTGTAATCTATATCCAGTTCTTGCAATTTACTGCTTCATCGATAAGCACAAACCAACTTATTGATAAATTCCTTTCAACTTTACAAGCTATACCATTACGAATGAAACTAGTATACAATATATACCGTATAATAATTTGTAAATCAATAAGACTAAATTAACCTTGACATACAGGCTTTGTTATGTATAATAATATTGTGAGCATACATAGTTGGCCTTTCTGCAATACATGCAAGCACAGGGCGCTTATGGTTTAGGTGCGGTAGTAGTGGAACATATGCCGGTTGAGCTAAGAGTTTGGTAGTTTATATATCGGCTAGGACCGGAACTGTGTCGAAGCCCTTTAGGCAAGCAACCGTCCACATGACCTTGACCTTGATTATCTGCCCCACTTGCTTTAGGCTTGTACATCACATATCCTTGTTCACCTTTTTCCTCCAACGGCCTCATGGCGCCAACACCACAACCGAATATGGTGTTGCTGGTGGCTGGAGGAGATATTAAGAGTCGGAGGAGAAGCATTGCTACCATGATGAAAGTAGTGATCATTAGTCTAGGCATCTCGATCGTACGTGTTTGAAGTTGGCAAATTAAGGATATGATGAAGTTGTTAAATAGGGTAGCTCATATATAGCTTACCAAGCAAAAGTGTAAAATTAATCTCACTCGTGATTCTTTTAACGTGTCCTAAGTTTCTTAGTCAATTAAACCAACTCTTCCTAGCTCTTTCCTTATCTCCACTCTATATATATTAAAATAATAAGTCTAATTAAAATAATAGAAAAAGAAAGAAACCAAATAGATTATTTATATATGAAATACGTACTTTAAAAAAAGAAATCAAACATTTAAAAAACTTATAGGTTTAGAAGTCTTTATAGAAAAAGCCTTTTGGGGCTAGAAAATATCTATGTATGGTTGTAATCAACAATTTAACAAATGGAACGCTCATCGATAGACTTTATAAAACTTTTGTTTTTCAAATCAAAAAGCAGTAACATTATTTAAACTAAATATAATGATAACGTCTTCCTAAAGCAAAGAAATTGACAAATCATTTTTAAAAATACGTACGTGTATCATCAGAGCTTCTAGCTAGTTCGAATCTTACAAATTACAAAAGGAACCGGCCAGGTCGATCACCCAACCTTCATGACCATCAGCCAAATCTGGTCCGATCCCCAACCGGGTCACCGGTCAACACTGCATTAACCAGAATCCGCGATGGGAGGATATTTATTTACTTAATTTCAATGTTTTTAGAACCGGATCGGACGTCGAACCGGACGCCTTATTGTTTTATTGGTCGGACGGTCGGACCGGATTTAAGAACCTGATGACGTCATAATTATATATATGGTATATTATATATATAGTTCAATATTAAGTAATTTATATGTGTATTTAATAGTTATATATAAAACTTAATAATAATCTTATGTCTAACATACTAATTTATTGTTCAACCCCTCGTTTTACCCATTAAAATAAAAGAAAAAATCAAAATCCGGTCCGACCACCGGTTCGGTTCCCGGTCAGACCACCGATTCAGGACGAACCCTCCAAAACGAACTGGTCTGAACCGGTTCGGCCCACCCTCTTATTCCCGGTCACACCGGTTCGACTGTCCCGTCCGATCGGTCTCCAAATTAATGCTTAATTTAGTTGGATGAGTTTGAAAGTCAACCATGGCATCTTAACAAGGGCAGCTGTTAAACTATGGGACACGTATTCCAACCTAAAAGCTAGTGCTGGATTTTGTAGTTGAGCTGGTAGAATTAAGTGTTCGCCACGTGGAAGATCCAGTCCAAGAACTATAAAGCCATGTAGTCTGCAGATAAAATGAGCATATCTCAACCACCTCATACGCAAAGCTTGTGAAATTAATGACTCATCCATCTAAGTAACACCAACAAATATTAATAATTGCACTGCATTACACTTTAAGACTTTTGATAATAATTTAATTTAATATTTTATAATCTTGAGTTAACTTGTCACATATTTCCATCAAGCTTATATTTTGCTCTAATTGAATAAACTTAATTAGAAAGTTTCTAATATAAATGAAGAAACTACTTAATAATCTTAACATGCTTGGATGTTTTGTCTAGTTTCGGTTCCTGTATATTTTTTTCCTTCTATTTCTTTCGGTTTCTTTCAACTAGCTCATTTGGTAAAATAATTGGTTTTTTTTTTAACTTTTAAGTTCAAATTCAGATATCATGTAAATTAGTATGTAGTAATTTAAAAGGAGTAAGATATATATATTTTCTCTTTGGTTTTTAATTTAACTAGTTTTTTTACCCCCACGCGTTGCGTGAAAAAGTATATACTATAATTGACACGACTCATTCCAAATAAAGTTTACGTCAAACATGCCGCCAAATGATTAAAACGTGTTATATTTGACCCGACTCATTTTCAGAAAAAATTAACATGAAAACGTAAAGCAACTCAAAAAGTACATAAAGAAAGTCCAATTTTAAAAAAGTAATTAAAATGTAAGGCCCATGTGTTGCGGGGGAGTAGTACAATTTAATAGCACGTTGCGACGCGTATACGAACTATGTTACGCACGCGCGGCCTAATAATTAGAAAAAGTAATCTAAATTAAATAACTATTAGAAAGTATAAGGAAAAAAGTAATTTAAAGGAAAATAATGTAAGAGAAGTAAAAAAAGCGAAGAAATAAAAAAAATGCACAAAGCAGGAACCAATCGAAACTTTAAGGTTAATGAAATTTTAACAAAGTCTAAACTTGGGAGAAACTAAAGGAAAAAAAATGATTTGAGGACGTTATGTGACATGTGGGACGGCCGGTAGATTTACGATGAAATTTCTAAAATTGAGCCATGACTTGGGAAAATCAAACTTCCATCGAGATCAAATCCAAATCACGATATATGTCTCATGATCACATACATTTGAGATGACTACCACCAACCTTGCTAAATGAATAGTAGTGTATGTATAGTGTGGCTTCTTATTAGACTTACAAGAATTCAACCTATTAATACATGTGTTCTTTTTCAGTTAAAAAGAAATATTCATTGGTCACAATCTGATGCTTCAAACTTGTGTATCTGAATTTTCTTTCCATTTAAAACAAAGAGAAGGGTTGGCAAAGACGTGGCTATCAGCAAGCGTATATCACCAACAGGTATCTTTAAGAGGAGTACTATTCCAAGTTGTAAACTCATATTTATAACTAGGTGAAATCCGGTACGCGCGTTGCGCGAAATTTGATTACAGTTTTACTTGTTTGTACACACGACCTGATTACATACAAAGGTTTTAGTTCATCGGCTACCAACATTGTGATCATGCTATGTTTTATCCAAAAGTTACTTCCTGGCTATTTTTACAGTGGCATGATCTGCCGGATTGTTGACTACAAAAGGCGGTTTTGTCTGCAAAAGGTGGTGTTGTTTGTGCAGGCTGTTGGTATGTTCAAGTTGCCATAGGTTTACAAAAGGTAGCATAGATATATACCGGCAACTTCAAAAGGTTTTTTATGATCCTTTTTACCCATCCTTCGGTTTTTTCCGGTTGTTGCGCCTATTTTTTTTAGAACAGAAGGCAGTTAGTAAGTAGTTATTTAAGGTATATTTCTGTATGTATTTATTTGGGTTTTTTTCTTACTTTGTTCGTGGAACGGTGCTCGTTTTGTTGATTGGCTTGGTTCACGCCTCTGTGTTACCGGAGATGTCAATGGAGTTGTTGGCACCAATGTGGTTGTTGATGTCTGCTGCGTGTTTACCTCAACGCGCTTAACCGTACAATGCAACATTCCTGTTCTACTGTTTTTCTGTACCTTAATATGGAACACTTCTTCTTTGTTTATAATCGAACGCAAGGTTGCATCTTTGTCTGGCGTTACTTTGTTATTCAGCTGTAACGGGTCGCCTTGAAGTACAGTTGGCACCAATATCGACCTGTTTAAACGACTAATTTTAAAATTATACAATGTTATTCGGCTGTAACGGGTCGTATTGAAGTAAAATCGCTGTCATTTTCGATCCACTTAAACGACTAATATTAAATTTTTACTTTATTTGCATCTCTTTTTTCAACCTGTAAAAACCACTAATTTTAAAAAGTATACTTCAATATTAAGTTGTTATGGGTTCTATTGAAGTACACTTGGTGTCAATATAGACCCGTTCAAACGACTAAATTTAAAAGTATACCATATTTATTTTTTGGTTCTAAATTCAATTAGCGCACTCTGTCTGTCTATAGTCTAAAATGGAACGGGTCAAAAGGATCAAATGGGTCAAAGTCGATCAAAATGGGTTTTCACTCTCTAAATCTATTTTAAAGTAACAGCTTAAAGTTTTCAACTCCCAACTACTTATTTAAGAGCCATTTAAGCAATTAAAAGTGTTTTTAAAGGAACAAAAATCAGTTGAAAATCGTATCCAACCGGAAACTACCTGATACTTCTGAAACAGTAGTCTGTACATTGCCAATCCTCTCACTTGTGTTCAAACCTATCATAATTTCCACATGTTTGAGTACCCAGCATAAGCACAAATTTGATAAAGATAAAGAAATTATCACATGCTTTTTTGCATTTGTGGTCAGTTTTTATTAATTTAAATAACGACTCCGAACAAAATTAATCTTTTGACATTAAAAACAATTTACCTTATGCCTACTTAAAACTGCTTTCATTTTGACTTCTTTGTCATAGATTTTCCTCAGTACACTTCACTACAAATGCAAAACAATCATTGTAAAACAACCAGCAAGGTTACGAAGGCTAAAAGTTACTACATTATGAAGTATAAACACAATAGGTGCACTTAAACCTTTTTATTGTCAAACAAAAGTCAATATTCATGACACAAATAAATTTTTTGATGCATCTATATTGAGTAATGGTGATGATCGGGTTACGTACTCGAGTAATGGAGATGACCGGGTGAGCCAGTTGCCTGTCAGTGATACAATTAACCATTAAAAAAATCTATATTGATGCATAGGTTATCACTAAAAACGACACAAATCACTGCCTTAAAAAATTTAATGCATTGAATGCATTTGAGTGATGCATCCAAGTTGTTGCTGCATGTTTGTACCTGTGATCTCAATTATCTAATTATTTACTACTACTCTCCTACAAAATTATTTAGAACTATTATCAAAGTAAAAAAAACTGATATATGACCCTGATGTTCTAACATTATAAAGGGCTTATAATATATGAAACCAAAAAATTTTAAAGGCAAAATATCTTTCTGCAAAAGAAAAAAAAGAATCCACAAAAAACTAATGCAAAAAATGAAATCAAAGGGAAAAAAATGAAGACGGATCAAAAGTGAATATACATGACATCAAATAGACCGAACTTCAACCAAGGAAAACAAAATTTACTTATACCTTGATTTCTGAAACTTGGCTTTTTTTATATTTTTTGAAGGTTCTAATCATTACTCATTAATGTGACTGGAATTGCCAACCACAAAGTATTAGACGAAACAAACTGATCATGTATAAGAGCTAATATGCGAAAACAACATAAATTAAAATTTACCTGCATTTATGCAGAACTTCTTCCAAGAGCCCAAACATACAATCTTTAGCTCATTAGCAAAATCAGCCTTCGTCAATTCTTTTTCCAACTGTGATAGCTAGGAATGAGTTTTATGTGTCGACTGAACTCTCACTATTCTAGCGTTGTCTACATCAAATAGCCAATGCAAAGTGCTACAAACAATACTTGCCCTCACAACTGAATTAATTGAAAACGGCACAACCCTAAACACCTGCAAATCCAAAAATAAGAAACAAAGAAGGATCGACGATGAAAGAGATACGCAATCAAACATTAAAAGCGACGGTGGAGTATATACAACGCAAAATATTAGAATACAAAAACCTTTTGCAACCAAAACCCTATACATGAATAACAATATGTTAGTGTTTGGGTTGAATAACTCAATTGGGCAACCCACCCGTGGCTCACCAACCAGGCTATCGATTAAACACCCTGTAATACATGAGATTTGTATGGTTACAGAGGCTGCAATTGAATCTTCCACTACCTTGAATCAACAACGACCGAAAGCAAAATCATAGAGTATAAATTTCTACCAAATTTGGGGTGAAAATAAGAAGTGGACTTATACATGGTGAATTATTGATAAATGATGGGGATGGAAGAAATTTCAACCACATGTGCATAGGCGCTTTTGTGAATTGTGATACCAACCGTTCATGATTGATGCTTCTATCGTAATCATAAGAGATTGGTTCCGCTTCTCCGGTCGGCAGCGGCACCCGGTACGATCTTCAAAAAATAACATAATCGATTGATATCACCACTTACATACAAACCTGGCAGCGATGATGGATGATAGCATGCATGTGCTCATACTCCCTAACAGCAGACAACCACCGCCATAACTCGGGTCACGGAAAGGGGAATACCAACCGACCATCATGAAGACACTGTGGCGGCGGTGCCGTCACCGACAGACACCGGACGGCACACCGGTAGTTCCTTCCATGACGGCGGCTAGGGTTCCCCTTCCTCAAACAAACCCTAACCACCATCGTGCACACACCACGGCGACGGTATCACCGTCACCGACAGCAAGCAAACGGAGGCCGGTTGGAACACCGACAATTCCTACGACGGCCGACGGCGACGGAGGCGGCAGCGGTTCCCCCCTCTCTCCACAAGAGCCCCAAACCACTCTCGCATCGGCGAGCGAAGAGCGGCCGGATGATCGGCGATCAACGCCACGAAACAGACGCCACCTAAGGCGGCATGCAGATACCACCGGCGGCGTCATCACCTCTACCGGCAACAACAGTCGGGACACACCGCCCAACACCAACACAAATACCGCTTCTCTCTGAGAAGATACCCATTTAAAAAAGGGAAGGGGGTAAAATGCAAAGTTTAGAAATTTTAGTGGCCAAACAACCAACTCAAGAAAAACAACTGCTTCTCAAGTTCATAGGATAATATGTAATATATTTTATTGTTATTTAAAAAATTAATCTTAACACATCCTTTCAAATTAAACATAGATAATGTCATTTAAATCAGAGATTACCTGGAAAATTTTACATTGGGGTTGGAAAATTTTAAGGATCGGTTCTCCATCGCTAATTATTAAATCTTTTTAATACGGTTGTCGTATTAGGCCGGATCACACAATAAGAAGATAAGAATCTAACAAATAACATTCAACACTAGGGATGTAAATGAGACAAATTAAGTTATGAGTTACTCAGACTGGCTCGCCAAAATCTCGGATCGAACCGAGCTTAAACAAACTCAAGCTCGAGATTATATTATTGATCGTTTAATAAACGAGCTTGGGCCATAGCTTCACATATCGAGCCCTCTTGAAATGAACTTTTTAGAAATAATTTTTACTTAATATATTAAATATATATTTATATATATAATTTTTATTTTAAAAAATTTTTGGTAAATATAATTAAATAATTAACAAGGGATCTTATAAGCTAAGCGCGAGTTTGAAGAATTCCAAACTAAAAGAACTTGAGTTTTAGAATTAAAGCTTTACACGAGACGAGCTCGAGCCTCACAATTAACACTCTAAGGTGATGTTTGTTTTTTCTTCAGGAAAATATCTGCAGTCTGCGGACCATATCTGTAGACATCTGCAGGAGAAGAGGCGGATCAAACGTCTTCAGTCTGCAAGAAGAAGACTGTTTATTTTTTAACATCTGCAGGGGCGGCCCGCGGGAAGGTGGAGGCGGCGACAGGGGCTGTAGTTTCGTGGCAGTGCATTGGGTTGGCTGGAGGGGGGCGGCGGCAACGAAAAGCAGTGAAGGGGGCGGTGGCTGCGATTTTGAGGGTGGGGGAGGTTTGGGTCGAGTTGAAGGTGGAGAATGAGAAGAGGGTAAAAGATAGAAGTGAATGATTTATGTCTGCCTCGTGCAAACCTCGCACAGATATTTTTTTAATAAAAGTCTTCCAAAACACAAACACTCTGTAGACCTCAACGTCTGTGCTCAGTCTGCGCGGCGCAGACAAAAGAGGTCAGAAAGAGCGTTTTTAAAAAAACAAACACCCCCTAAACGAGCTGAGCTAGGACAAAAGATCAAGCTCTCTTATGGCAAAGCAAGCCCAACAAGAGCTTTTACATACCCAGGCTTAGCTCAACTTATTTACATTCTTTTTTAACAGTCATAATAACATTCAAATAATCAAGTATTTAAACAAATAATCAACTAATAAATCAAATAATCTAATAAATCAATCTACTAATCAATAATCTAATAATATGTATCAAATAATCAACTAATAAAATAATTGACTTAATTATCCAAGCTTATTGTTTTATATTTGTTACTTATTTTATGAGGTCATTTCATGATATAAAAGTTGGTCTCAAAATTTCTTAGGGGTCATGTAGAATAAGTATAAGATGATACTATATGAGTTTGAGGGTTCTATTTATACCACTA
Source organism: Flaveria sonorensis (assembly GCA_025506505.1). Lineage (NCBI taxonomy): Eukaryota > Viridiplantae > Streptophyta > Magnoliopsida > Asterales > Asteraceae > Flaveria > Flaveria sonorensis. Next base: position 1,762,695 of record CM046436.1, on the reverse strand, counting down.
ATGATTTCAAGTTACGTGTGCAAAGATTTTCAAGTGGAGTAAATACTGCTAGTGACCACCCCTCTGATGTTGCCTTATCTGAGGAAACCTACAATCAAACATATGTGTCTAGATTCTCTTATGCAGAGAATTCAACCCTATTTTGTGTAAGGGTTTTCAAGTGAAGTAAGAATTATTTGTCGATATAGCTAACATTGGTTTCATGAAGTTGCCTAAGTGTCATGGTTAGGTCTCTCCCCTAGTACCGTTGATGAGGCATGTCTTTCTTGAAGTCCTTTGATCTAAGGATGAGACTTAGTCTCTAGTAGGACTTTTAATCCGTAGACGAGGTTTTTTTCTCTTGCAACTTATGAATCATAGGTGGCTTGTCTTGTGGTAGGACATGAGGCATCATGTCCCCTACTCTTATATTATATTTTTAACAAGATGATAATCTAACTCTTTCTCACATAAGCCTTTTTTATGATTGTTTTTTCACATTGCCCTTATCTCTTATCCTTTTAGTTCTCTCCTTTTTCTCGCACCATCATGTAGATGCTTCATGACGCAAATCTTGGAACGCCCTACTGCAAGCAACCATTGTAGATTACTATCGATTAAAATCCTCACTAAATGCCAGTTTCTTCCCATCTCTAGCTTATGATGTAACAACACCAATTTTAGTGCCATTTTTTTCTATCAATGATAGTTACATGATTACTTGCCTATAATGTGCTACTTGATTACGTATGACTTGCATACTTGTCTATTATTATACATGCATTACTTTCACATTCGAATTAGTATAAATTACTTACATACCATCGTATTCACATCAATGCACACAGGTAACCCTAATATTATACATATCGTATACGGTCATCACACATACCAGTGTATATGTAACACCCTAGGCAAATCCCATATTAGTCGTGAACAGAAGAGATGTTTGATTCATAAGTAATGCTCTACTTTTAATATCAAAAATATGTTTTAGGAGAATTGGATAAGGATGAGAGGAACTCAGAGAGAAGAACTCTACATTTAAGCATGCTTGGTTGGTAGTAATCCAAGGATGGGTGACCCTTTAAGAAGCTTTCACTTAGGCAGCCAAAAGAAAATTCATGAGCTCCTTGTGAGCAAAGCGGATAATATTGATGGCATGAGAGGTTGGATGTTACAAGTTGGTATCAAAGCAACTCATGTGTCGTTTGGGATGATGAGGGAAACCTTATCAATGATTGTGAGTTCCCGGGTGTTCAAAGGGCCTCATTAGGCAAATCCCACATCCATGAATAGGATGGTGAGGTAAACCTCATGGAGAACGATGAGTCCAGGATGAGTTCTCGGGTGATTGTAACACCTTAGTCAAATCCCACATCAGCCATGGACAAAAAAGATTTAGGTTCATAACTAATAATCTGCCTCTAATATCACCAACGTGTTTTGGGCGCATTGCCTGTAGGCAAGATGATGACTCTACATTTAAGCGTGCTCGGACTAAAGCAACTTAAGAGGGGTGAGTCACTAGGAAGTTTTCACTCGGGCAACGAAAAAGGAGAACTTAAACACACACACACACATAGCGGATTAGACCAGCGCTTCGCCGCGGTACGGTTTTAATGTATACGAGAATATCACAATGATAGTTTTTATGGTTATAAGAGTTAAAAGATTTAATCTGATAATTTATACGTTAGTACTAACCGGCCGAAAAAAGATTACGTGCGAAACACTAATAAAAAATATAATAGAAAAAACTATAAAAAATAAATAACTCGAATCAGAGAAGAAAAATAACGAATACGTAGATTGTGACTTTATTATAATTAACGACTTTTATTATAAATTGGTTAAAAGAAATTTTGAAAAAACTTGAATACTTATATATAAAACTTAAAAAAAGTTCAAGTGATTAAATGTAAATTTCACATAACTCGAAGACTCAAGTATAAAATTTTAAATTTTTTTTTTCCAGGTGATTAAATGTAAATTTGACATAACTCGAAGGCTTAAGTATAAAATTTAAAAAAAACAAAATGAGTAGGCATCAATTTGAAAAAAAAAAGAGAAAGTGTTGTGTTTAACATCAAAAAATCTTTAAAAGTTTAAATGTAAAATTATTAAAAACAAAGTATTTTTTTTATTAGTTTGGAGAAAAAAATTACTATGACGACATTGGAAAAAACTTTACCTTCATACTCATAATCTTTTCTATTTGTTATATATAGTAATATCTTTTTCCGATCTGCATTAAACACAAATATATTTGGGTATTATTATTATTATTATTATTATTATTATTATTATTATTATTATTATTATTATTATTATTATTATTATTATAACTATATAAATATTTAGTAGTTATATACTTAAGTGTTTAAATGAAAAAAGTACTTAAATCAAATAGTATTAAGTTATAATAATATAAATAATAAATGAATATATTTTAATATTAATTTAAAGTATTATAAATACGATAGTATTAAATTAAATATATATTAAATAATGTATTAATTAGGAGAAATTTATTAAATATGGAAAAACTAACTATTATATTACAAATGTATCATCCTCAGATGATTTATATAATAGTATAGATAAAATAGATATAGATTATTATTATTATCATCATTAGTTTAAAAATATTTAAAATTTAAATAGTTAAGTATTCAAATTAGATACTACTTATTTAAAAAGTTATTATTATTATTATTATTATTATTATTATTATTATTATTATTATTATTATTATTATTATTATAAAAGTATTAGTACTTATATAGTTAAGTATTCTATTAAGATTACACTTATTAATAAATTTAAATGTTAATTTAAACTATTTTAAATGATAAAATATATAATGTAGTTAATTAAACAATCTCATATTATTAAATAATGTATAATAATATAAATTAGTTAATTAATGTATTGATTAGAAAAAGTTTATTAAATGAGGGGCAAAATAGGAATGATTGCATGTAACACTTGTACCTAATACTTAAGAAGTTGTATTAGGTATCTTAGTTTTTTATGAAATTACATTTATGTCCCAAGGTTATGCTTTATATAGTGTGTGTGTGTGTGTCTATATATATATATATATATATATAAACCTAATACCCCATGCAAACCCTACCATATCTTACACAACCTCAACCACCACCTTAAAGAATCCTTATACCGTACACTTACACAATCAACCCATCACACCACCAAAATTCTTGAACATCGATACCCTAACCTAAATCCAATGCATAACTATACACATATAACACACATACATATGCACACATGTGCATCATCCATGATTGTACAATACTTCTATATCCACACAACTTAGATGCCAATGTTCTTAGATAATTTAAACTTGTTAATGGATATACTAATATTTAGACACGTGACTATATATACATATTATATATAAATACAAATACACATAATTAACATTACCCTACACTTGACAGGACTCGTGGCCACCTTGTCCCTAGAGCTTGATTAGGGCCTATTTAACAACTAGAAAATGGAGAATCATGTATGGGATTACATATCATTAGCTCTTATTACTTGCCTTTCCCTAAACCTTATACCCTATTACAATCGATCTTTACCTATGATAACTACACGCACAATGACCTAATACCTTATGTGAAATTTGTTTATCACATGGGGTGGGAGTGATTTAGAGGCCAAAAGAATACATTGGGTATCTTGAAACAACACTTTCACCCTAGAAAGCTTAGTGGGCTTGGCGTTAGTAGCTTGAGATACTAAAAGCAATACATAGAATGAGGTTAAGGAAAGAATCAAAGTTTTTAGGGTTTAAATGCATCAAAGTTATTCACAACTTTAGCCATAAAGAATTTAATAGATTGGATAAAAAGTCTTTTTCAGGTTGTCATACCCCACCTCAGCACGCAACAAAAGCACAAAAGTGCGACAAGACTGAATATCAAGAACAACATTATTTACAAGAAAATATTAAAGTCTCCATACATTGAAGGTATACTCTATAATCCGGGCTTCTAGAATTTGGTACAACTGCTACGTGAGATTCTTCAAATTGTATAACTAGCCATGCTATCTTTGGTTTCTGGTTCTCAAAAAACATACTAAAGTGTTAACTAAAAATTGGTGAGTTTGCAACTTTATAGAAAACAAAGTTTAACTCATATGATGCAATTAAATAAGTCACAACTAATTAACCCTGTATGTGGTTATCTAATCCCATCTAATATGGATTGAATTCCCAAATAGCAACACTTGAAACTATCAAAGAGTATAATGTGCGGATAATATGGCGTGTTGACACTACAAGCTCAGCGGCACTGCACGCCTCAGTGTTTGTTTGCCTATATATAGGACACACCATATGTGGGGGATTCCTCAAGTAGTACTACCCATACGATCCGTTGATTCGCACTGAATTAATGGTTGTGTAATAATGATAGCTGGTGCATGTGCATAATAGTAAAAAAAGAAAGTCTTACATAATTACACATCATATAAAATGAGTATGCTTTTCAACCCAAAAGTGAATAAAAAGGGTATACAAAAAATCACATGGGTTCTCTGATGTGCTCTAAAATATACATAGAAAGCCTATCAAAAGCCCATCAATTATTCCTAAGCATCTTCCTTAAAATGATGAAAATAAACTTAAAAATGTTAAATTGTGTTTTCAGGTGTTCAAAAGGTCAAGATGGACAAAAGAAGCATACTTAGCAAGAATTTGAAAAAAATCAAACTTTGAAGTCCAAGCATCGAGCCATGCCTCATTAAGCACGCCCCCATGACCAGCCTGAAACACTCCCCCGCGCTTAAATTAGCACACCCCCGTGATTGGACATCTGACAAGACAAAATGTACTGTCCCCTAAAAGCAGTCGCGGGATCGTGCCCCATGAGTCACGGGGTCGTGACCCACCCCAATCACGGGGCCGTGCCCCATGAGTCACGGGACCGTGACCCACCCCAATCACGGGGCCGTGCCCCACCCCAATCACGGGGCTGTGCCCCATTAGTCACGGGGCCGTGCCCAACACACTCTGCACGTACGAACCGACCAATTTTCGTAAGCATTATACTAGCACAGGGTCGTGCTTAAACACTCCATAAAGCCTATAAATAGAGGCTTAAGATCATCATTTGAAGAAGCTTTTGGTAGAGGGTTACCCTGCTGATTTCTCTTGGGAATCAAGTCTTAAAGACAATTGGGAGGCTCGAGAGGGGCATAAAACACTTGGAAGCAGCTCGGGATTGTCTATACATCATCCATTATGAATCCCCAATTTGATTGTTCCATTTCACCGATGATTTTATATCTATCTTCTATGTTGTTTGTTGTTATGTTCAAGCTCATTATGAGCTAAACTCTCATTATCATCCTAATTGGATGAAACTTATGTATTTTATGATGAACTAATGGTGTGACACATGTTATTTTAATGTTATAGAAAGCATGGGTAAACTTTTGATAGGTCACATCTATATTTGAACGGGAAGTTATAAACTTATGGTTTGTAATTGTGAATGTCATACAAGGTTGAAAAACATATGAACTAGCTTTTATTCGTGAAACCGGTCTTCATAACAAATCCATGGCTAATGAACTAGAAATGATTATTAGAAATCGTATAACTTTAGCTTTTGGATTATTCACGGGTTGTCTTTTATTAGTCTGAGAACTTTATAGTAATTGTTATGGTTTTCTAAAATTAATTTTAAAAAGGAACTTAATCAACTCTCTTTCTAACATTAAGTTATGTTTTCAAAAATCGTACCTTGAATGGTTACATGAGTTTACCTATATAACTAGTGGCTTGGAGGATTAACATTTTAAGTTACTCGATGTTGGTGTCCTTATGACTACGGAGCTGGCAGACGAGAAATTTGCGTTGGCTCACGTTTATAAATATTAACATAACTACTTAAACTTATATCTTTAATCACACGATAATATTCATCACAGTTATATAATTGTAATCTAATTAGGATGATAGCCTTAATTCACTGTTTTAAAACACAAAAGTCTGAATTTTATTTTTACTTTTACCTTAATTATTGTTTTTAAATACTCTAGAAAGTTTGGTTACATCAATGCAACTTTTTATTTTCCTAAAACAAAACTAAATCCGATAGTCAATTATAAAAATTGTTGAGTAGACTCGGTGTGTTCATGGATTGATACCCGGTTCTTACAAATACTATATTACCACACGACAGGTACACTTGTCTTTTATGTGTGTAGTTAGTATAAGTAATAACCAATTAAAACTAAATCTGTGCTAATATCCATTATCAAAATATATACACCTTTCACATGCATCATTTTCTTACAAGTATCCATATATCAATATTGAGATTTCACACCTATGTGTAGGATTTCACCAATGTAATCATAATTATACCCTTAATGTTAGTATTTAACAATACAATATTGCTATCACATGTGCGATTGACCTCTTTGTATTAGCTTAGTGAGGTTTGAATAGATTTGTAAATAATTAATTTTAAAATAAAATATTTAATGTATAATGATTGAATAAGTAAAGTTTAAATATTATAATAAGAAGATAATTAATTTAATAATTAACTATTTAAATAACTTTGATAACAAATAATTAATTTAATAATTAATTCTTTAAAATATTTGTAAAATATTGATTTAATATGATCTGAAATAATTTAAGTTTAATTTAAAGTAATTTTACAAACTTCAAAACTTATAAATGAATTTATACTAATTATAACTATTAAATAATAAAAATGTGAAATTTAATTGTTTAGGATTTTCAAAAATTAAAAAATGATTTTTAAAATAGATTTAATTAACAATGTTAAGACTTATAATGCAGTAGTGTAATATAAAAGACAAACCAATACAATCAAACATAATGACTGAATTGACTCGGTCCGCAGATGAAGACTTATAAAATGTATGATTCCAGTTTTAAATACCACACGAATACACAAATAGAGTGGGTTTGTCAAACCAATATATCTATCATTGTTACCGTGGTTGCATGAATTAATGATTATGTTCTCATCAAGTTTATCTAACTATGAACATATAATTACAAGTAATAACATAACATGTTTTGAATTGAATTTTGGAAATAGCATAACAATGAATATCAATGATTGAATATTGAATCACATGATTTTTTTAAAATATAAAACACATAAAAAAAGCTATGAATACTCACATTGTATAATGATGGTTGTAGGGTTCATAAAAAAGTTTGAATGTTCAAGAGTTAAGGGTAATGTCCTAAAGGATAAAAAAACAATAACTTGAGATTGGAATTTATTACAAGAAGTTAGGACGTTTAAAAAGTACCAAAAGGCAAAAACTAGATTGAAAAATGATTATTGCACAAATTTTAGATTCAGGACAAAATGTTTGATACATGTTTGAACAGGTTTTAAAAATATCAAACGGTTTTATAAAATTATAAAAATTTACAGTTGACTAGTTCAAAGTCTCGCATACAACTTTCATTTAGGAACTTTTTTTATAAAAGGACCCGAAAATAGGTCAAAACAACAGCACAAGACAGAAGATGCTGAAATACGCACTTATCTTGTGAAGGCTATTATTGAGTCGTCCGATTGAGTTTAAAGATGTATAAACTATCGTTAAAAAGGTAATTGGATGAACTTAATATTGGAGTGATTGTTGAGCAGTATTAATAATAATAAACATAATTAAAAACTTTTTATCAATTATTATCTTTAAAGTGATACTTGTCTTAACAATACTTTTAATTTAATATTATACTTTAATATTTGATAATTGTCATGATATATATGTATATATTTCATTCCGTTGCCTCATATATATATATATATATATATATTAGATTATAAACCCATGTAATATACGAGTTGTATAATAGAGTTTTTTTTAATTGTACCAAATTTTAAAAAATATAATATAGAGCGATACAAATTTACATAACTGAAGAAAATTTTTTTATGTCTAGTAATAATAAATAAAAATACAATTACAATTCAAAAATCTATAAATACTTTTTATACACATCATTTGTTTTATTTGTAATTTTACTGTCTTTATCAAATATCAATAGCTTTAGTTTATCTTTATGCTTAACTACGGACCACGACACATACGGTTGATCATTCTAAAGGAACTATTAACATCCCATGGTAGACAACTTTAAATTTATTTCTAAGATAATATCAAGGTATTTGAATGCATTTTCAAATTGAAATTTCAATTTTGCAATGAAAAAACATAATCAGTTGCTTATAGCTCCATTTTGCATTTATCAGGATAACCGAATTTCTTGCACATAAATTATCGAAATATTTTAATTACCCTCCTCAAATACTTGAGAGGAAATACTTGGAACTCATGATTGAGATTTAATTTTGTAAAGAGGATGCAAGGGAATTAATTAACTATTAACTTTAAAGTTTAAATAAAAGAAGTTACTACAAAAAAATAAAAATAAAAAATAAAAAGCATTTTCTAAGACAATCAGATACAAAGCAATTATTGAGACTAACTATACCACCATCTAGGTGAACTATGAATGATAATAGAACTCAAAAGTGCTTATAATATATAATGTTCAAACTAAGCATATAAGTATCATGCACAAATAAGACAAGATAGAGAAGATCCTTACAACTTCTTAACTTCCATTTCTTGGAGATGACATCTTCTAAACTATCTAAATGAGAAAAGAGACTTAAGAAAAGGTTCAATAAAGTATTAGTAATACCATAAGAAAGGCCTGATATATGTGACAAGTGTTTTGCATTGATATAGATCAGCCTCTGTTTTTTGGTTCAACAAAAGTAAGACAACAATTGGGAATCTCAAACAAGATAATATATATAAGTTTCATTTCAGAATTTCAATAAAACATAATTCAATTATAGCATAAACTGAATTTACACACTGAAGCCATATTATTCTTTTATTTTATAATGTACCAACCTCAGGTTATAAATCCCTACATTAATGTCTTAAGGGCTCCTTTTATTCTTAGCCACACATTTGTTAAGAGACTGTTTGGTAATTTCAGAATGATTAAATGCTGAATCATTAATAAGTCTGAACCATTAAGAGGTCTGAATCATTAATAGCTAATATAGAACTTAACTATTCAAAGGCAAATGCCAGACCAATTTAGATAAAAGGTCTTAACCATTTAGCATTAGACCTCTTAACCATTCAATATTAATATAATGCTTAACCATTCACGAAACAAACAGTCTGAACCATTAAATGCTGACCATTCAGACATCTGGACCATTAAAAGACTGATTCAGATGATGGCAAACAACTCTTAAGACTATCTCCGCCGGTTAAGGTTGGGTTGGGCACTATTTAGTAAGAAAAAATAATAAAAGAAAAAATGGAACAAAAAAGGGAAACAAACAGTAATTAAAAAACCCCCAACTTGTGCCAACGATAATAATAACATGTTTAACCTAATGCAGCTTAAATTGATACATAACTCACAAACACATTTCAAAGTATCATAGAACAATATATTGTAAACAATCAATTGATCTAAAAATGGATCCGAATTCAAAATTTTAGTCTCATGAGAGGCAACGAATACTCAGAACAATACCTTGCGAACCTTCAGTTGATCCAAAGGAGTTAAATTCCAAACCTATGTATCCATGAGAGCAAATGTAACTGAATCAGGACCGCTTCAAACAAAAATTCAAATGAAGCCCTTGGACCTGGTCGCTTCGTAAAAATTCAAATCGATGAAGCCCTTCAAATTAAAAGAAAACTTGATATGTTTTTCACTCATTGCAGTAGTTTGACACCCTTCAAATTATATCAATGAAGCCTTGAACTTGGTTAGCTTAAAAAATCAATTTTGGGACCTCCGAGTGGAAGGAGTCTCATCTGATGATATTGATAAGGATCCAATCATAATCTACGTCATCATCTTGCCTTGCAATTACAACGTTGTTATGCTTCAAACCTCAGAGATGGTGGCATGTGGCGGCAGTAGAAAAATTTTTAGGGTTTAGAGAGAGAGATTGAGGAAGATAGAAATTGGTGATGTAATCCATCTGAAAAAAGGAGCGGGTCAACAGGTCAACAATCCGCATAAAAATTTTGGATCAAAGAGTTTAGGCGGGAAACCTAAACCCTAAACCCTGTATATTTATTATGAATATATATATATATATATATATATATATATATATATATATATATATATATATATATATATATATATATATTCATAAAATATACAATAATTACATATCAGTTAAGTATTATAGTATTTAAGCTAAAACACATATCTAAAATTTACATATATACATACACACATATATATATATATATATGGGCCGGTTACTTTACAAAGTGTAATTTTAGTGCGAAGCGTACGAAGTCACCAGGGCGTAACACGTGTTTTTTGACGTAAGGGTAGTTTCGTCTGCACCATAATTACGCATAAAAGTTATATAATTATGCAAGTTATATTCATAATTACGCAAGTTATATCTATTATTACGCAAAGTAATATTACTCACATTATAAAAACTAATTACACAAGTTATATTTATAATTACGCAAGTTATATGATAATTACGCAAGTTATGTTCATAATTACGTATTTAATAATCACGCAAGTTATACGCACAACACATAAACTTTTTTAACAAAAAAGTGTTGATTTTTTAAAAAAAGTATAGCAATACTATACTCAAATTAAAGAGAATAAAATGCTCGATTTTATGGTGTAATTTTTTAAAAAAAAAATAATGTCGTATAAAAAAGTTATATATACCTTTAAAAAAACTGGGGGAATTTAAAAAAATCAATAATTGTAGGCTATTTCCGAATTTACCCCTGCAATCATCATTCCATGCGTGAATATTTCTCCTTTAATCTAAACCATCCATCTCTTAAAACAATTGCTAGAATTACTTCGCAAGATTTTTTGACTAAAACAATGGCTATAATTACTTCGTAAGATTTTTTGACTTTGTATAGTTAACTTTCTCTTTATATATGTGTACATATTCGTGTTTAGTCAAATAAGTACTACAATAAAATTCTTACAATATTTGTGATAATGATGATAGTAGTAATAAAAATAATATTAACATTGATAATAACATTTTTTTATAATAACAATTATGATTATATTCATATGTTGTTGAAACAATAGTATCAATATTAATAATAATATTTTACCATTTATTAAAATGCATGTTTATTATTTCTACTTGACGTCATAAGTCTATGTAAAAATATTTGTTATCTCAACTGAATTTAAATATTTGTTGATAATGGTCACACTTGAGTTTAACTTTTTAATAATAATCGATACTTTACATGTGTTATGAATATTTCATTCAAAATGATGGTTATAGTTACCATTCTCGATTTGTAATATTTTTACTTATTAGTTAAATGGTGTTTACGAAGCTAACTTATTTTAGTAATAATTATTTCAAATTTCATTCAATATCATTTTATGTTTAATGGTTCATATTTAGTTATAAATAACAGATTATATGTAACACACACTTGGACTCAACTCGATCCACACACTTGGACTCAACTCGATCCCATCATGTGGAGGAATCAAGATGATATCACAGTAAACATATAAACTCACACCTTTATTCATAGATCAACTGGCTATATATATAGCCTACATCCAACGATAACAATCAGAAAATACGGAACGAACCCTAAAACTCGCTCAAAGGCGATAGACTCGATCAAATCTAAACAACCCTGGAATACTAAAAACAAACGTGGGTGAAAACCCATTATTGGACTGGACTACTACTAAACCCATAACATAACTTGGACCCAAAACAAAACATAATAAAATAAGCCCATCAAATCCTCCCCTTAAACTGAAGAATAACTCAATCTTCCAGTTTAAGTTCTTGTACTCCCATCCATGTTCTCATCTGAGCAAACGTATCATTCTTCATCAGTTTGGTCATGGCATCTGCTAACTGGTCTTCAGTCCTGCAGTATTCAAGTTTCACAGCTTCTTCGTTCACCAGGTCTCTCAAGTAGTGAAACCGCACATCAATGTGCTTAGTTCTTCGATGCATTACCGGGTTTCTTGAAAGCTTAATACTTGAGTTGTTGTCACATAGGATCTCCAATGGTCCATTGATCTTTTCTCCCAGATCTTTCAGTAACCCCTTTAGCCATACACAATGACAAGCACACGCAGTGGCTGCTACATATTCTGCCTCCGTGGAAGACAGAGTGACGATATCTTGTTTACGCGAGCTCCAGCATATAGCAGCATTACTGAACAAGCACACATATCCTGATGTACATCGTCGATCTTCAACATCCCTAGCATAGTCACTATCCGTATATGCTACCAGCTTGTTTGTGGAGTGTCGTTCTTACATTAAACCATAATCGTAAGTACCTTTCACGTACCTTAGAACCCGTTTTGCAGCTAGCATATGTTCCTGCCTTGGATTTGCCATGAATCTTGAAAGTAAGCTGACTACATACATCATATCAGGCCGAGTCACTGTCAAGTACATCAGGCAACCAATTAACCTTTTGTACACAGTTGGATCAGTTTCCTCCCCTGCTCCAGACTTAGTGAGAACAGTTCCCGGGACAATAGGATTGCTTACTGAATTGTTTTCCCACATATGAAATCTTTCTAGGATTTCCTTTGCATATCGCTTTTGACAAATAGAAATCCCAGCAGATGTTTGTTGAACTTCTACCCTAAGGAAAAATCTCATATCACCTAAATCCGTCATTTCAAACTCTTGTTGCATGGATCGTTTGAAAGCTGCACACATCATAGCATCATTCCCGGCAAAAATCAAATCATCAACATATAAGCATACGATAATTACCTTCTGCCAAACGCGTTTAATAAACAGTGTGTGATCATATTTGCTCTTCTCGAACCCCTCTCGAATGAAGTAACCTTCTATACGATTAAACCAAGCTCTGGGAGCTTGTTTCAATCCATATAATGCCTTGTTCAATTTGTATACCTTTGTTTCTTCACCTTCTCTGATGAATCCTGCTGGTTGTTCGACGTACACCAATTCTTTGAGATCCCCATGCAAGAATGCACTCTTTACGTCTAATTGAAACACTTTCCAGTCTCGCTGAGCTGCTACTGCTAGTAATGCTCGAATAGTATCTCAACGTGCAACCGGAGCAAACACCTCGTTGTAATCAACCCCTTTCTTTTGTGCATATCCTTTCACCACGAGCCTTGCTTTATATTTGTCAACTTTGCCATCAGCATTAAATTTGGTTTTAAACAACCATTTAACACCAATTGGCTTTACCCCCATAGGTGCTTCAACAAGATCCCATGTGTTATTTTGTTCATTGCCTTCATTTCTGTTTCCATGGCTGCGACCCACTTAGCTTCTTTACATGCATCCTCATACGAAGTAGGATCATCTGATGTACTGTACATGGAAAACCCCACTCCTTCAATGTCTTCATCAGACAGTCCTTCACCTGATTGATAATCTTCCATCCACGCAGGGGGTTGACGAGTACGGGTTGAGGGTTCAGGTTGAGTTACAGTTCCACTCGGACCACTGTTGCCAGAATTAGGAGATTCATTTGAAATGTTATTGTTAGAACTCATACCAGCATTATCAGCATGATGTACATCAGTTGTAGCTGCTGGTGTTTGGTTCCCTTGAGTTTGTTCCAGTAGAGGTGAGATTGTGTCTTCTACAAGTACTGATGTACCACTGGCTTCATTTTCATTATCAATAACCAGGTCTTTCACCTCCAAATCTTTTTCACTCCAATCCCATTTAGCATCCTCATCAAAGACAATATCTCAGCTAATTACAATCTTCTGGTTCACTGGATCAAACAAGCGGTATGCTTTTGATTCCGTGCTAACTCCAAGAAGAACACACTTGTGACTTCTATCATCCAGTTTGGTTCTTAACTGAGATGGTATGTGCACATAACCAATACAACCAAACACCCGAAAGTAGTCAACTGTTGGCTTACTTCTGGACCAAATCTCCTCTGGTACCCGGCTGTCTAGGCTGCGACTAATACACCGATTCAATACATGACATGACCATTTGGTAGCTTTGGCCCACAGATACTTTGGCATCGATTTTTCTGCTAAAAGACAACGTACCATGTTCATGATAGTATGATTCCGACGTTCTGCCACTCCGTTCTGTTGAGGAGTGTTGGCAGCCGTTAGCTGTCGTTTTATGCCATGAATTTCACAAAATTCAATGAACTCCTTCGATGTGAACTCACCTCCCCTATCACTTTGAAGGCACCTAATTTTGGTTCCGGTTTCAGTTTCAACCATGGCCTTGAAGCGTGTAAAAAACCCAAATGCTTCTCCTTTATATGCTAGCATATACACCCAAGTTTTCCGTGTATAGTCGTCAATGAAAACAAGAACATATTTCTTTCCTGTTTGAGAGGCTGGTGTGATTGGTCCACACAGATCAGTGTGTATAAGTTGTAGTCTCTCAGTTGCTCTCCAGTTACTTTTCTTCGGAATCATGTCTCTTTGTTGCTTACCCACAGCACAGATCTCACACACCTTTGTCTTCTCGGCTACCTTGGGCATACCCGTAACCATTTGTCTAAATTGCATGGTTCTCAGAGCTTTGTGGTTCACATGGGAAAATCTTTTATGCCATATGTCAGTGTTGCTTTCACTAACTTGCATGCAATTTGGTGAGTAGGGCTTTGAAGTAGCATGCACAGGGAACATTCTATTCTTTGTCATTCTGGAAGAAATGATCAAACCCCTTGTAGGGTGATAAACATTACACTGCCTATCTTGTACCTTAAAAGTAACTCCCTTTTCTTGTAATTGACCAATACTTGTAAGATTTGAAGTAATTTCAGGTATGTAATAAACATTAGTGATCACCTGAGTTATGCGTTCTACACAAATCCGCACTTCACCCAAGCCTTTCACCCTTAGTCGGTAGCCGTTTCCAAGCCTTAAAGTTTGAGTATACGTTTCATCTAACTGCACAAACCATTCTCTTACACATGTCATGTGATTTGAACAAGCCGAGTCAAGGTACCAAGTGCCCTCTTTCTTAGTTGTCACTTCCTCCACCATAGCCATTAAAAGCAATTCATCACTTTCTTCATGTTCGGTATAGTTTGCAGATTTATCACCCATGGGGCATTCAAATTGAAAATGCCCATTTTGGTGACATCGATAACACTCCACAGTTGACTTATCAAACGAACCACGACCTCTGCCTCGTCCTCGACCATGCCCGGAACTGAACCTACCACGTCCTCTGCCTCTTGCACCAGCAGGTTCAATATCAGCCTTCAATACTTGCTCCTCAGGAACCTTTCATACAAGCTTCTGTTCATGTACCAGAAGTGAACTTTGTAGTTCATCTACTGTCATGACATCTATATCCTTAGATTCTTCTATTGAACACACCACAAAATTGAAGTTTTCTGTCAGCGTTCTAAGGATCTTTTCCACGATTTTGACATCCCTCATGTCTTCTCCGCAGACACCCATGTCATTTGCTATGACCATAGTTCTACCAAAATAGTCAGTGACAGACTCACCGGCTTTCATCTCGAGCGTCTCGAACTCCCTCCTGAGTCGCTGTAGTTGTGCTTGCTTGACCCTTGCATTCCCTTGATATCTGACTTTCATTGCATCCCAAATCTGTTTTGTCGTGTTCTTTTGAGCAATAGTCTTCAAGATGCGCTTGTCAATTGACTTGAACAAGTAGTTTCTCGCCTTCAAATCTTGGAGCCGCTTGGCTTCTGCACTTGCACGTTGAGCATCCGTCATTGTTGCACCTGGCCTCGGTGCTATGTACCCTTCTTCAACCACCGTCCAGTACTCCTTGGAGCGGAGAAGAGTCTCCATGACCAGACTCCAGTGGTCGTAATCCCCATCAAACTTTGGTACACTTATTGTTTGGAAATTGCTCGATTCCTCACCCATTTTCTCTCGTGAAAGTGATTGCTCTCTCTTTCTCTCTGTGAAATTGCTCTGATACCACTTTAAGGAATCAAGATGATATCACAGTAAACACATAAACTCACACCTTTATTCATAGATCAACTGGCTATATATAGCCTACATACAACGATAACAATCAGAAAATACGGAACGAACCCTAAAACTCGCTCAAAGGCGATAGACTCGATCAAATCTAAACAACCCTGGAATACTAAAAACAAACATGGGTGAAAACCCATTATTGGACTGGACTACCACTAAACCCATAACATAACTTGGACCCAAAACAAAACATAATAAAATAAGCCCATCATCATGTTCATAATGTTTTGCCCGTTAACCATGTTTGACCAACAGTTAACCAAGTTTGACCCGCACCCTGAACCGCCACGATATTATCATTAAAATCACCGCACCACCAACTCACCACGACCATCACCATCGCAACCCTCAACCACACATCCACTGCCAACGCACCACCACCATCGACACCTATCGCAACCGACAACCATCCCTACAATAGTCAACAGGCACAACTACAACCATCGCAGACCACCACCACAACCACCATCACCAACACAACTGCTATCACTAACACAACCACCATCCCCGCCGCCATACCCCATCATAACCAGTAGCAGCCTAAACCACCACCATCACCCTCGCCTTACACCACCATCGCAAATAATAACCACCAACCACAACCGATAGCCAACAACCCATCAAAATCGATAACCACAACCACCACTTACCACCGCCACCTTCAAGATCGAGAACCACCATTGCAGCCACCATCAAGAACCCACTAAACCGCCATCATTAGGGGCAGATACAAAGAGGTAGTAGGGGATGGGGGGGCTAGGCACCTCCTAGGCCTTAGGTATCACCTCACACTTCAAAATTTTATTTTATTTTTTTATAATTTATACCAATTTAAGTAAGTTGAGGGGCATTATTTTATTTTTGGGGCACTATTATGTGGTTCTAGGGGCACAAGCGTAGATAATTTTGTTTTTCCTCTATAAACAATGATAAATTTTATGTAAAATAGATAAATTTTAGCTTATTTTTAACTTGTATAATGGTAATGGTTACTAATTCAGTTATTCAAATAATTTCTTTCAAACATTAATACTGAACTTGGAATTTTTTCAAACAAGTTGTATTAAAAACATCTGATGTTATTATAAATTTATTTTGTTGACCCGATCTATTTTTATCCGACTCGTATTTTACCCCCCGTAATGAAAATTCCTGGATCCGCCCCTGGCCATCATCATCATCAACTTACACCACCTTCACAACCATCATCACAATCAACAGCCAGCTACCATCACAACAGTTGATAACCACCCTCAAGCACCTGCATTCATCATCCTGAAACCCCCAAAACTGCCACTACCTACATCGCCCCCTCCCTCGCGGCTGTTTTGCGCTAGTTGCGTCGCGATCGCAAGAAACTAACACCTATCATGTTTGGGATGAACAAATTAGTCTAGAGGGTGAGGCACTCGCTCGATCTCTCTCTCTAGAAACCCTGAAATGATAGAAAGAGAGGATAAAGATCTTATATAGGTGGGCCAAATGGGGGGGTTTGTTTTTTTTTTTTTGAACGGCTGATTGGATTACTTACTGTTCATTGGACACCCGACAATCTTCACTACTCAAATACGAAACTTGAGACCAATCTTAGCAGGAAATTCACATCAAGTGAGAAAACCCCCTGGCCCACCTGGAACCCTGCTTTATTTTTATCACAGGTGAGACTTGAACTCAAGACCTCCACCTATATTTATAAGATCTTAGAGTACTTTATTTTAACAAGTTGCGTTAAGGATCATTGGTAAATGAGTGGGTTTTGTACTGTGTCAGTTCGTACCGCGTTTGAACTCGTCTCAAGTTGCTTTTTAGATTTTATTTCATGACGAGAATAGTTATTAAGCATTATAGATATTGCAAGATTATTTATTTTGTCACACCCTCAAATCCAATTGCGGAGTTTTACCGCGAGGCGAGTGAACAAGCCATGATCCCAGTCATTAGTTACTTAGAATGACACTATATGCAACATTTAAAATAATTCAGAGTTTGAAACTTTAAAACATTCGCGGAAGAATTTTGTAACTAATTCAAACAAAAATTACTAAATGTAAACTGCGCAAAACACGCGCCCAAACCAAAGTAAGTAAGTATGCAATAAGTTAAAAAACAGATGAATGTTTGTTCAAAGTATGCATGACTCGTGCGTGCTGCTATGGTAGCTGCTAGTAACGACCTGAGAAAAGCATACTAAAGTGTCAACACGACGGTTGGTGAGTTCACGAGTTTGTAATCAACTTAAACAGTTGTGTTAGTAAAATATAAACAAGTGCATTGAAATAGATAGCTAGTCTAATTTCATTAGTAATAAACAATAGTGATTTCACGATCAAAGCTGACTATGTTTGTCTGTTTGCCTCCCGTCACGACATACCAAGTCGTGACGCTGTTAGTCGTTTAGGACAATATTGCACCCGCTTGACCTCCATTCGTACGGGTGGGGCTTGTCAGACCCAATAGTACTACCCAAGATTTCTCGCTATATTCCTTAATTAACGATCCGAAAGTGTAAGGGCTTTCAATGGTATATCACACTATGTCTTACTAAACACATGTTGTAATAGTTAAGCGTTTTAAAATAGAGTATGCTTTCTCCCCCAAAAAGAGAGTAAATAAAAGTGGGGCATTGAACTCACCTGGTGCGCAAATGAACGATAACAAAAGCTAACGATGAGTGGAAAGACAACCCTTCAAAGGTTACATAGAACACGCAAGTACATAAGTATGTGTACACAGAAAGCTTAACAACCCTAGGTGCTTAATAAACACGTTGACCCAAGGTTTTGGAAAACAAGACTCATTTGACCTAGTTGACCCGTTTGACCCGTTGGTGACATGTTAATTGAAATCTTGTTTGATCAAGTATAGCAACTCATACACATGATTATCATACAAGTTATTCACGTACACCACAATCATAAGTTCTATCAAGATCATCATTCTAACATAGCTTATCATACAACACATACGAATCTCAACCAATCAATCATGCTCAATACAGTTATAATTGCATCACAAGTAATAAATCATACATGGAGTCTAATCATGCACTACATGCCATGTGAAGCCACTCACGACTTCACATCCTAAACCCTGCCAATCCTACTAAGTACGGGCCTCAGATTCGCACGCGTGTATGACGATCATTATCACACTTCCTAACAAGATTCATACCAACTAACATACACAACAATTATCTATTATAATCCCAATCATGATTCCATAATCTCCTAACATATTCCATCATCATGTAGTATTCCATAAGAACCTAAATTTCTCAAGTTGTGCATCAAGCATCCATACAACTCAATTAACACAATCTACCATATTAGACATCATCAACAAGCATTCTAACATGATTCTAACATCATGAACATGCCCAATTCATAATATCCAATGATCTACATGAACAAAGTTTCCCTTTTGGGAAAGTAACACCCAAAATCCATCTAACACTCAATTCATTCATAAATTCATCAACTTTATACCTAATCAAGTTCATAACAATCATTTAAACATTATAACCATCATCAATTCATCATAATTCCCAAATCTCATACATAAAAGTTTCTACTTATAGCAAGGTATGAACAACGCATCAAATCCATGAATTTCTTGCATAATCCACGTAAACTAACATCAATGCAATACAACTAACATCATACTATCATCAAACAACATCAATTTCATGTTTAATCATGTTAATTGAACCAGGGTTCTTCATGAATCAAAGACTATAAAAAATCAATCAAAATCTAACCTTTAATCGTGTAGAAATCAAAAATTAGACTTGCTAACACCTTACAATACCCAATTGATGCCAAAATCGACTTATTGTGTGGTTTCTTGATCAAATTCGCAAGGAATGGGGTGTTTGGGATGGTTTACGGCCGCAAATGAGGGGAGGGGGCTAGGGTTGGGTTTTGTTCAACTTGAATTAATTAGAATTTGCCATTTAAACCCTCTTTAATCACTTTTTGTAAAAGTTAATATTTTTAGCACTTTTAATAATTTTTAACTACAAAATACAAGTATTATTAATCAACAATAATAATCATAAATATTTTCAACTAATAACAAAACACATGAATTAAATATTACACGTTGTCACGTTATCGAGTAAAATTCACAAATAATATTTAAAATTCATAAATCATATAACCACAAATTAATAATTAAATTATTATCTAATAACCATTGTTAATTATTATTAGGTCACCAACGTTCAACAACAACTAATGTGTGCTCACGACACGTGTATGCAAGACCTAACGGAACTAACGGAGTTTGGTAATAGAAAATTACCGGATGTCACATATTTCGTCATGTTTAAAATTTACCTGATAGTTTAATGTGTTAGGCACGTTAATATCTCAGTTATAACATCAAAAGTTTTTTGAGTATGTCGAATTTCAGGGTTGTGACACAAGTCAATGGTGTAATACATCAAATCAAACATAGATTTTAAGTTGGAATTCAATTAGAAGGTATCTTTAAAGAGGCCAGGGTGGGTATGGCAAATAAGACCTAATAGGATGTATGGTATGGTAGATAAAATCTTACGGAGCAAGTCTCATGGATTTTCAAGGTCAAGAAATAAAAAGCTGTCATGTTGTTATATGATAGCAGTGGTGGACGATATGCTATTAATAATTATGGAATTGGAAGATAGATAAGTTAGAATAAAAGTAGATGATTTAATAAGTATGATGGAGTCCATCATATTCACAAGAAAGGACGATGATTAGGTTTGGAAACGTGACAATTCGGGTAACTTTTCATTTCTATATTTTAGACATATCGTAATGGATGGGCTTCTTTAGTAAAGCTGGTTAAAAAATCTATATATATGAATGAAGTGACTACCTATTAAGGTGATTTGTTTTTACATGGAGACCGGCACAAAGCAGAATTCCAACTTTATCTAGTTTTTTAATAATATGTTTTAAGTTTCAGTCGATGCCATGTTAATTCTTTGCGTTAGGGGTGTCAAATATGTAGATCGTACTTTTATGGGATGTGTTTATGCAAGTGAAGTTTGAAAAAGGATTTCACGATGAAGTGAATTCGATTTCAACAACAAGAAGTTTCATCAGGTTGCTAACGACTTGGCTTTAAGTTAAGCCTCGATTCAAAAACTAAATCGTTTTATTCCATTTTTTATTCCACGAAGAGGTTCATGTGGAAATTGTGAAATGGATTGGTAATTAACATGGTTAGATGGTCTTTAGAAAAGGTTAAAGATGAAATCGAAACACGGTTTTTCTCGTGGGTCATGTTTAGATCTGAAAATCTCACAATGGTTGGTCATGTTAGCGAAAATCTCAAATGGATTGGTACTAGTAACTTTACAATTCAAAATCAGATTTTAAAACTAAAGAAACTTTAAGAAAAAACTATATGGGTCAACCTAACACATTCTAGCTCACATAAAAAATCATTTGACCCTAACCCATCATGTTAATTAACCCGCTATTTTTTTCACCTTTACTTGACATTAAAGTTAACTAATTTCTCCTAGAACAAATAACTAGGTTAATAATATAACTATCATATGTCGTTTTCAGATGTTATTTTTTAGTTTCTCACAAGTCTCTTTTTACTTAAAATAACATTCTAGTATAAGTTTAGCTACCTAATAAGCTATAGAAGCACTATGTTAGTTTAATCAGCTTGAAAAGTAAGTACGAATATGCCTTAACTTTTTTTTCGAACGACAATCAAAATTTCATTTAAAAACTACAATAACATGCCAGAAGCAAATGTGTGATAATCCAAGGTAATCTATCCATACGAAAATTAAAGAAATTGAGATTACACCAATCTAAAGAGTGTAGTTTTGCATGGCTTTAAGCGTTGCTTAATATATCCTCCGACACCTACGTTCGAAGGAATTGGGGATTTATCATTGAAAACTTTATCGTTTCTAGCTAATTTAATAAGTCAACACGTTCTTAAGTAGATTGCTGGAATAAGCATCTTGTGTAGTGGAGGTTTTGCCAATGACTTTGAATGCCAAGGAATATGTATTGCAACCAATGTTTTCAGAATCGGATCGGACGTCGAACCGGACGCCTGACTGGTCCGGTGGTCGGACCGGATTTAAGAACTATATGACGTCATAATTATATATATAGTTATATATAATTCAATATAAGTAATTTATGTGTGTATTTTATAGTTATATATAAAACTTAACAATAATCTTATGTTCAATATACTAATTTATAGTTCAACCCCTCATTTTTACCCATTAAAATCCAAAAACCAAAAAAAAATTCAAAATCCGGACCGACCACTAGTCCGATTCCCGGTCCGACCACCGATTGAGACGAACCGACAGCTCGAACCCCTCCAAAACGAACTGATGTGAACCGGTCGGCCATCCCTACGATTCCCAATTGAACGGAAAGGTACAATCCGGTCTTCAAAACATTATTTAGACCCTGAAGGGTCAAAATTTAAAAGGACCATGTCATTAAAGACATCATGTGATGAGGACGAAATTACATGTGCAAGCTATTTACGATAGTACAATGACAAGAAAAATGGTGAGTACACATATCATATCAAACAACAAAATTCAAATATATATATATATATATATATATATATATATATATATATATATATATATATATATATATATATATATATAAAATATATATATATATAATATTATAGATATAAATATAATTTTATATATATATATATATACACCTAACTCAATATACAATATTTATAAAATATATTTATATCTATAATATATATATATATATATATATATATATATATATATATTATAGATATAAATATAATTTTATAAATATTGTATATTGAGTTAGGTGTAAGGTTATAATAAAAAAAGTATTTAATTTAAATATATAAAAATAATTGTGGGCTTGATATGTGTTATTCTATTGTTTTAAAGAGGAGAGAATTTTGATCATGGTGACAAATACGCTATCTAGTTGTGTCTTATACGTTAATTATGTCAAATATCAGTTCATTGTGTCATATATTTACATATTAGTTATACGTATTATCATTGTGTTTTACGTTTTAGATAATTTTATGTTATTTTTTTTTATTGTTTCTATAGATTATATAAACTTGTTATCTATTATTGTGTTGTACCATTAGAAGTATATAATAATATACTTTCACCAATGTATAATTTAAAACTCATAGTTTTGAAAGAACATAATATCTTATTCTTGTTATTGTTTTTATAGATTATATACATTTATTGTTATCTATTATTGTGTTTTACAATTAGAATTACACAATGATGTTATTTCACAAATGTATTTTTCAAAACTCATAGTGTTCAATATAACGCAATGACGATAAAAAATCACAATAAAATATTTTGTTACTTTGTAATTGTTTTAATGCATTAGACTAATTAGTTGTAAATTTATTATTGTGTTTTACAAATTAAAGATACATAACAATGCTATTCCACCATTGTAATTTTTTTAAGTTTATCAATTTAGAAAAACACAATAGTATTCAGAAAAACACAATAACTAACAAAAATACATAATGACTGCACTAAAGACATAACGACTAGATATGAGTTTAAAATCGTAAAAAAATTATTATTTTTTTAACGATAAAAATGCTCGTTATTATGTTGTAATTTTTATAAAAAGTTAAAAAAATTATTATTTATTTTAAAATAATGTCGTACATAAAAATTATGAACGTTCAAGAAAAATAAAGAAACTTGCAAAAAGTTAACAATAATGGGTAAATAGCTATTTATAAAATACTTCTTTAATAAATTTTTCTTTATAATTTGATCTCAATTATTAATTAAGAAGATTGATGGTTGATATTATTTTTTGCACTTTTTAGTTTTAATGTTTTTTATATTTGAACGTTTCCCTTGAGTTAGTTCGGCAGATAAGTTTTTTCCTCGACACATATAATGACAGTAGTTATAAAACAATGACAACTAATTTTGTATGCATACGTTATTCTAATTTACTTGTTTATAAGGTGTTATAAATCTATGCTAGAAATGCAACTGAAACTTGAACAGACACACTTTGTTACTCAAGCACAGAACATTAAGGTATTAAGCTGACACGTCTCTAAAAGAAAGCTCATACATCAATCCGTCATCATTAGTCTCAATTCTAGGACTATCCTCATGAGAAAACTCACCTTAAGTGAAAAAACCCTAGACCACCTAGAACCCCCTCACTTTATTTTTATTAGATGTGAGACTTGAACTTAAAATCTTTTGTTTGTATGATGTACCTCTAACAGCTTATCCTTGTCAATTTTTTTTTTCAAATTGAACGCACACTTGAAAGGTTTTAATTGAAATTGATAAAATCTATACATCTTATATTCTAAAGAATTCTATATTTTGGGTGCGAACAAATGAACATAATTTGTTATTTTCTTTCATTGAAAGCTAGATTTTAACGTAGTGGAGTTGGGTGTTATGACAAATAAGGCTATGTCGACAACACCTATACTAATGATGCCTATAACGATGATATGGCCGCTCGAACAGGTGACCTGACGACATGTCATTGGTATAAGGTGTTTACTTTTTACGACCGGTCAAAGTATACGATGACACGTCGTCAACATAGACTTGGAGGGATGAACAAAGAAATGAACGGGTCTTCTAAAACATATCCCGACAAGGTGTTGTTAGTATAGTAAAAACTTTTTTAATGATTTTTTATCCTTCTATCCAAAAGACAAACAAAAATGATAGAGGTAGTTTTACCCTGTGTTGACGACATGCCATCAGTACATGGTATTTACATTTCTTCAATTATTGTTTATTTATAACTGTAAAAAAAGGTCGCCCTGTATAGACGACATGTTGCCAGGACATGTATTTTTTTAATTAAATGACACGTCCTTTTCTTAGACCTTATAGCGACGACGTTCGTAAGTATTGTTTGCAGGAACAAATTCAAGAGGGGTGACTCATCTGATGTTGATGAGATTTAGTGTTTTGAACGTGCTTGAAGTTAAAGACGTAAACACATATGTGGTGTTGGTCGTGTTATGAGACGTCACGCCCTTGATTTTTCAGGCACATAACCCATCCTAACACAACATTTGGAAGAAGAAGATTCATGACTTAAACAACATCAAGAAGAACAAGAAGAAAGTCAAGAAAGTCTGTTACCTTGACACATTTAGCGACGATTTGTCATCCCTATAGAGTGATCTGTACCGACGACGCGTTTTCTGACGACATTTTAGAGTTATTATAATGACTTTGTGCCTACAACACCTATGACCATATGTAGTGTGGAAACTTATATATGTACACTAAAGAGGTCTAGAAACTTATTTATCAAAATAAGTGGTTTGCTTTATTTCTTTTTTAAGTAATGTATTTTCTTTTTTTACCATCTTTTATGTGGGCGTTACATTTTTGGTTTTAAAGATAAATTTAAAAGTTAATCTAAACTTTATAAAATGTATAGAAACTAAATGAATTTGATGTTAGGGAGCAAACATGTAATAAGATCCAAATAAGTAAAAACTTTACATCCACTTTACGTATATCAACATATGGTACCAAACATGATAAAAGCATATTATTTGCCTAGACTTATATTAAGAGAAGACGATCACCAAGTGAGAATAAGTAAAGCTACATTGATATTTTATGAAATGTATGATACGTTCTTTAGTTCTAATATGATATTAGTCAAATAATTAGTTAAAATTAATATTCGTCAATAACAAATAGTTTGGATTATTAAAATCCAAATTTTTTATTTTTTTGTTTGTTTGATTAAAACCAAATCATCAAAATTTAATTGTTAGGAATCAAGAATACAAAGATAGGATTCTATGGAAGAGATTTTGTTCAGGTAAGGTGGTACCTAAATTTAACTTTTGTCGTATATAATTACTATCAGCTAAAACAGATGTCAGATATATAGAAATAGTGTTTTATAATTCAAAGTTAAATTATGTAGTTTAGTCACTTATAACTCATAGAAATTGAATAACATTAAACTTAATCGTGTTAATCATAGAGTTTAAAAAGTTTCAAAAACAATATACAGTGAAACATTACCATTGTACTATTTTATGCATTATATATACCCAATCTAATATTTGAATAACCATGCGTTCATTTTGTAGCTTATCATCACAATTATTATATTATTATTATTAATTAAAAACTCCTCTCTCTCTCTCTCTATCTCGATTCAGATCTGGCAGAAGATTTTCTCACTAAAAAACCGGCGAGTAAAGCTGTTAGAGTTTAACTGCATGCATATATGTTAAGACTACAACAACGTACTAGCTACCTAGGTACGTATCTCTGAATCTACTTTCGATTTCAATTCCATCCGCCCGATAAAAACTAGGTATTTATCTTCATCTCCATCTCCATCACATTTCAATCCATCGAGCGTTAATTAAAACCAAACCTTTTATGATCGGGTCAGTATTAATTGTAAAAAACGAATATATTTTGATGTTATAGCTAGGTTTGGATTAATTAAATGAAGAACCAGGAATCTGATTATATATTTGTTGCTGAGGGTGAAAACTATCATGATGGGAATGAGCAGCTGGATCATACGCATAGTAACTTTATCGGGAATGAAGAAAACTTTTTCGATGCCGATGGAAATGAAGATAACATTGAATCTTTGAAATATGATGATGATATAGATGATCATGACCCTCACTCTCAAACCACCCAACCTGATTCTTTAGACCCTTCATGGCCTCAAAGTTACAGGTACGTACTTACGTACAATGGATATATGTTTTAGCTAGGAATTGAAAGTAAGATTGTGAATACGCATATGCTAACCGATCATGATTTGTTTATCTTCTTTTTCTGGTTTGATGTTATAGGAGGTCAATGGATCTTTTAGCATCTCAAAGTCTCAACTTTCTGGGTTCTCCTAGATTATCACCAGTAGCTGGTGCTTCACCCCTTTCTTCATCATCACCTAGTAATAGGAGGATACTAATTGATACAAGTTTGGACGAACCTCTCTTGTCGTACTCCGCGGCTACAGGCAACCAACAGCATGATACTTCTGAAACCACCTCACTTCATCCTCAGCGCACATCTTCTACTACAAAAAACCTGTCACAAACCATTAGAAAGAGCTCCTTCACTCAAGCTGTGGTTAATGGTATATATGTGTGTGTATATATAGATCGATTAATTACATCATATCTCTCAAACATTATATATATATATATATATATATATATATAGGGAAAGGTTCTTAAGAAAACCAATAGTTACGTGAAAACCAAAGAAAATCACGAAAACCAATAACATAATTTAGAATATTTTTATTATTTTAATTGTTAAAATGTTATTTAAGTATTTGGTACATATATGTTGAGCATACATACGAGAATGAAGAGCCTTACGTATACGTAACACTATGTCGAATGAAAAATGGTTACGTATACGTAACCTATGTGTGACGTATATGTAAAAACATGCTACAGTTTCATTTGATCCACACCCTTATTTATACTTACACACATATATAGAGGGTAGTGATAAGAAATTATTAAATTATGTGACCGATTTCATTGATTTTCTTTAATTTCTCATAACATTATGGTTTTTATAGGATCCCTCCTATATATATATATATATATATATATGTATATATATATGTGTGTGTGTATATATATATATATAATGATTTCTGGTGTGTAGGGGTGAATCTTCTTTGTGGAGTGGGACTTCTTTCTACTTCTTATGCAGTGAAACAAGGAGGATGGGTGGGTTTGTCTGTGTTGTTCATATTTTGTGTTCTTTCATTCTACACCGGTCTCCTTCTTCGTTGCTGTTTGGATAGTCACCCTGGTCTTAACACTTACCCTGATATTGGTGAGGCTGCCTTTGGCAAAGCCGGACGTCTTGTCATCTCTGTAAGTTAACTTTTATGTGTACGTTGTGTTTTTTATTCAAGCTTGAATGCTTATATTATATGCTAAGGATAATATAGCTATATTCATGAATGATCAGTTAACCTTTGTTGAGGGATTAAACACGAATCAGTTAGAGTAATCAGCTTGAATACACTATTGCACGCACTCCACTTGATATCGATTACGAGGAAGAAAGATAGAGATATAAAATGATCATGCATACACACTAAAATGACAGAGATCAGGTAGTTATACCCTTATACCACGACAATTACATAGGTTAGTTATTGGCGGTTAGTTTTGGCGCCAATAATTGTCGATTATCTACTTGACCCGTATTTACCCATATCGACCCATACTAATGTACAAATTAATTATATGGACTACATAATACACATACACATATATATATCCTAACTTATCTACATGCTAAACTTAGTTCCAACAATCTCCCCCTTGAATTTTGCTCCTTGATATGAACTCTTCATATCTTGACTCGTTTCTTGGTGGTAAATCTGCATCATTTCAATGCTTCTACTCCTTTGCAAATGTAGTGTTGCTAGATTCACCAATCTTCATCTTTAGTTGTCTTCCTTTGAATTTAAGATGATACCATTCTATCATCTCAAGATGTCACACCCCGACAGACGACAGAATCATCGGGGCAGGCGAATGCGAATCGATTGTTCATAGCACATGGAATTAAATAAGTTGAAATAATATTAAATGTTATTTTAATTGAATAGTACTAATCAAACAATACATTACAATTAAACAATAATCCAAATAATTATAACAAAAGCATTTTATTAAAATAGGTTCAACTCCTAAATAAGCATGAAGAATTCTACTAATCAGCATTCCTGAAATCATATGAAAAAGTAAAGGGTCAGCTAACGAATTAACCAGTCAGTAACCAAAGGTTTGAATACATATATAGATTGATAAAATGATTGAAAACAATTCAATTCACATGACAATATTAAGACTTATAATGCAATACTGTATCATAAAAGACAAACCAACACAATCAAATCTAATGACTGAATTGACTCGGTCCGCAGACGAAGCCTTATAGAATGTATGATTTTGGTTTCAATCACCACGCGAATACACAAATTAAGTGGATTTGTCAAACCAATAGATCTATCATTGTTACCGTGGTTGTATGAATTAGTGATTGTGTTCTTATCAAGTTTATCTAACTATAAACACATAATTGCAAGTAATAACATAGCATGTCTTGAATTGATTTTGAAATAGCATAACAATAAATATCAATGATTGAATATTAAATCACATGATTTCCCTAAAATATAAGACACATAAAAAGGGCTATAAATACTCACATTGTATAATAATAGTTGTAGGGTTCATAAGAAAGCTTGGATGTTCAAGACTCGATGGTGATGTCCTAAAGGATAAAAAAACAATAACTTGAGATCGGAATTTATTACAAGAAGTTAGGACGTTTAAAGAATGCCAAAAGACGAAATCTAGATTGAAAAATGATTATTGCACAAATTTTAGATCCAGGACAGAATGTTTGATACGTGTTTGAACAGATTTTAAAAATATCAAACGATTTCATAAAATTATAAAAGCTTACAGTTGACTAGTTCAAGTATCCCAGACAACTTTCATTTAGGAACATTTTTATAAAAGGACCCGAAAATAGGTCAAAACAGCAGCACAAGACAGAAGGTGCCGAAATACACACTTATTTTATGAAGGCTATTGGTGAGTCGTCCAATTGAGTTTGAAGATGTATAAACTATCATTAAAAAGGTAATTCGATGAACTTAATATTGGAGTCTGATTTTACTCGAATTTAGTTTGTTATGACCAAGTTATGGTTAGTTGAAGTCAAACTACATTCTGTCAAAATTTTAGTAAGGTACTTATGTGCACTTTAAAAATTGTTAAAGCATGAAACGGGTTAAAACAAATCTTACTATGTCAATATATAGTATATTAGACTACATTTGAGTTATAAAGAATATTATAAAACTTCAACATAACCATCATTTAGAGAAACAATCTTATGGAATAACCAAATACGGCGACATAGCCGTCCATATGCAAACGGGATTCTTTGTTTACGTTAGCATGTTGTTAGCTTGATTTAGAAATGTTAGTGATTGTTAGAAGGTTATTGAATGTTAGAAGGTTAATGATCAAATGATAATAATTAAATTAAAATAAGATTTAGTAGAAGAAAGAATAAAAGTAAAAACATAAAATCATGAGAACAATTGGATGTTAGGATGATTTTTTAAACTAAAATAAAATAAAGCAAAATGAAATAATATAGAAATGCATAATATAAAAGCAATATAAGATTAACTTAGCATTAGAAAATTCTTGAAATTACTTGTAAAAGAAAATTTTTGAAATTGTTCAAAACCAAAGGACGAAAGAAAGGTCTGTAGATGAAATTTTTAGAGAATAAGCAAATAAAAAGTGAGGCCAAAGCTTGCTATTATAGTTGAGGTTAGGAGGAGATTATAAATGATATTAATGGTGAGTTACAAGTCTTTCAAAAGAGGGTTATGATTGGAATTTAAAATAAATATAAACTTAAATTAAATAAATAAATAAATAAAGAATAATTACAATTTAAACTATAAATATATTAAAACCCTAATTTTAATTTAATCAACTTATTTTTTTATAAAATCTTTATAGACTTTATAAACTCACAAAAACTTTGCAATATGATTATTTAATTTAATTGAATATTTAAAATCTTATAAATATTAATAAGCTTTTAAAATTTATGTTATAAATTATAGAATTTAAGTTAAATTGATTAAGTGACACATTTATTGTTTTTGAAACACAAAAATAAATAAAATAACTAAATAATGAATTTGATTTATAAGATTGACTCAAACAGGTTCGGTTTTGAATTTATAATTTAAAAATGGGTTAAATGTTACACGTTATACCGTAAATAGACAACATTAATCGTCTTTTCCATGTGACTTTTGTCTTCAATCTTCATTAGTTCCTTTTTGTAACCCAATTGTGATGTGACTTCTACCCATAAGTTCTCTTTGTTAACTTTGTTTCATCCACCCATTTTTTATACTATCATGTATAGGTTCATATGGCTAATTCGATGAACATATATATCCTTAGGTGGTATTGGTGCAATTAGCTTTATCTTCATAGAGTCTTTCATACACCATTCTATAACCTTTTAGAATTCAACTTCATTTTTCATTTTCTATTTTTGTATTTTAACAACGATGTGAATTAGATCCATAAAAGTAATGCAATCTTGTAATTAAGACACCTCTATAGGATAAATGATTCGTTCTTTTCCTTTATATGTTCTTGCTTCAATTTTTTCAACCTCTATTGAGCTCTTATCAAAGTGATTCGATAATGTATTCTTCTCTTGATCATCTTTAGAAACTGCAGCATTAACGATCTATTGTTTCCCTGGATTCTTTAAACTTGTTTTGTTTATTGGGCACATGTAGTGAGGATGATTTGCACCTTTGCACTTCTATCAATTTGAAAACCTTACTTGTTTCTTGTTTTCAACTATTGTCATCTTGACACAACATGTGTTTCCATCAACTTTGATTTCAAATACTTGTTTTACCAATTGATTTATACTAAGAACATTCCTCGTTAATTCTACCATATTTGTTTGCCCACCATTGCATATTTCAACATCTCCTCTTCAGCTAAAAGATTCCTTAGTGTACCCATTTGAACACCCCTTTATACCGAATGAGGTCAACAACTTCTTGAATAAAACCTTGTTGCCTGTTGCATGTTGCTTGCGGGTGAGACTAGCATACCAGATTTTATCCCATGTTTTGTCGTCGGTTCCTTTAATCAAGAACTCTATGTTATTGATCTTCACGGGCCAGTCCATTCGACAATGAAATGGTTGTTTATAGTAACTACATAGCATACCTTTTGGATAACCCGAAGTTATCCTTTTGGTTTTGATTTGTGAGTCAAACTCCCTTTGCGCGGTCTTCTTTCTCTCTGCCACTAATTGATAATCTGAATCGATGTTGAAGCCATCCAACTTGATACATAAT
Organism: Flaveria sonorensis; assembly: GCA_025506505.1. Classification (NCBI taxonomy): domain Eukaryota; kingdom Viridiplantae; phylum Streptophyta; class Magnoliopsida; order Asterales; family Asteraceae; genus Flaveria; species Flaveria sonorensis. The sequence goes on along the minus strand of CM046436.1, from coordinate 1,730,652 downwards.
TCTTTTCCACGGTTTTTCCCTTAATGATCTCTCTGATCATTAACCATTGATTCTCCGTGACCCTTCTGGTCTTCGTCTAGCAACGGGAACATGGGTGAATTCTCACACGCATCTACAATACAATTGGAGTACGTATCCTTGAACTCCATCGTTGGTTTAAACATGAATTTCCCACTGTGGCACACACTTCACTTGATATCAATTATGAGGAAGAAAGATAACGACATAAAATGATCATGCATACATACTAAAATGATAGAGATAAGGTATTTATACCTCATGACAGTTACATAGTTTAGTTATTGGCGGTTAGTTTTAGCGCCAATAACTATTTTTTATTGACCCATATTTACCCATATCGACCCATACTAATGCACACATTAATTATACAGACTACATAATACGCATACACATATTTATATTAACTTATTTACATGCTAAACTTAGTTCAAACAACCTTGAGTCTTTTGTTGTTCTTAATCACAGTTATGCGTAGGAGTTAACATTAACATGACTAGCTAGCTAGTTGTTAATTCATTAATTCTTGTTTGTTGTTGGGTGCAGATAATTTTGTACGTGGAGTTGTATGTAAGTATATATATCTGATCACACGTACATCATGCAATGTATTGTATAGTTAAAGGGTCTTTAATTAGCTTCACTATATATGGTTTTCACCGAATATTCATCATATATATATTGCAGGCAGCATGCGTGGAATACATAATTTTGGAGAGTGATAACCTATCTTCTTTGTTTCCAAATGCACATCTAACTCTTGCAGGATATCATCTAAGTTCCCATTATATGTGTGCAATCATGGTCACTCTTGCTGTGCTTCCAACAGTTTGGCTTCGCAACATGAGTGTTCTCAGTTACATCTCTGGTTAGTGTAAAATATATACAAACAAGTAGCTAGCCTGTAACTACTAAATATTTGAGTACCAGCCCCTTAATCTGTTATTGTTTTTGCATCTAACCGGCCAGCTGGGGGAGTTTTTGTATCGATTATTTTGGCAATCTGTCTGTTTTGGGTCGGTTTGGTGGATAACGTCAGATTTCAAACTGAAAGTACAAGAATGCTAAATCTCTCAACATTTCCGGTGGCGATTGGGCTCTATGGTTATTGTTATGCAGGGCATGCTGTTCTTCCTAGCATTTATACATCTATGGAAAAACGAAGTCAATTTCCTCTAGTCCTCTTAGCTAGGTATATATATACAGTAACAACACTTATGTTTTTGTTAACTAAATATTTTTAAAATCTTATACATGTATGTTGCTGCAATCTTATTACTTCTTAAAATCTTATAATTATTGTGCGTGTACCTTGTTTTTTTGAAGCTTTGCTATATGTACTTTACTTTATGCTGGAGTTGCAATAATGGGATACATGATGTTTGGTGAATCAACAGAATCACAGTTCACTCTCAACCTGCCTTCGAACTTTCTTGCCTCCAAAATTGCAGTATGGGCTACGGTATGCTAACTAAATACGATTATTGTCTTTTGAAATTTCTTGATTTAGACTCATGTCTCTATCGTTTTTACGTTGATCTGTAGGTAATCAATCCATTTACCAAATATCCTTTTGCTTAATTGAGCCTTGTAAAGCTCTTTGCTCCTTATAAAATGTTACATTTTTCCGGAGATTCTACTAGGTAAGTTTTTGTGTTGGGGAGCAACCTCTCTATCATTATCATCCTGTGATAAAGGAAAGGTTTATCCTTATCTCACACTCCATAAAACGTACCAATAGTTTTTTTCTGTGTAAGATTTTACTAGATATGTTTGGTTGTTTGTCCGTACCACTAATTCAAAATGAAGTGGAAACATGATCCCAAAACCTTCTTGAAATTTAGCAAGTTCAATCAACTGTGTTCTCTTTAACAAGAATCACATATGCTTTAACTATATCCCCCGTGGCTTTGAGTCTTGAGGAACTAATACCATCAAACCATTTGTGGTCTCACGTTTACTGCGTCCTCATTAGAACAACATTGGTGATCTCTACTTTGATTGTGGCCGTCTCCTTCCCCTTCTTTGGTAGGTTCTCACACGTGCTTGTATATCTAGCTAGCCACAACTTTAATTAGAGCACATCATGTATATATAACTCTATGCCATTCACGATCTTTCCTTCTTACTACAGGGTTGGTAATGTCTTTGATAGGATCTTTACTCACAATGCTAGTGGTAAGTATATATTTGTCCCTCGCACACTAAACTTATTTGTCATCTCCAGCGTTTGTCCTTCTCATAACAACTACATACACACGAGTGTGAATTTCAAACATGACATGAACCTAACATAAAATTTGCAAATTTTGCATGTTTACTGGCTGGGTCTTGTACACCCAAATTTAAATGCTGAAAGAGAAATGAGTATCACATTGTATGGTTTAAAACTAATTTTTGATACACATTTGTATTTATCTTTTAATGTAAATTTGCAACATTTGTATGTGAAAAATAAAATAATTTTTTACAGGTTGAACGGATCGTATATTTATCAAACCACGATACATGTTTTGTTTGGGTTCATATAATTTTTGTGTTCGATTTCGACCCACCAACCCACAAACAAGATCCATATAGCACCCTTACAGCTATACTTATTGGGAGAGTGGATTCAATCTAATAACTTAATTACCAATTCCACACCATTGTTAGTTGCACATTAGAAAACACAAAACTAACTCAATATATTTTTGTTGTTCCAGTCATTGATATTTCCTTGTGCTTGTTTTTTGCGCATCGTCAGAGGAAACATAACTCACTTTCAGGTATAGAATATACTTTCCTCAACTTCAACATGCCATAAAACAAACTGGTAGTTGAACTGCAAGGGTCATCAACCAATATTCATAAAAGTAAGTATTCTTACTCGTCCATCTTACTTGATTGGTAGGGATCACTTTGCGTATTAATCATCACAGTCGGCATGGTCTCAGCAGTGGTTGGAACATACACAAGCTTATCTGAAATCATTCAACAGCTTTTATAATCATGTTTGATTCTTGTATTAAAATTTAGAACTTGTGTGTTGACAAGTTATCAAACACTGACCGAGTATACTTTTTCCAGGTATTTATGTAATGGTTGTCGTGTAGTTCCATACCGGTTTACTGGATTCAAATCATCTTTCCTTTTTATCATCTACAAAAACCAGGCCTAAGTGGCGTTCTTGTTACTTTGATAAATGTGACAAAGCAATTTGTTTATATAAAATGTCATGTTTCCGTTCATGATTATTTCTTTGTTTGGTCCTTGGTTTAAAGAAGCAAGAGGTGCTCTAATTAAGGCGTCTAGGTATTTACAACCACAATTACGTTGTACAATCATTAAGCGTTTCTCTAATTAGAACCAAATAAGCTTTACTTAAAGCCACATGAAGTAGCATATATTATCAAAAGAGTGCTCAATTATGATTCAGATCATTCTTAAAGCAAAATAGTGATATTTTCCAGATCATAATAGAATTTTTTTAAGCAGTGTAAAACTAATTTCATGAGAAGATGGCGAAAAACACACATTGTTAATGCATGCAGCTAGACCATGATTCTCGTTTGCACCACTTTGTCTGATGGATTCCACCATCTTAATACAAGTCAATCTCTAGCTAGCTTCCTTGAGCATAAATAATCAAAATTCTTCATCTGCTGCTTCAGATGCTGTAGCCTCAGCAGCGTGATCGGATTCATCTCACTCTCGCTCTCAGCCACAAGAAACACAACCAATAAAAAATGGCAGAATCTTTGTGAATGTACGTGGATTCATGCACCCGGCCTGTATGTCTAGTCTACTGTCAACAATTTCATAATACCTATTTAGTTAACACGCTCAATTCAATGTAAACTCTCTATATTTCTACAGTGAGTGGAAGGAGGAATATATAGATAGCAAAAATACATGAAAGTACTACAAGAATACAACAAAGTACATAAATGACCCAATATGTTAAGATGGTAGAATAATATCCCCCCGCAAGCTGAACGGAGGCGGTCCGAGATGAAGCATACTTTTGAATCTTTCAAATTGCGGTCTCGGTAGACTTTTAGTGAAAATGTCAGCCACCTGCAGCTTGGTAGGAATGAATTTAGTGTGTAGTTTTCCAGAGGACACAAGCTCGCGTATAAAATGATAATCAAGTTCAATATACATCATGCGTTTATGAGAGATGGGATTTTGTGTGAGAAAGAGAGCACTCCGATTGTCACACAGTAAGGTAGGACGGACCGACGGTAGTGTATGAAGCTCCCAAAGAAGATGCGTGATCCAAATGAGTTCGACATCCGTGTTTGCCATAGCTCGATACTCCGATTCGCAACTTGATCTAGAAATGGTTGGTTGTTTCTTGGCGGACCATGATACGAGATTTCCTCCTAAGAATATTGAGTAGCCATACGTCGATCGACGTGTTTCAAGGCGACGAGCCCAATCGGCATCCGAATACCCAAGAAGCGATGAATGGGATGGGTTTGAAAATGTTAGCCCATAAACTAAAGTGCCTTTGATGTACTGAAGAATTCGTTTGACCGCTTGAAAGTGATCCTCGGTTGGAGCATGTAAGAATTGGCTCACTTGATTCACAGTGTACGAAATATCCGGCCGAGTTATGGTTAAATATTGTAGCGCACCGACAATGGACCGATAATGAATCGGATTTGTATATGCCACCCCTTTAGTGGTAAAGGTCATATTGGTGGCCAAGGGGGTGAATGCTGATTTGGCATCAAGCATGTTGGCACGTTCCAAAATCGCCTTAGCATATTTTGCTTGACTAAGAAACAACCCAAACCGAGTGTATGAAACCTCCAATCCAAGAAAATATTTTAATTCACCTAAATCTTTTATGGCAAACTCGTGATGCAACCTTTTTATGAAGTTCTTGATGATGTTGTCTTGATTCCCGGTGAGAATTAAGTCGTCCACATAAACCAAAAGATACATTATACATGAATCCTTTTTAAACACAAATAATGATGGATCCGCCCGACTACAAGTAAACCCATTTGCCAATAGAAATTGACTCAACCTACGGAACCATGCATGTGGTGCTTGTTTAAGTCCATATAATGCCTTGTTTAATTTGCAAACGTGATTTGGGTAACGCGCGTCAACGAAACCGGGAGGTTGCTCCATGTACACACACTCATTTAAATGACCATGTAAAAAAGTATTGTTCATATCCAATTGATGTAATTTCCATTCATTAAGAACAACCAAGGAGAGAATTATTCTAACGGCTGAGGCCTTTACCACCGGACTGAAGGTAAGAGAATAGTCAAGTCCAGGTGCTTGACCAAACCCTTGTGCCACAAGACGAGCCTTGTGACATTCAATAGAGCCATCAGCATGAAATTTGGTATGAAAGAGCCACTTGGAACCAACAACATGGCGATTCAACGGCCGTGGTACCAAAGTCCAAGTTTTATTGTTATATAAAGCATCAAGCTCCTTATGCATGGCAGTGACCCACTTGGGGTCTTTGACAGCCGAGGAGAAGGTTTTTGGATCTGTGTAAGCAAACAAGGCATGATGGAGAGGGCGTTTTGTGACATAGGAGAGATCAGATTGATAACGTGGTTTAAAAATACCGGATTTGGCTCGAGTTGTCATATGGTGAGATTGTGGTGGCGGAGGTGGTGGCGCGGGGATTGGACTGGGTGTGTGAGGCGTGTTTGGAGTAGGTGATGGAGAGGAGGCTGGAGGAGACGAGTTTGGTGGTTCGGGAATGGTTATGGTGGGTTGAGGAGAGGTCGATTGAGGAGTAGAGGGGTGAAGCGGGCTAGGGGAGTAGGGTGTAGTGGATTGGGTGATGTCCATACATAGAGGGCATGGGATGGCAGTGTTTGGAGAAGAGGGCGGTGGGCAAGTGATTGGTGGAGTTAGAGAGGTATGTGTTGAAGGGGAAGACGATGTTGAGGTATTTGTGGGGTGAAGAATATCAAGAAAGGTGGTGAGTTCTTAAGTAGTGTTGGTGGTGGGAGTGTTTTTATTGAAGGGGAAGATGGTTTCATCAAAACGAGCATGACGAGACAAGTAAACCCAAGATGTGAGAGGGTCAAGACACCGATAACCCTTGTGTATGGGGCTGTACCCGAGAAACACACACGGAATGCTCCCTGGAGCAAGTTTATGTTCCGTATAATCATGTAGATGAGGAAAGACTAGACAACCAAAGGCCTTGAACGTGTTATACATGGGTGGATGAAAGTGCAAAATCTCAAATGGAGATTTGCCATCAAGAACCGAAGAGGGTAACCGATTGATTATATACACACGAAGGTTGAGAACGCATCAACCCAAAAGGAAGATGGTAAGTTAGCATGAAAGAGCATTGCCACCCCGGTTTCAACTATGTGTCTATGCTTACGTTTGACCCGACCATTTTGTTGTGGAGTGTAAGGACATGAGAGACAATGAAAGGTACCATTCGCCTCAAACAAAGATCGAACCCTATGATTAGTGAATTCAGTGCCGTTGTCATATTGGAAGGTTTCTATTTTAGTAGAGAATTGGGTTTGGACAAGATTCATAAAAACAGACAATACATTGAAGAATTCAAATTTAATTTTAAGGGATAGAGCCAACAGAAACGTGAGTAGTCATCAATAAAGATCGCATAATATCGGTAGTTATCGCAAGATATGACCGGCTAGGGTCCCCAGAGGTCACAATGAATGAGATCTGATGGTTTTGAGGACCTTTTTGCATTTAATTCAAATGGTAATTTATGACTTTTAGCAAGTTAGCATGAAGAACATAAACTTGGTTTAGGTAATAAAGCTGAAACAGAAATATGTTTAAGTTTTTGAAGATTAACAATGGTATCAAAATGCACATGTCCTAGTCGGGAGTGCCAGACTTCAAAAGATGCATTGGGTAGGTGGCAACAAAGGCTTGATGAGCAGGTTTCAAAACATAAAGGCCATCCTCACACATGCCCCGGGCTAGGATTTCCTTGGTTTGACGATCCTGAATAAAGAATGAAGGGTAAGATAAAATGACATCAACCAAGTTGTCTCGAGTCAGTTTGCTGATGGATAACAGTTGTTTAGTAAGGTGTAGAACCACCAAGATATTTTTTAAATGAAGTTTATTGGATATGGTAGAATCACCTTTGTGAGAGATGAGAAGGGAGTTTCCATTACCGAACATAACAGATGCATTACCTGTGGTTGGAGTGGGATTTGAAACATTGGTAGAGGATGGTGTCATATGGTCCGTCGCACCCCAGTCTACAAACTAATCCGGACCGGAAGACACAACATGACATTGAGAAAGAAAGGCACTAGCAAGGCATTCATCATTAGTTGCAGGGGGTGCATGAGAAGTAAATGAACTTAAGTTTGGATAGTGAGTAGCAAAGTGTCCTTCTCGCCGACAGAGTTGACACGTGGGTGGGCGACGGCCACGAGAGTGACCACCCCGATTTGTAGAAAAGTACGAACCATGTGGTGACCTTTGCAGGACCGTGCGAAGGGTGGTCAATACAATCAGTCTCACAATGAGGAGAGATTTAGAACACTTAACAGTTCAAATAGGGAACCGAGTTTGAGTATGATGATACTAAGAACACAAGTAGTGAGACAGAACTAAGAACGAGAACAAAGAAGTATGGTTTTCAAGGATGCTGTATATTGCTCTCAAGTTCTATTATAAGTGTAACAAAGCATAAAATAATTACAAGGATCTGAGACACTTTATACTACATCCTACAACCATCAATACTTAGAAAGACAGTTGGAAACACTAATCTAGACAACAAGATCAATGTAGAGTCAAATGACAGATTACCTTTTGACTAGTGACTATGACATGCCATAGCTCACATCTTTTTCTAATATAAAAAGGTTTACAGGTACAAAAGTAGGAAGTTACAGACAAAGACCTTAATCTATAGTTTACAAAAGCATGGACTTTTTACCAACTTGTATAAGTTGGTGAGTCCTTAGAGTTGCAGCAGAAAGTGTGTCAGCTTTATGTAAAGTAGATCAGAGAAAACATGTCTTCTCTGTCTTCGAAAGAAATTAGTCTTCACAGCAAATTGGCTTTGGAAGAGTTTGTCTCTGAAGCTTCAGAAGACTTTATCTTTGGCTTCGGAAGATTTGGACTTTGGCTTCGAAAGATTTTACACTTAGAGTATTTTCTGATGGAGAGTGTAAAACTTCCAAAGCAACTTCTACCTTGTACGTCCAGTGCATGCATGCAGGAAGACCCTAGGTTGTTTTGGCTTCTTTGGTTGCATCAGCCTTATAATCTTCTGATATTACCTTACAAACTCCCCCTAGGCTGATGCTACCAAAACAGAGAAGTTCTTCAGACGTTGATAGTCCTCGTTAGGATCAAGACCATGCCTCTCTTCATTATCTGGTCAGGATCCCTCATACTCTCATAGTATCTTCTCATGTCATAGAGATCATGTAAAGGAAGATCAAGCATGTATTGCCAAAAGTAGACATCTTGACATCCTTGATCTCTGATGACATACCATCTATCCAGCTTAGCAGTAAAACTCCAGGACAAGATGAGTCTTCCAATTGCAAGAGGCTCTACTTGAATAGGAGTTGATTGAGTAGCCTCTTTATGCACTACCTCAGGATGCTCTGACTCATCCTGAGGTGTGGAGGTAGATGCCTTGGTTTTCTTCTTCTTTGAAACTCTTTTCCTGGCCATCCTTTTCCTCTTCTTTGAAGTTTTTAACTGAGAGGACTGCTCTTCAGCACCAGATTGTTCTGTTATGTCTCTCTCAGTTGGGTTCTCTTCTCTCACAGGTTTCGAAGGAGAGAGAAGAGGACCCTACTGTGGATCAGAAGATGAAGTTGGCTGAGATGCAGCTCTAGGTTCAGGTTGTGTTGTCTTAGGGGGTTCAACCTTCACCTCAACTTCAGGTTGAGATGGACTTGGTGGAGAATGCAAGTCAACAAGCTCTCCTTTTTTAATCTTCTGCTTGATCACTCTGATATGCTCATCCGTAATGGATAGAGACATAGGACCAAGCCTCCTTCCGGAGAATCCATACAGCTTCAAGAAGCTCATCATCCTTTATCTGTTATCAGACTTCTTTTAGCTTTTGTGGATGATGGCTCTTGACTTTGCAACTTCTTTCCTTAATTTTCTCTTTGCAGCTTTTCTTTCTTTTGTAGCTTGTTCCTCCAGCAGCTTGAGATATTCAAATTCAATGTACTCAAAAGATAAGGGAAGAAGTGCAGATGCCTGATAGAGTCCTGTGGCACTCAGGTAGTTGATCATTGTCATTCTTTCAGCTTCCTTATCTACCTGAGATTGTGCAGTTGCCATAGTCTCTTTCTTAGGACTTTCTTGAACTGGGGAGAGGACAGGAGTATGTTTGTAAAGCCTTTTCGGTCTCCTTTCTTCTTTGATCTTGAGGAGCAATGCTACATCCTCTACCTCCTTCCTCTCCTTTGACAACTCATTATCAGCCAGTTCATTCAACTCATCTAAGGGGAGAGATATGAGTTCATCAATGTTATATCTTCTGGTCCCTAGGTAGTTTAGCCTGGCTACCCTCAACTCATCATCTTCAGTGTTTGGCTTAGGGGTAGCCCAGATAGCAGCTTCCATGAAGCCTGGGGACCCTCCTAAACTCTCTCCCCTTAGCTTTCTCTTCCTCTCTCTCTTCTCCTCCTCTATCTCCTCAGATGTCATTTTCTTCTTCCCTTTGTCACGCACAGGCCTTGGTGACTCAGGGTGGAGAGAGCTTTGGCTTTCATTACTTGATTCAGTAGTTAAGCTCTAGCTAGAAAGATGATGTGAAGCACCTTCACCAGCTGGTGCCTCATTGAGGATACTGGGTGCTGAAGGATATCCTGTCTTAAGGTTCATAGGTTCAACTTTTAGGCCTTCAGTCAAGGCTTCCCCTTTGAAGCTAATCTTAGGGTCCACCTCAACATCCAGTTGACCAAAAATCTCACCTGCTAGCCTTTATCTATATAATCTTGATCTCATCTTGAACTCTTCTAGCACCCTTCCTTGAATCCAATCTGCTAATCTTTCAGCTTGTCTGTTTTGGTTTGGGTTGACAAGTGGAATCAACCAGATGGATGCACTCATAGAAACTCAGGTTTGAAAAGTTGAAGATTTCCTGTTGATCCTGAGCTCTAGAGATGACAAGAGCCCTTCTTTCTGTATCATATCTCCATCCCAAGATTGGGTTCTCAGAGTGAAGAGATGTGGTAGGCATGGCTCTGAGTATACCCTCCTCAAATAGGCTATGTATGAGTCAGTCCACATCAATATGGACTTGAGGAGGTTGTTGAGTATGGACTATTGCAAGTGAGGGTGGTGAATCCTTAAAGTTCATACTCTGAGAAGAACTCCCAGGTTCTGTGACTGTTCAGACTTTCTCCCCCTTTTTGGTAGCATCACTTTCTTGTATAAGTGAGCTGGGGGTTATGTCTATCACATTCACAGGTTCTTGTCAACCTGGTTGAGTTCTCATTGGTGGTATTTTAGCTAACTTGCCCTTGAGATCGGTGATCTCAAGTTGCTGGTCATTGACCCTTCTTTGTAAGATAGTAACCTAAGATTCCAGGAGACTAATCTTAAAGACTAAATAGGTGCAAGTTTTAGTCAGTGTATGCATCTTTAGTTTCAGACTCCCCTCATCTTCATCAGAAGAATCACGGAAGGATGAGAGAATAGGATCAAAGTCTTCTTCCTCATCACTAGCATGTTGTTCTTGGCTGCTTGATTTTCCCTGCATCATGACAACATCAAGAGAAGTGTCAAGAGGCTGGATTGCCATGGTTGAGGTCTGAATGATGTAATCACTTTCTAAAGTGAGAGCCTTTTCCATATGGATCTTTTGAACAGGTTCAGGAAGATCCACCTCAGTGGGGTGTGGATGATGTGGGCTAGACATGAGTGAGACAGGAGTACTTATCTCTCTTTGAGTAGGGGTGGATAAAAGAGACTCATGGTACTCACTGAAGCCCATGTCTTCATTATCATAGAAGTCAAGGCTGGGAATTGGTTAGTTTAAATCAAGTGGCTGGGGATGGTAACTGTCCCTGGAAGGTTGTTCACTAGAGTGTTGAGACTCTGAGTGAAGGCTTAAGGCTGTTGGGGTTATGAGCTCATCAGGTTGAGCATGAGGAACCTCAGTACTGATCATTTAAGAGATGGGAGTGGTTTGCTCCTCAGGGGAAGTGGGAGCTCGAGTGTCCACTTCCTCCTGCATGGTTGGTGATATGGGGGCTTGCACAAGCTGAATAGCATGTGTAGGGGTTCGTTTGGTTATTCTCTGGTAGGTGATGGTTATTGTAGGCTATTTTTGTGGTTGGGAAGTAGAAGGTGTGGGTTCAACACTAGCTGGTGCTGCTAGGTTGCCACCTTAAGAAATGAGCTCTAATATTTTTGGGACTAGGGTTATTTCTACCCCGGAGAAGCCAACAGTTGGCTTCCTCATGATTTTGAAGATGCCGGGCTTCATCTGTCCCAATTTTAGAATATTACCTGTTTCCCTCAACTGTGTGCCTAGTTCACAGTTGAGAATGTGCTGGACATATCTAGGGAACATGTAATACTCTAGGGAGTCTAAGTTAGCAAGTAAATTAGTATAGACAAATTATGAATACCTGAACTTGACCCCCTAAACCATCCTATGGACTATAAAGGAGAGGTTTTCTGGAATTTGGTCCCAACCTTCGTGCTTGTTGGATAAGCTGTGTATGACAACATGGAGGAGGTACTTTCACTGAGAGGAGACCTTCCCCTTCCTGAAGGTCTTGACTGAGAAGTCATCTTCATAGCCCATCTGCTCAAAGGAGTGGTTGACAACAACTTTGGGAAAGGACAAATAACCTTCTACATCATCCAGCTGAAGATGAGTGTTTATGGTGGCCGGGGTGATGAAGATTGTCCTCCCTTGTAGTGTGGTAGACAGTGCCTTCTCCCCATCCATGGTGACCTCTTGGCAGGTCCTCCAGAATTCCAATAACTGATCCTCATAGAGAGGAGGATCAATGGTGAGGGAGGTGAAGTAGTTGGACAAAGAAAGGTAACGACAAACCTTTGAGAAACCGGGATCTTTCTCAGAGTCTAACAGAGCAACTTGATTATGTTGCCTTTGAATATGCATGGAAAAATCGGGTTGGTTTCTACAGTCAAGGTTGGCCATTTGAAGTAGCTTTACGATAAAGGAAGATAAGAACGAAGGCGGTTTGTGGGTGAAATTAGGTTAGAGAAAAATGCAGATGAATAATATAGTGAGAAGAGGGGGAGCCGTTGTGAGAATATATATAAAATGGAATTGAGACAAAGTTAAAGCAAAATGATAAACTTTGAAATCCGGATGTCGGTCCCACCTCTGAAAAAGTGCCCAAAAAGGTATTTTTCTTGGAAGTTGAAAATCTTCCGAAGGTAATTTTGCTTCGGAAGTTTTAAGAAAAAGCTTCCGAAGCCAATTTAGCTTCAGAAGATATTCTTAAAAGTTGTGAAAATTTGGCTTCGGAAGAAAAATACTTGGAGAATTTTTCTTCCGACACATATTTGGTTTCGGAAGATATTAAGACTTGAGTTTTATTCTAAAGAGAATAAATCTTCCAAGACTTAATTGATTTCGAAAGATATTTGTCATTCAAATACATGTAAGTACTTAGAAGTATATTTAAGCTTCGAAAGATATTCTTAGAATTTCTTCTGAAGGTAAATTTCTTATAAGTAGTTATTTGATTTGAAGACATAAATTTCTTCCGAATACAACTTAAAATCTTCCGAAAAAAATATGTTTTGAAAAATTTTCAAAATTCTAAGGAATATCATTAAAAATTTGTAATACCCGAAATTTTATCAAAAACAAAGGAAAAGCAAAGTATTAATAAGAGAAAAGAAAAAGAGTACAAGTGGAGGGGGCCTAAGTGTAAAAGTATAAAACCTTATTATTTTAATGTTTAAAAGGCATGGCCGCCCATGCCACTGCCTTTTACACCCTTGCTTTCGGCTGGACAAGAAGAAGAAAGAAGAACTGAAGTTCTCTTGGTTTCTAGTGAGAGAAAGCTGAGTTTTCGCATTTGGTGAGTGTTTCCTTGTGTTTTTGGCTCGGTTTTGTTGAGTTTTCAACCTTGAAATCGATTTTTATGTGTTCTTTGTGCTTGGTTGTGTGTTTTGGTGTGTTTTAGGTGTTTGAACTCTTTGCGCCCTCAAGCTTGGTGGAGTTTTGCTTGAAGGCTGCATTAGGTGAGTTCTAGATCCCCGGTTTTCTTGTTTTAAATGTATTTTGGGGCTGAAAATGTATGTAAAATGTTTTACAACTTATATGTATGTTAACCGTATGTATGTGTGTATGAATTCCTGAGTTTTATGGTTGTATGTTGGTTTTAGGGGCCTAGTATGGTAGAGATAAGTTAAGAACATGATAGAATACAGATTGGGACTGAAAATAATTTAGAGATGTGTATAACTACTGCTCATGCGCCCCAATAGTCCCCATGCGCGTGAAATTTAACTCAAACGCCTAAGTCCCTCCTCATGCGCCCAAATAGGGTTCATGCGCCTAGAAAAGTTACCCATATGCCTAAGTATTTACCCATGCGCCCAAGTATCCCATGCGCCTATTGCCCAAATAACTAAGTGTAGTTCATGCGCCCAAATAGTCTTCATACGCCTAGAATTTCCCCATGCGCCTAAGTGTTCTCATGCGCCTAAGTGTTGGTGCGTCCGCATAGTGCTCATGCGCCTGCATAATGCTCATGCGCCTAAATGTCTTAGAAAATTTTCTGAAATTTTAGAGATTGGAAGTTTTAAGACTTAACCTTGGGATGTTTTGGTGGTTATGTTTGTTGATGTTATGCTTGTTTATGGCATGTTCTTATGTTCCTTATTGCGTATTATTATGTGACTTTACGTGGTGTGATTATGCTCGAATACATAAAGTATTATCGTAAATGAAGTGAAAGACTAATGATAATGAAAAGTGGAACTTAACGAATGAATGAAAGTCTTGCAAGCAAAATGAAAGGAGGTTCACAGCCATGGGTTGTCAGCTCAACTGTGTGCGGGTTAGCTACCCCATGAGGATGCATGCAGGGTCAATCTTGAGATTGACAGGACCCTTGTTGCTTGCCCAGGTACTGGAGTCAGCTTCGTGCATAATATTCGGGGTCTATTTATAGGCCCTAGGCCCAGTACCAGCTTCGTGCATAGTGTTCAGAGTATTGCACATTGGACTGGTAGAAAGTGAAAGATAATGATAAAAGTACAAAATAAAAGACAATAATGATGAAAGATAATAATGAATATTATCTTGTTGTACATATGATGTGTGATCACGTACGGAAGTAGCGAATTTATGAAAATGAAGTATTTTAAGAAAATGATATTTTATATATTTAAACACGAGATTTTTAATTCTAAAACTAGAACTCATTCAGCAACGCTGACTTTTATGCATTTTCAGTTGGCAGGTAACTTGTTGCTGGGGATGGCACGCGGGTGAACCTACTTGGCGGGCAAGACTGGCATCCATTTGTGCATAATGATATTGTTGTTTTATAAGGCAACTGAACGATTCTTTTGTAACTCCTAAAATACAATGATGTATTATTTGGCAACATTAAATATTAATGCATGAATGGCTTTTGTTAAAATTAATCCCCTGCTATGTTCTATGATATGTATGCATTTTTATGTAATTAATGCTGTGATTCATCAACTGTGAGGTTTCCGGGAACGGGGCCTTACAAGTTGGTATCAGAGCCAAAGTTTAAGAGAAATAGGTAAATTATTTTAAAAACCTAAACTTAAACTGAGAATAGGACCGAATGAAGGGATGCCAGCCCAAGTAGCTACGTGCCATCAGGTAATTCATTTTCTTAAATGTTAACCGGTATTATGTGCGTGTGCTATCTGATTTATGTGTTCTTAGTAGTTTCGGATACTGATGTAGTTAGGATAGGCAATGCTTCGGAGATGAAGAGTAAAGTAAGTGGCTAATCATAACTGGCCACTGTAATTAGGGACTTACTATACTTGACATCAACTGAGCTATTACCTTGAATGATTGTGTTGGTGTTTGAATCTTATAGTGTTTTGAAGATGGCTGGTGGTAGATAGTCGAAAGCTTCTTGAGGAGGAGCACGGGATGGCCGTGGTGCTGGGCCACGTGCCATGAGGAACAAGACCAAGACCGCTGAGATGGCCCCTGCAGGGCCCGAGCTTCATCTACCGGAGGGCGGTGATGAGAGTGCTAACTTGAGAGCCTCAGTAAAGAAGGTAGTTGTAGAGGAAGTGCATCAGGTCATGCAGACGATCTTACCGTCTGTGGTGACCGAGGTCATCCGTGCGGTGAGAGAGGATGAGAAAAAGGAGAAGGAGGAGGAGAGAAAGAAAACTGCTGGGAGAAGGAGGAATGATAGAGATCAGGATGAAGGGGAGCAACTAAACACTGAGGTGGTGGCCTCCAGTGATGAGGAGGAGCTAGTAGTGCGCGAAACCGCGATGGGGTGTAGCTATGGGGCATTCCAACGATGCAATCCCCCAACTTTTGATGGCAACGGTAACGCTGTTGCTGCTCACCGATGGGTGAGAGAGATGGAGGCTGTGTTGGAGATCAACGAATGTAGGGACGACCAAAGGGTGAAGTTTGCCACTCACTCATTCGTGGACTCGGCTTTATGCTGGTGGGACAATATTGTCCAAGCCGAGGGCAGCAGGGCTATTGGGAAAATGAGGTGGGGAGAACTGAAGAAAATAGTGATCGAGGAGTTTTGTCCTCACCAGGAGCTGGACAAGATAAAGAGGGAGTTCCTGCAGTTAGAGGCGGGAACCATGACACACCAGCAGTACACCACGAAGTTTAACGAGATGGCAAGGCTGGTTCCAGACCAGGTTACGCCGTTGTCGAGAAAGATCAACAGGTGCATACAGGGTTTGCCAGCAGATATTCGCAGGCACATGATCATCGCCAGACCAAGTACGTTTAGGTCGATGGTCGATCTGGCAGGAAGGCTTAATGATGAGAGAGAAGAAGCGGCGGTGGTGGAGGTGAGCAAGAAGAGTGGTGGTGATAGGAACTGGGACAGGAAAAGATTTGGTCGTGGTGGTTTCACCCCGAACAACAAGAAGGCGAGGGTGGATGATCGGAGGGTAGTGTCGGCAGGTACGGGGATGAAGCGGTGTGGTAAGTACGGGAAGGAGCATACAGGAGAATGCAAGTGGGGGCTGGATGTTTGTTTCAGATGTGGGAAGCCTGGTCATGTGGCAAGGGATTGTAAGGTGAGGAGGTGCTACAACTGCGGTGAAGAAAGCCATATGAGCAGGGATTGTAAGAAGTCGAGGGCTGAAAGTTCTGGGGTTAAGAATGGGACCAAGAATGAAGGGCAGAGGGCAAGCGCTAGAGCATTCACGATGACCCGAGAAAAGGCCAGGGTGGACCCTGATATCGTGTGAGGTACATTTCTTGTAAACCAAACTTGTGCCTCTGTGTTATTTGACTCTGGTGCTAGTAGGAGTTTCATTTTTGCTACTTTCTGTGCTAAGTTGCCCGTTAGTAGTAGAAGCATTGATGAGCCCTTCGATGTAGAAACTGCCATTGGTAAGTCTACCAGGATTTCCGACTTGATAGAGGATTGCGACATAAAACTAGAAGGCCATAGGTTCTCTGCTAAACTATTTGTGATGCCCCTAGGTGGATTTGATGTAATTTTAGGGATGGATTGGCTAGCAGCCTTTGAGGCAAATATTGTGTGTCGCAAGAAGATGATCCGACTCACAGTGCCTGATGGGAGTTCGGTAACGATCTACGGTGACCGAGCTACTACCATTCCGAAGGTGATTTCGATGGTGGTGGCCGAGAAGTGCATGAGACGGGGATGTAGTGCCTACCTGGCTTACATGAAGGATGTGGATGCGTCAGTACCGCAATTTTCCGATGTACCAGTTGTGTGTGACTTTCCAGACGTGTTCCTAGAAGATTTACCAGGTGTGCCACCGGACCGCGAGATCGAGTTTCAGATCGATTTGATACCTGGTGCTCAACCTGTTGCCAAAGCACCGTATCAATTGGCTCCGTCAGAAATGAAGGAACTGATGGTTCAGTTACAAGAGTTGATGGACAAGGGTTTCATCCGACCGAGTATCTCTCCCTGGGGTGCTCTGGTCTTATTTGTAAAGAAGAAGGACGGTAGCATGAGGATGTGCATTGACTACCGTGAGTTGAATAAGTTGACGGTGAAGAACCGATATCCGCTACCCAGAATAGATGACTTGTTTGATCAGTTCCAAGGTGCCAGTTGGTTCTCAAGAATAGATCTCCGATCTGGCTACCATCAATTGAAGGTGAAGGAGCATGATATCCCTAAAACGGATTTTCGCACGCGTTATGGACACTACGAGTTTCTCGTTATGTCCTTTGGTCTGATTAACGTGCCAGCTGCTTTCATGGATTTGATGAATCGGGTGTGTCGGCCAATATTGGATAAATCAGTGATTGTGTTTGTTGATGATATTCTGATTTATTCGAAGAGCGAAGAGGAACATGTCGGCCACATTCGTGAAGTGTTGGAGACACTCAGGAGAGAAAAGTTGTATGCTAAGTTCTCTAAGTGTGCTTTCTGGTTGCGTGAAGTTTAATTTTTGGGTCACGTGGTAAATTCCGAAGGGATCATGGTAGACCCGGCAAAGGTTGAGGCGGTGATGCAATGGAAGTCTCAAAGACGCCATCCAAGATCCGCAGTTTCTTGGGTTTGGCGGGCTACTATAGGAGGTTCATCTAAGACTTTTCCAAGATAGCCACACCATTGACCAAGTTGACCCGTAAGGACGTGGAGTTTGTATGGGGTCTGGAACAGGAGAACGCATTTGAGGAGTTAAAGACAAGGTTGACTCAAGCTCCTGTCTTGACGTTGCCCGAAGGGAACGAAGACTTAGTGGTCTATTCGGATGCTTCTTATTCGGGATTGGGTTACGTGCTAATGCAGAGGGGATGAGTAATAGCCTATGCGTCCCGACAGTTGAAAATCCATGAGGTTAATTACCCTACCCATGACTTGGAATTAGCGTCCGTGGTCTTCGCGTTGAAGATTTGGAGGCACTACTTGTACGGGACGAAGTGCACTATCTTCACAGATCATAAGAGTTTGAAATACTTCTTTGAACAGATTGACCTCAATATGAGGCAAAAGAGGTGGCTAGAGCTAATCAAGGATTATGATTATGAGATCCACTATCATCCGGGTAATGCCAACGTAGTGGCAGACGCCCTTAGCAGAAAAGAGAGACCCGAGCCAATCCGGGTGAAAGTTTACCAGTTGGTGATGACCTCCGATGTCATGACATAGGTCAATAGGTTCCAAGATGAGGCGTTGAAAGAAGTGTGCCTTAACTCCGAAAGGATGAGAGGTGTAGTCTCAGAGTTGGGTGAGAACACTCTCGGAGTTAAAACCCGCTTTGGGAGGATGTGGATCCCTCGCTATGGAGACCTACGGGGGTGAATCATGGATGAGGCTCATAAGACTCGATACTCCATTCATCCGGGTGCTACCAAGATGTATCATGATATGAAGAAAGATTACTGGTGGCCGGGTATGAAGCGTGAAGTGGCGGAGTATGTGAGTAAGTGCCTTACTTGTTTGCAAGTGAAGGCAGAGCATTAGAAGCCATACGAGAAGATCCAACCTTTGGATATACCCGAGTGGAAGTGGGAGCACATCACCATGGACTTCATCACGAAGCTACCACGTACAGCAAGGGGGTACGATGCCATATGGGTGATACTTGATCGTCTGACGAAGAGTGCTCACTCTTTGCCTATCCGCGAGACGTATTAATCCGAGAGATTAGCGGATCTATTTATTAAGGAGATTGTAGCTCATCATGGTGTACCGGTTTCTATTGTGTCGGACCGTGACACTCGGTTTACATCGAAGTTTTGGAAGAGATTCCATGATGCGATGGGGACGAGGCTACACATTAGCACGACGTATCATCCTCAGACAGATGGTCAGTCTGAGAGGACGATTCAGATACTTAAGGACATGCTTCGGGCATACGTGATCGATTTCGGAGGGAGTTGCGATGAACATTTACCGTTAGCTGAATTCTCATATAATAACAGTTATCATGCCAGCATTGGTATGCCACCATATGAGATGCTATACGGTAGGAGGTGTAGAACGCCCGTGTGTTGGGGTGACATCAGGAAAAAATAGTTGGGAAGTATTGAGGTGATCGAGGCTACGACAGAGAAGTAAGAAAAGATCAAAGCCTTTATGAAGGCAGCGAAGGATAGACAAAAGTCGTATGCCGACAAGAGACGTAGACCAATTGAATTCAATGTGGGCGATAGAGTCATGTTGAAGGTCTCACCTTAGAAAGGAATCATCCAGTTTAGAAAGCGGGGTAAGCTCAGCCCGAGGTACATAGGATCTTTCCGAATCATTGCTCGAGTAGGAGAGGTGGCCTATAGGTTGGAGCTACCCGATGAGTTAAGTGGAATTCATCCAACATTCCATGTATCTTATCTGAGAAAATGCCTAGCTGATGAAGACATGATTGTACCACTGGAAGACACTGAAGTGGATGAACAGCTTAACTATGCATAGCAACCAGTGGCAATCATTGACCGAAAGGAGAGGAGATTACAAAATAAAGTGGTTCCACTGGTGCGTGTGCAGTGGAGGCACAGGAAGGGATCTGAGTCTACGTGGGAAACTGAAGAAGAAATAAGACAACATTACACATAACAGTTTGAAGAATGATAGGTTTCGGGGAGGAAACCTCTATAAGGGGGGTGGACTTGTAACACCCGAAATTTTGTCAAAAACAAAGGAAAAGCAAAGTATCAAGAAGAGAAAAGAAAAGGAGCACAAGTGGAGGGGGCCTAAGTGTAAAAGTACAAAGCCATATTATTTTAATATTTAAAAGGCATGGCCGCCCATGCCACTGCCTTTTACACCCTTTGCTTTCGGCTGGACAAGAAGAAGAAAGAAGAACTGAAGTTCCCTTAGTTTCTAGTGAGAGAAAGCTGAGCTTTCGCATTTGGTGAGTCTTTCCTTGTATTTTTGGCTCGGTTTTGTTGAGTTTTCAACCTTGAAACCGATTTTTATGTGTTCTTTGTGCTTGGTTGTGTGTTTTGGTGTGTTTTAGGTGTTTGAACTCTTTGTGCCCTCAAGCTTGGTGGAGTTTTGCTTGAAGGCCACATTAGGTGAGTTCTAGATCCCTGGATTTCTTGTTTTAAACGTATTTTGGGGCTGAAAATGTATGTAAAGTGTTTTACGACTTATATTTATGTTAACCGTATGTATGTGTGTATGAATTACTGAGTTTTATGGTTGTATGATGGTTTTAGGGGCCTAGTATGGTAGAGATAAGTTAAGAACATGATAGAATGCATATTGGGACTGAAAATAATTTAGAGATGTGTATAACTGCTGCTCATGCGCCCCAATAGTCCCCATGCGCCTGACATTTAACTCAGACGCCTTAGTCCCTCCTCATGCGCCCAAATAGGGTTCATGCGCCTAGAAAAGTTGCCCGTTTGCCTAAGTCTTTACCCATGCGCCCATGTACCCCATGCGCCTACTGCCCAAATAACTAAGTGTAGTTCATGCGCCTAGAATTTCACCATGCGCCTAAGTGTTCTTATGCGCCTAAGTGTTGGTGCGTCCGTATAGTGCTCATGCGCCTGCATAGTGCTCATGCGCCTAAATGCCTTAGAAAATTTCTGAAATTTTAGAGATTGGAAGTTTTAAGACTTAACCCTGGGATGTTTTGGTGGTTATGTTTGTTGATGTTATGCTTGTTTATGGCCTGTTATTATGTTCCTTATTGCATATTATTATGTGACTTTACGTGGTGTGATTATGCTCGTATACATAAAGCATTATCGTAAATGAAGTGAAAGACTAATGATAAAGAAAAGTGAAACTTAACGAATGAATAAAAGTCTTGCAAGCAAAATGAAAGGAGGTTCATAGCCATGAGTTGTCAGCTCAACTGTGTACCCCATGAGGATGCATGCAGGGTTAATCTTTGAGATTGACGGGATCCTTGTTGCTTGCCCCGGGTACTGGAGTCAGCTTCGTGCATAATGTTCGGGGTCTATTTATAGGCCCTAGGCCCAGTACCAGCTTCATACACAATTTTCGTAGTATTGCACATTGGTTTGGTAGAAAGTGAAAGATAATGATAAAAGTACGAAATGAAAGAGAAGAATGATGAAAGATAATAATGAATATTATCTTGTTGTACGTATGATGTGTGATCACGTATGGAAGTAACGAATTTATGAAATGGAAGTATTTTAACAAAATGATATTTTATATATTTAAACAAGGGATATTTAATTCTAAAAACTAGAACTCACTCAGCAACGCTGACTTTTATGCATTTTCAGTTGGCAGGTAACTTGTTGCTGGGATGGCACGCGGGTGAAGCTACTTGGCGGGCAAGACTGGCATCCATTTGTGCATAATGATATCGTTGTTTTATAATGCAACTGAACGATTCTTTTGTAACTCCTAAAATACAATGATGTATTATTTGGCAAAATTAAATATTAATGCATGAATGGCTTTTGTTAAAATTAATCCGCTGCTATGTTCTATGATATGTATGCATTTTTATGTAATTAATGCTGTGATTGACCAACTGTGAGGTTTCCGGGAACGGGGCCTTACAAAATTTTTCTTCCAAAATAAACTGGGCTTATGAAGGTGATAAAATAGACAATTTAGGTCACACGGGGTTTTAAAATAAAGTTGATTTTAGTTTTAAGAAAATATACTCAAAGTTAATCATCCCAATAGCTGATACAAGATATTTGAATCTCTGTTCATCAAAAGCTTTAGTGAGCAGATCAGTATATTGTTCATTTGTGTTAACTTTGACTAGTTTGATTAATCCCTTCTCAAAGTTATCTCTAATCAAATGATACCTGATGTTGATGTGTTTGGTCCTTGAGTGCTACACAAGATTCTCTGTAATAGAGATAGCACTGTTATTGTCTATGTGGATGGAAGTCTCTTTGAAGTTGAATCCATAGTCTAGCATTTGATTTTGAATCCAAAGCACTTGACTATAGCAGCTTGCAGCAGCAATGTATTCAGCTTCAGCAGTTGATGCAGAGACACATGATTGTTTCTTGCATTGCCATGAGAAAATCCTTCCACCAAGGAATTGACATCCCCCTGATATAGACTTTGCAGTCATGTTGCAGCCACCATAGTCACTATCTGTATAAGCATACAGATTGAAGTCAGAACTCTTTAGATACCAAAGGCCAAGCTTAGGAGCACCTTTGAGATATCTAAGAATCCTCTTGACAGCAACTAGGTGTGACATCTTGTGGCAAACATGATATCAGGCCTGCTGGCTGTGAGGTACATAAGAGACCCAATCATAGCCCTGTAAAGATGTTCATCCACACACTCCCCCTCAAGATCAGGTCCAAGGGAGTGGTTTCTGGCTATGGGTGTCTTAGCAACCTTACAATCAGTCATGTAGAATCTTGTAGGTATGTCTTGTACATACTTTGACTGACTTATGAAGATGCTAGTGTCAACTTGCTTCACTTGAATTCCCAGAAAGAAATTGAGTTCCCCCATGGCACTCATTTCAAATCTATTCTTCATCAGCCTCTCAAAGTCTTTGCAGAGCTTTGGATTAGTTGACCCAAAGATAATGTCATCCACATATACTTGAACAAGCATTAAGTCATTCCCTGTTCCTTTGATGAAGAGAGTTCCATCTATAGTACCCCTCTTGTAACCATGTTGACAGAGATACTGAGATAGTGTCTCATACCACTTTCTTGGAGCTTGGTGTAGCCTATAAAGAGTTTTATCAAGCTTGTAGACATAATCAGGATGATCTAGGTCTACAAAGCCAGGTGGTTGTTTGACATACACCTCTTCATCAATCACCCCATATAGAAAAGCACACTTGACATCAAGTTGGTAGACCTTGAAATCCTTGGATGCAGCAAAAGCCAGGAATATTCTTACAGCTTCAAGTCTTGCCACAGGAGCAAAAACATCTGTATAGTTAATTCCTTTTTCTTGTGTGTACCCTTGACCAACTAGTCTTGCCTTGTTCTTGATGACAAGTCCTCTATCATCCTTCTTGTTTCTAAAAACCCACTTGGTTCCTATGGTAGTCTTCCCATGAGGAAGAGGACATGGGTTCCAAACCTTCTGTCTTTTGAATTGAAGCAACTCCTCTTGCATTGCTTCAACCCAACTTCCATCCTTCAAAGCCTCATCAACTTTCTTTGACTCTACCTAGGACAAGAAGCAAGAGTATAGACAAACATTTTTGTCATGGGTTTGTCCTCTTGTTCTCACCCCTGTATCAACATTTCCAATGATATTTGTGGTGGGGTATGACTTGTGGATCCTGAGTTGAGGGATTACAGCAAGTTAATTGGAGAGATCTAAATTTGAGAAATTCAGATCTGGTAATGGAGTATCACCCACCGCATCAGCACACTTATCAAGTGAGACTTGATCCAATGAGTATGTGACATCATTTATGTTGTCTTCTATGGAGTGGTTATCAGCATCAAGAAATTCTTGATCACTTTCACCACCTTCATTTCCTCCTACATTTAAAGCTCCTTCACCTGAGTTTTGAACCTCTGAGCGGGAATTTGAAGGCATCTTAGATGTATCAGCTGAATTTGTCATGTTTGTGCTGATAGGATCTTCATTTGTAGGGTTAGTTACCACTGGAGCTGAAGTAGTATTCTTGCTTAGTCTTCTCAGCTCAAATCTTGGGTCAGGATCTCCTGTTGATAAGTTACCTGTAGATCCTGAAACATTCTCACAAGACTTGTTAAAATAGTTGGTAACTAAATCAAGATCAATAGCCAATCCGGACCAGAACCTTTCACACTGGGAGTGTGCTCATTGAAGGTCACATTGGCTGACTCCTCAACTACTCTATAAGCCTTAGCTTGGGAAGAGTATCCAATAAAATGTCCATCATCTGATTTCTCAGCAAACTTAGCTACCTGATCTTTGGTATTCAAGATGGTGCAGGGACATCCAAATGACCTGAGAAAACCAATGAGGAGTCTTACTATGAGTCTTAACTATTAAAACTCTATTCTGCATATAGCAGGCTATGTTAACAGCCTCTGCCCAGAAGGTGATGGGCAGTTTATCGGACAACATGGTTCTTGTAGCCTCAATAAGTGTCTTGTTTCTCCTCTTAGCAACACCATTTTGCTGAGGAGTCCTAGGAGCACTATATTTTCTTGTAATACCCTTTTCATCACAAAATGTATCAAGGATTTGGTTTAATTCTGTTCCTTGATCATATCTTATGGTCTTGACCTTGTGATCAGATTGATACTCAAATTTTAGAATGAAGTTCTTCAAGATCTCAAGAGTCTCATCCTTAGTTCTAAGGAAAAAGACCCAAGTGAATCTTGTGAAATCATCTGTGATCACTAAACAATATGACGTCCTTCCTAAACTCATTACACTGGTGGGGCCAAAGAGATCCATGCGTAATAAGTGACGGGGAGTAGTGATAGAGTTCCTTTCCTTTGGCTTGTGAGACACTTTGTGTCGCTTCCCTTTCAGGCATGCAACACAATGGTCATCACTTGTAAACTCTTTCTTTGGCATTCCAGTTACCAAATCATTCTTAATCAATTTATTTATGTTCTTAAAGTTTACATAGCACATTCTTTTATGCCAGAGGAAAGACTCATCACTATTTGCTTTAGATAGAAAGCAAGAAACCTCTCCTGAGAGAGATGTTTCCTGCAAGCCAATCTTATACATGTTCCCTTTCCTGGGGGCTCTGAGCAGGATATGCTCTTGAGGAATGATCACCCCGGGCTTGAGAACAATACACTCATGCTCAGTAAAGAGAATGTTGTGATCACAAAATTAGGATACACTCAATAGATTGTACCCAATCTCCTTAACAAAATTTACCATTTCAGTGGTGAGCTTACCATTTATGACCATGCCCCTTCCAGTAATATAACCACCAGCATCTCCTCCAAAAGCAACTGGTCATCCATCAATTTTCTCAAAGTTTTAAAGCAAAGAACCATTGCCAGTCATGTGCCTGGAAAAACCACTATCAATGATCCATACATTTCCCTTGGTCTTCAGATGTTCCTGCACAAAAAGAAGTGGTTAGTTTTACTTGGAAATCCAAGCCTCATTGGTCTTGGGCTTTTCAAAGTGATATGAAGACAATGTAACAGTAATTGATCCTATATTCAAGCTTTAACTTGAGACTTGAAAGTTGAACTTTGTTTATTTTTGTTTGTTGAGACATTTGGTTGTAATGTTTATTTCAACTTATGAATTTTTATATTTACAATTTATGGTAGTGTTATGTGGCTGTGAACAATCTTAACCCTCACATCTCGACGTTTCCGCCGTTAAGGTTGGGGTGTGACAGATTGGTATCAGAGCCATAACTATAGGGATTTAGGTTATTAGAAATGGTGACCTAGACTATAGTTGATGCATGAACCTCATAAGAAAAATCTTTATGATCTTGTAATATACCTTGTTGCATGCTACATAATGCTACTTGTTAAGGATGGCCTCTTGATGTGCAACTTGATGCCTTTAGTTAGGATTGCCTTATAATTGAGAAACTTGGTTGCCTTGTCCTCTCTAAAACTTAATCTTAATCCTTTATTCTCTCGACGATGAAATATCTTAAACTTATTCTCGACGACATGGGGGAACGTAAGCTTTATATCAAAAGGTTCAAATCCTTAGACTTTATGACTAATCTATGAAAATCTCATCAAGGTTTTAATTCCATGAACCTAAAGAAATATTGTGTGACACATAGACACCTGTATTCTGGATTTCCTGGCAAAAAGCCTTCGGGCTAAGGTAAGCATTTCGCATAAATCCCGTGGGACTAGTTATGCTTACCTGGGGATTTCTGGGATGAGTGATAAACTATGGTCAATAAACACAAGTTTCTAAGGCAATTGGAGTTAACTCACCTTGACGTGTCAACGTTTCCAAATGGTAATGCGTACCAAATGGAATCATTCCATGTGTGTTTTACAAGTCTTGAAAAATCTTTGTTGATTTATTATCTTCTACCTCCAAATTTCTGTGACTAACTTATTTTATATCCAGCATGTCTCGTCATCATGGAAAGCGTGGTAGCTCTGACCGCAAATTAGCCGCCATGATTGCCCGTCAAATGGCTGCCGTCATTCCGACCATGGTTGCCGAACTGAGTAGCACCTTGATGACCAACGCTAGTAACAACACTAATGGCAATGGGCAAGGAGAGAATAGTGCAAATCAAGGAAGAAACAACCAACCCTGCACGTTTAAGCACTTCAACTCGTGCAAACCCACTAGCTTTAGTGGGAAGGAAGGAGCCACTGGACTTCTCGAGTGGTTTGAAAGCATGGAGAACACCTTCATCAACTGTGAGTGTCCCGAGGCACTCAAAGTCCGTTATGCCACAAGTGTTCTTCAACAAAGAGCACTTACGTGGTGGAATAGTGAGAAGAGGAATCGTGGTGCTGATGCTGTGTTGGCACTCACTTGGGAAGAATTCAAGAACATTGCCATCCAAAAGTTCTGCCCGAGAAGTGAGCTGCAAAAGCTGGAGGAGGAGTTTTGGAATCTCAAACAAGATGGTGGAGATCATTTGGCCTATTCAACTAGGCATCACGAGTTGAGCATCCTGTTGCCTCACATGGTTGACACTGTTCCTAGGAACATTGAGAAGTTCATCAAGGGGGTGCCACCTCAAATCCAAGATGCCGTGGTGGGAAGTAGACCCACAACTTTGGAAGATGCCATTACCATCACCGCTCAACTTACTGAAAACCATATTCGAGCGGGCACCTTGTCTGTCAAAGGGGCTAAAAAGACTGAAAAGGCGGTCCCTGAAGCAGCTAAGGAGAATAAGAATGAACCGTCTTACAACAACAAGAAACGCAAGTTCACACCGGCGCGTAATTTCGCTGTGGCTACACCCAAGGTACCTCAAAGACAACCCGCTCCTGGTACACAAGAACCTGCTGCTAGAACCTATGCTGGTCCTCTACCATTGTGCAATGTCTGTAAGTATCATCATGTGGGTAATACCCCGTGCCGTATCTGTACACTGTGTGGTAAGTATGGACACTTGGTGGCTACTTGTCACCGTGCACCAAACAATGCTGCGTTAGTTGCTAATCGTGCTTGCTACAACTGTGGGGAACCTGGTCATTTTCGCCCACAATGCCCTCGTCTTGCGGGTAACGTACCACAAGCTCGAGGACGTGCCTTCAACATCAATGCAAACCAAGCACAAGCAAACAACGATGTGGTGAACGGTATGTTTCTTATTAATAATTCTTATGCCTACGTTCTATTTGACTCTGGAGCTGATAAGAGTTTTGTCTCGATAGAATTTGAGCCTATACTTGCTAAGCCACATACGAAACTAGAAAGACCTCTTACTGTCGAAGTCGCCGATGGAGAACCCATCACCGTTGATGTCGTTATTCGTGATTGCATTTTGAGCCTAAACGAGCATGATTTCTTTATCGACCTTATTCCTATGAAACTTGGAAGCTTTGACGTTATCATTGGCATGGATTGGCTAGCCAAACATCATGCTGAAATTATTTGTTTCGAGAAGTGCATTCGAATTCCTTTGCCTTTGGGGGATACATTGAAAGTATTCGGCGAAAAATCATCCAAAGGACTCAAACTCATGTCGTGTACTCAAGCCCGAAAATGTCTAAGCAAGAATTACATGGCTTTCTTGGCTTACGTGGTCAACACGAAAGTCAAAGGGAACGATCTTAAGGATGTCCCGATTGTACGAGACTTTCCTGGAGTGTTTCCCGATGACCTTAGCGGTTTACCTCCCGTGCGTGAAGTCGAGTTTAAGATCGATTTAATTCCGGGAGCGAACCCTGTGGCTAAATCACCATATCGACTTGCACCGTCAGAAATGCAAGAGCTAGCTAGTCAACTCCAAGAACTGTCCGACAAGGGCTTTATCCGACCTAGCTCATCGCCTTGGGGTGCACCTGTTCTGTTCGTGAAAAAGAAAGATGGATCATTTCGTATGTGCATCGATTATCGTGAGCTTAACAAACTTACCATCAAGAACCGCTACCCTCTTCCTCGCATCGATGATCTTTTTGACCAACTTCAAGGAGCTGCTATTTTCTCAAAGATTGACTTACGTTCTGGCTATCATCAATTACGAGTTCATGATGATGATATCCCAAAAACTGCGTTGCGTACCCGATATGGACACTATGAGTTCATGGTGATGCCCTTTGGTTTAACGAATGCCCCTGCTGTCTTTATGGATCTCATGAATCGAGTATGCAAGCCGTATCTAGACAAGTTCGTGATTGTCTTTATTGACACATACTTATCTACTCCAAGTCCAAAACCGATCACGAACATCACCTGCGACAAGTTCTTGAGCTATTGAAGAAAGAACAACTATACGCAAAGTTCTCAAAGTGCGAATTTTGGCTTGAGGAGGTCCAATTTCTGGGACATGTGGTGAATAGTCAAGGAATTCACGTTGACCCTGCAAAGGTGGAAGCTGTGAAAAATTGGTGTGTTCCTACAACTCGAACCGAGGTTCGTTCTTTCCTTGGTCTTGCTGGCTATTATCGACGTTTCATTGCCAACTTCTCTCGAATCGCGAAACCGCTTACTTCCTTGACCCAAAAGAATAAACCATTCGAATGGGGATCTGAACAAGAGGGAGCCTTTGAATCCTTAAAGCACAAGTTGTGTAATGCTCCTATATTGACCCTTCCCGATGGAAACGATGATTTCACCGTATATTGTGATGCATCTAAACAAGGCCTTGGTTGTGTTCTCATGCAACGAGGAAAGGTCATAGCATATGCATCGAGACAACTGAAGGTCCATGAGTTGAATTATACGACACATGATCTTGAACTTGGTGCTGTGGTTTTTGCCTTAAAGATTTGGAGGCATTACCTTTATGGGACGCAATGTATAGTCTACACCGATCACAAAAGCCTACAACACGTCTTCAATCAAAAGGATCTCAACATGAGACAACGACGTTGGGTTGAATTGATTAGTGATTATGATTGTGACATTCGTTACCACCCTGGAAAGGCAAATGTCGTAGCCGATGCACTAAGTCGTAAGATTCATAATAAGATGGTCTCGTTTCAAGAAATTCGCGATCGACGACAATGGTTTGATATCTTGGGAGAATTTGATACTGAGATTCGTCTGGATGTTAACGAGACTACGGTGCTGCTACAAAATTTGAGGATTGAGAATGACATCGAGACTTGTATCATGGAGGCTCAACAAGCGGTTCAAGAAGGAGGAAAAATGGGAGAGGAATTGGAGTACAACCTTTGAGCTCAACTAGAAATGAAAGCCAATGGGTTGATGTATTTCTTGAATCGAATTTGGGTTCCAAACCGTGATAATCTTCGTACCTTTATCATGAATGAAGCTCATCAAACTCGTTACTCAATTCATCCTGGTTCTGATAAGATGTATATGGATCTGCGTGGCCAATACTGGTGGCCTGGAATGAAGAAAGACATAGCAACTTACGTAGCTAAGTGTCTTACGTGTACAAAGGTTAAAGCTGAACATCAACGTCCTAGTGGATTGCTTGAACAACCCGAGGTTCCCATGTGGAAATGGGAACACATATCCATGGACTTCATAACCAAATTACCTCGCACCTCTCGTGGTCATGATAGCATATGGGTGATCGTTGACCGATTGACCAAGTCGGCACATTTCATACCCATACGTGACACTTACAAAACGTCAAGGTTAGCTCGTATATACATTAATGAGATTGTGAGTCGTCATGGCATACCTTTGCATATCATATCCGACCGAGACGCTTGTTTCACTTCGCACTTTTGGTCGTCTATGCAAGAACTTTTGGGTACTCAACTGGATTTAAGCACGGCTTACCATCCTCAAACGGACGGTCAAACCGAGCGAACCATTCAAACCCTAGAGGATTTGCTACGTCTTTGTGTCCTTGACTTTGGTGGTGACTGGGATACGCATTTACCTCTCGCGGAATTTTCGTATAATAATAGTTACCACTCGAGTATCAAAATGGCACCTTTTGAAGCACTTTATGGTCTTAAATGTCGTTCCCCGATCTGCTGGACTGACATTGGTGAAAATTTCATCACTGGTCCTGAGCTCATACAAGAAACAACCGATAAAGTTTCCATGATTCACAAGAACCTTGAAGTGGCTAGAAGTCGACAAAAAAGTTATGCCGATAAGCGACGCAAGCCGTTGGAATTTCAAGTTGGGGATATGGTTCTTCTTAAAGTCTCACCATGGAAGGGAGTCGTTCGCTTTGGAAAGAAGGGTAAATTAGCTCCACGATTTGTAGGACCTTTCAAGATCCTGAAAAGGATTGGGAAAGTGGCTTATAAACTGGAACTATCTTCTGATCTTAGCGGGGTCCATCCTGTTTTCCATGTCTCAAATTTGAGAAAATGTTTGGCTGATGAAAGTCTGTATGTCCCATTAGATGACATCCAGATCGACGAGTCATTACATTTTGTTGAGAAACCCGTTGAAGTCATGGACCGCATTATGAAGAAGACTAGGACCACCACTACCCCAATCGTCAAGGTTCGTTGGAAAAATAAGCGTGGACCTGAGTTTACTTGGGAGCGTGAGGAGCATATGAAGATGAAATACCCGTATTTATTCGTCTAGTTCATTCTTAATTTCGGGACGAAATTCTTAAAAGTTGGGGAGACTGTAACCTTTCGTGTTTTCGTTAATTGATAGTTAACCTTGTTATGTTCTTGTAAGGACCATTTATATCATTTAAGAAACTATATGGGTTGTTTATGAATGTTTCTTTTATGGTGCATTAATTCATTAATTTAAGAGTTAATAATTTGTTTTAATATAATAAACATAATAATAATAGTTAAAATAAGATAAAAATAATAATAATAATAGAAATGATAAGTTATAAAAGTTAAATAATTAATAAGTTATAAAATAGTTAAAACTTAAAGTTTAATTAAGTTCAGGGGGCTTTATTGTCAATTTAGAAACTTTGAAAAAATAAATTGTATTTAAAATAACAAGAATTAAAACTACAGGGACCAGTTGTGTAACATTCAAAAACCCAAACCAGATTTCCCCCCCCCCCCCCCGTTTTCCCGGTGACCTTCCGGCCGAGCTCCGGCAGTCTCCGGCCAACCCCAAAAACCCTCGAAAACTCACCGTTTAACTCAATTAAATCACCCTTTACACTTGTACAACAGTTTCGAACCCCACAACCGAGTTAATCTGAGCATTAAACTTCGAATTCATCACTCTCAATCGAAACCGTAGCACATTCAAAGCGTCGATATCAACAGGCTCGAAACGGATTCAATCATACTCAATTAAATGAGGTTTAACCATTCTAGTTAAGTTTCTAAACTAAATACACTACCAATTTCACCTGAGTTCATCATATGCAACGAATTACCACTTGAGAAACATCGACCCTACAACTCAACCGAAACCCAATTCTTGTTCATCTTCAAATCGAAATTGGCATAGGGCTTTCAATCATAAGCCTCATTAGAAGTTACTGGTGTAGCGAATTTGATTATAATCAACCCAAACCTCTTGAACCGAAGTCACCCTGGCCGCGACATTGTTTGAATCTGTTTCAATCGATCCTGCATCGAATTCAGGTAATTAAGAGTTGTATTACACTTGATTAATCATAGGGAATCAAAGCCCTATGGTTAATTTGGTTAATAACATCGAATTGAGGATCAATTTGGATCCAATCGTTCTAGGGTTTATGCAAAATGGGGGTTCTGTTAATAATTGCTTTTAAATAATCAAACCTAAACCCAATCGCCGGTTAAAGTGTCGGACTCATACACAGGGGACCCGGGTTCGAACCCGGGCACCCTCAACCATATTTTTTTAAGCTTTTCAGCCTTTAAAAAAATTATAGAAAATTTTTAATAATTATAAAAATCATTCTTGTAAACTTTAATTATTTTTAAAGTCACATAATTAATTTCTGTAAATTTCTTCATTTAAATACTTTAATATATTATTTTGTATAAAACGTTTTTTTTACAAATGTCATACTTAGATTATTTTTATAAAATAGACTTTAAATAATAGTTTAAATTAATAAATTATTATTGGCCAATACACTAATTATTGTTTAATCATGTTTATTTCAAATAATTATAAAAATTTATTTGCATCTTATATTTAAACTTTACAAGTTATCATAAAGAATTTAATTTCTTTTCTCCATATTAAATTACCTAAATTGTATTTTTCTTTCATTGGATTAAAATATATATATATATATATATATATATATATATATATATATATATATATATATATATATATATATATATATATATATATATATATATATATATATATATCATAGTTAACCTTATTTGTAAAAACCTCAAATTCCTATTGAAACCCTAGTTCACGTTTAATCGTTAATAATACCTCTAATCTTAACCTTGAAATATATACGTTAGGTAACTTGAAAAAGAATCGTTGGAGCACCGTTTATTTCTTGTTATCATCCTATATATATATATATCATGTGAGTTTTCATGCCCCTCTTTTACTTTATTTCACACCTTTGGGGTGAAACATGTTATCTTTATAAACTTGCACTTGTAAACATCTTGCTACTTGTAAATGCACGAGCAATTCATTTATAAACTTTGTCATGGTTATTTGTAATATTGTGAGCCTTATATGATGAACATTATATGTTGACAATCATTAACTATTGCTAGCCTGGCGACGTCATAGATCTATGGGCCTGACAAGCCTATTTGGTGCTAAAGCCGAGGTTATTGCCGGCTCCTGATGACGTATGCTTGTTCATCATGGGAACCAAGTACACTTAGCTAATCGTTAAACTTGTAAATGATATTCTTGGTCAAGGTTTGATTGTAGCGATATGTTATCTATAAACTTGCTTTATTCGTAACCATTGACATGAATTGCTATTGTATATAT
This sequence comes from Flaveria sonorensis, assembly GCA_025506505.1. NCBI lineage: Eukaryota > Viridiplantae > Streptophyta > Magnoliopsida > Asterales > Asteraceae > Flaveria > Flaveria sonorensis. The sequence goes on along the minus strand of CM046436.1, from coordinate 1,697,659 downwards.
ATATATATATATATATATATATATATATATATATATGTATGTATGCTTAACCCATGGAAACTCACCAACTTTTAAAGTTGACCCTTTTATTTTTAACATGTTTCAGGAAATGCACAAGGTTGATGATTATCTTTTGAAGCATGCTTACACCTAGGATTTGGACCTAGGAAAAATAAATAAAATAACTTGAGACTTGAAAGTTGAACTTTGTTTATTTTTGTTTGTTGAGACATTTGGTTGTAATGTTTATTTCAACTTATGAATTTTTATATTTACAATTTATGGTAGTGTTATGTGGCTGTGAACAATCTTAACCCTCACATCTCGACGTTTCCGCCGTTAAGGTTGGGGTGTGACAGATTGGTATCAGAGCCATAACTATAGGGATTTAGGTTATTAGAAATGGTGACCTAGACTATAGTTGATGCATGAACCTCATAAGAAAAATCTTTATGATCTTGTAATATACCTTGTTGCATGCTACATAATGCTACTTGTTAAGGATGGCCTCTTGATGTGCAACTTGATGCCTTTAGTTAGGATTGCCTTATAATTGAGAAACTTGGTTGCCTTGTCCTCTCTAAAACTTATCTTAATCCTTTATTCTCTCGACGATGAAATATCTTAAACTTATTCTCGACGACACGGGGGAACGTAAGCTTTATATCAAAAGGTTCAAATCCTTAGACTTTATGACTAATCTATGAAAATCTCATCAAGGTTTTAATTCCATGAACCTAAAGAAATATTGTGTGACACATAGACACCTGTATTCTGGATTTCCTGGCAAAAAGCCTTCGGGCTAAGGTAAGCATTTCGCATAAATCCCGTGGGACTAGTTATGCTTACCTGGGGATTTCTGGGATGAGTGATAAACTATGGTCAATAACACAAGTTTCTAAGGCAATTGGAGTTAACTCACCTTGACGTGTCAACGTTTCCAAATGGTAATGCGTACCAAATGGAATCATTCCATGTGTGTTTTACAAGTCTTGAAAAATCTTTGTTGATTTATTATCTTCTACCTCCAAATTTCTGTGACTAACTTATTTTATATCCAGCATGTCTCGTCATCATGGAAAGCGTGGTAGCTCCGACCGCAAATTAGCCGCCATGATTGCCCGTCAAATGGCTGCCGTCATTCCGACCATGGTTGCCGAACTGAGTAGCACCTTGATGACCAACGCTAGTAACAACACTAATGGCAATGGGCAAGGAGAGAATAGTGCAAATCAAGGAAGAAACAACCAACCCTGCACGTTTAAGCACTTCAACTCGTGCAAACCCACTAGCTTTAGTGGGAAGGAAGGAGCCACTGGACTTCTCGAGTGGTTTGAAAGCATGGAGAACACCTTCATCAACTGTGAGTGTCCCGAGGCACTCAAAGTCCGTTATGCCACAAGTGTTCTTCAACAAAGAGCACTTACGTGGTGGAATAGTGAGAAGAGGAATCGTGGTGCTGATGCTGTGTTGGCACTCACTTGGGAAGAATTCAAGAACATTGCCATCCAAAAGTTCTGCCCGAGAAGTGAGCTGCAAAAGCTGGAGGAGGAGTTTTGGAATCTCAAACAAGATGGTGGAGATCATTTGGCCTATTCAACTAGGCATCACGAGTTGAGCATCCTGTTGCCTCACATGGTTGACACTGTTCCTAGGAACATTGAGAAGTTCATCAAGGGGGTGCCACCTCAAATCCAAGATGCCGTGGTGGGAAGTAGACCCACAACTTTGGAAGATGCCATTACCATCACCGCTCAACTTACTGAAAACCATATTCGAGCGGGCACCTTGTCTGTCAAAGGGGCTAAAAAGACTGAAAAGGCGGTCCCTGAAGCAGCTAAGGAGAATAAGAATGAACCGTCTTACAACAACAAGAAACGCAAGTTCACACCGGCGCGTAATTTCGCTGTGGCTACACCCAAGGTACCTCAAAGACAACCCGCTCCTGGTACACAAGCACCTGCTGCTAGAACCTATGCTGGTCCTCTACCATTGTGCAATGTCTGTAAGTATCATCATGCGGGTAATACCCCGTGCCGTATCTGTACACTGTGTGGTAAGTATGGACACTTGGTGGCTACTTGTCACCGTGCACCAAACAATGCTGCGTTAGTTGCTAATCGTGCTTGCTACAACTGTGGGGAACCTGGTCATTTTCGCCCACAATGCCCTCGTCTTGCGGGTAACGTACCACAAGCTCGAGGACGTGCCTTCAACATCAATGCAAACCAAGCACAAGCAAACAACGATGTGGTGAACGGTATGTTTCTTATTAATAATTCTTATGCCTACGTTCTATTTGACTCTGGAGCTGATAAGAGTTTTGTCTCGATAGAATTTGAGCCTATACTTGCTAAGCCACATACGAAACTAGAAAGACCTCTTACTGTCGAAGTCGCCGATGGAGAACCCATCACCGTTGATGTCGTTATTCGTGATTGCATTTTGAGCCTAAACGAGCATGATTTCTTTATCGACCTTATTCCTATGAAACTTGGAAGCTTTGACGTTATCATTGGCATGGATTGGCTAGCCAAACATCATGCTGAAATTATTTGTTTCGAGAAGTGCATTCGAATTCCTTTGCCTTCGGGGGATACATTGAAAGTATTCGGCGAAAAATCATCCAAAGGACTCAAACTCATGTCGTGTACTCAAGCCCGAAAATGTCTAAGCAAGAATTACATGGCTTTCTTGGCTTACGTGGTCAACACGAAAGTCAAAGGGAACGATCTTAAGGATGTCCCGATTGTACGAGACTTTCCTGGAGTGTTTCCCGATGACCTTAGCGGTTTACCTCCCGTGCGTGAAGTCGAGTTTAAGATCGATTTAATTCCGGGAGCGAACCCTGTGGCTAAATCACCATATCGACTTGCACCGTCAGAAATGCAAGAGCTAGCTAGTCAACTCCAAGAACTGTCCGACAAGGGCTTTATCCGACCTAGCTCATCGCCTTGGGGTGCACCTGTTCTGTTCGTGAAAAAGAAAGATGGATCATTTCGTATGTGCATCGATTATCGTGAGCTTAACAAACTTACCATCAAGAACCGCTACCCTCTTCCTCGCATCGATGATCTTTTTGACCAACTTCAAGGAGCTGCTATTTTCTCAAAGATTGACTTACGTTCTGGCTATCATCAATTACGAGTTCATGATGATGATATCCCAAAAACTGCGTTCCGTACCCGATATGGACACTATGAGTTCATGGTGATGCCCTTTGGTTTAACGAATGCCCTGCTGTCTTTATGGATCTCATGAATCGAGTATGCAAGCCGTATCTAGACAAGTTCGTGATTGTCTTTATTGACGACATACTTATCTACTCCAAGTCCAAAACCGATCACGAACATCACCTGCGACAAGTTCTTGAGCTATTGAAGAAAGAACAACTATACGCAAAGTTCTCAAAGTGCGAATTTTGGCTTGAGGAGGTCCAATTTCTGGGACATGTGGTGAATAGTCAAGGAATTCACGTTGACCCTGCAAAGGTGGAAGCTGTGAAAAATTGGTGTGTTCCCACAACTCCAACCGAGGTTCGTTCTTTCCTTGGTCTTGCTGGCTATTATCGACGTTTCATTGCCAACTTCTCTCGAATCGCGAAACCGCTTACTTCCTTGACCCAAAAGAATAAACCATTCGAATGGGGGTCTGAACAAGAGGGAGCCTTTGAATCCTTAAAGCACAAGTTGTGTAATGCTCCTATATTGACCCTTCCCGATGGAAACGATGATTTCACCGTATATTGTGATGCATCTAAACAAGGCCTTGGTTGTGTTCTCATGCAACGAGGAAAGGTCATAGCATATGCATCGAGACAATGAAGGTCCATGAGGTGAATTATACGACACATGATCTTGAACTTGGTGCTGTGGTTTTTGCCTTAAAGATTTGGAGGCATTACCTTTATGGGACGCAATGTATAGTCTACACCGATCACAAAAGCCTACAACACGTCTTCAATCAAAAGGATCTCAACATGAGACAACGACGTTGGGTTGAGTTGATTAGTGATTATGATTGTGACATTCGTTACCACCCTGGAAAGGCAAATGTCGTAGCCGATGCACTAAGTCGTAAGATTCATAATAAGATGGTCTCGTTTCAAGAAATTCGCGATCGACGACAATGGTTTGATATCTTGGGAGAATTTGATACTGAGATTCGTCTGGATGTTAACGAGACTACGGTGCTGCTACAAAATTTGAGGATTGAGAATGACATCGAGACTTGTATCATGGAGGCTCAACAAGCGGTTCAAGAAGGAGGAAAAATGGGAGAGGAATTGGAGTACAACCTTCGAGCTCAACTAGAAACGAAAGCCAATGGGTTGATGTATTTCTTGAATCGAATTTGGGTTCCAAACCGTGATAATCTTCGTACCTTTATCATGAATGAAGCTCATCAAACTCGTTACTCAATTCATCCTGGTTCCGATAAGATGTATATGGATCTGCGTGGCCAATACTGGTGGCCTGGAATGAAGAAAGACATAGCAACTTACGTAGCTAAGTGTCTTACGTGTACAAAGGTTAAAGCTGAACATCAACGTCCTAGTGGATTGCTTGAACAACCCGAGATTCCCATGTGGAAATGGGAACACATATCCATGGACTTCATAACCAAATTACCTCGCACCTCTCGTGGTCATGATAGCATATGGGTGATCGTTGACCGATTGACCAAGTCGGCACATTTCATACCCATACGTGACACTTACAAAACGTCAAGGTTAGCTCGTATATACATTGATGAGATTGTGAGTCGTCATGGCGTACCTTTGCATATCATATCCGACCGAGACGCTCGTTTCACTTCGCACTTTTGGTCGTCTATGCAAGAACTTTTGGGTACTCAACTGGATTTAAGCACGGCTTACCATCCTCAAACGGACGGTCAAACCGAGCGAACCATTCAAACCCTAGAGGATTTGCTACGTCTTTGTGTCCTTGACTTTGGTGGTGACTGGGATACGCATTTACCTCTCGCGGAATTTTCGTATAATAATAGTTACCACTCGAGTATCAAAATGGCACCTTTTGAAGCACTTTATGGTCGTAAATGTCGTTCCCCGATCTGCTGGACTGACATTGGTGAAAATTTCATCACTGGTCCTGAGCTCATACAAGAAACAACCGATAAAGTTTCCATGATTCGCAAGAACCTTGAAGTGGCTAGAAGTCGACAAAAAAGTTATGCCGATAAACGACGCAAGCCGTTGGAATTCAAGTTGGGGATATGGTTCTTCTTAAAGTCTCACCATGGAAGGGAGTCGTTCGCTTTGGAAAGAAGGGTAAATTAGCTCCACGATTTGTAGGACCTTTCAAGATCCTGAAAAGGATTGGGAAAGTGGCTTATAAACTGGAACTATCTTCCGATCTTAGCGGGGTCCATCCTGTTTTCCATGTCTCAAATTTGAGAAAATGTTTGGCTGATGAAAGTCTGTATGTCCCATTAGATGACATCCAGATCGACGAGTCATTACATTTTGTTGAGAAACCCGTTGAAGTCATGGACCGCATTATGAAGAAGACTAGGACCACTACTACCCCAATCGTCAAGGTTCGTTGGAAAAATAAGCGTGGACCTGAGTTTACTTGGGAGCGTGAGGAGCATATGAAGATGAAATACCCGTATTTGTTCGTCTAGTTCATTCTTAATTTCGGGACGAAATTCTTAAAAGTTGGGGAGACTGTAACCTTTCGTGTTTTCGTTAATTGATAGTTAACCTTGTTATGTTCTTGTAAGGACCATTTATGTCATTTAAGAAACTATATGGGTTGTTTATGAATGTTTCTTTTATGGTGCATTAATTCATTAATTTAAGAGTTAATAATTTGTTTTAATATAATAAACATAATAATAATAGTTAAAATAAGATAAAAATAATAATAATAATAGAAATGATAAGTTATAAAAGTTAAATAATTAATAAGTTATAAAATAGTTAAAACTTAAAGTTTAATTAAGTTCAGGGGGCTTTATTGTCAATTTAGAAACTTTGAAAAAATAAAATTGTATTTAAAATAACAAGAATTAAAACTACAGGGACCAGTTGTGTAACATTCAAAAACCCAAACCAGATTTCCCCCCCCCCCCCCCCGTTTTCCCGGTGACCTTCCGGCCGAGCTCCGGCAGTCTCCGGCCAACCCCAAAAACCCTCGAAAACTCACCGTTTAACTCAATTAAATCACCCTTTACACTTGTACAACAGTTTCGAACCCCACAACCGAGTTAATCTGAGCATTAAACTTCGAATTCATCACTCTCAATCGAAACCGTAGCACATTCAAAGCGTCGATATCAACAGGCTCGAAACGGATTCAATCATACTCAATTAAATGAGGTTTAACCATTCTAGTTAAGTTTCTAAACTAAATACACTACCAATTTCACCTGAGTTCATCATATGCAACGAATTACCACTTGAGAAACATCGACCCTACAACTCAACCGAAACCCAATTCTTGTTCATCTTCAAATCGAAATTGGCATAGGGCTTTCAATCATAAGCCTCATTAGAAGTTACTGGTGTAGCGAATTTGATTATAATCAACCCAAACCTCTTGAACCGAAGTCACCCTGGCCGCGACATTGTTTGAATCTGTTTCAATCGATCCTGCATCGAATTCAGGTAATTAAGAGTTGTATTACACTTGATTAATCATAGGGAATCAAAGCCCTATGGTTAATTTGGTTAATAACATCGAATTGAGGATCAATTTTGGATCCAATCGTTCTAGGGTTTATGCAAAATGGGGGTTCTGTTAATAATTGCTTTTAAATAATCAAACCTAAACCCAATCGCCGGTTAAAGTGTCGGACTCATACACAGGGGACCCGGGTTCGAACCCGGGCACCCTCAACCATATTTTTTTTAAGCTTTTCAGCCTTTAAAAAAATTATAGAAAATTTTTAATAATTATAAAAATCATTCTTGTAAACTTTAATTATTTTTAAAGTCACATAATTAATTTCTGTAAATTTCTTCATTTAAATACTTTAATATATTATTTTGTATAAAACGTTTTTTTAACAAATGTCATACTTAGATTATTTTTATAAAATAGACTTTAAATAATAGTTTAAATTAATAAATTATTATTGGCCAATACACTAATTATTGTTTAATCATGTTTATTTCAAATAATTATAAAAATTTATTTGCATCTTATATTTAAACTTTACAAGTTATCATAAAGAATTTAATTTCTTTTCTCCATATTAAATTACCTAAATTGTATTTTTCTTTCATTGGATTAAATATATATATATATATATATATATATATATATATATATATATATATATATATATATATAACCTTATTTGTAAAAACCTCAAATTCCTATTGAAACCCTAGTTCACGTTTAATCGTTAATAATACCTCTAATCTTAACCTTGAAATATATACGTTAGGTAACTTGAAAAAGAATCGTTGGAGCACCGTTTATTTCTTGTTATCATCCTATATATATATATATATCATGTGAGTTTTCATGCCCCTCTTTTACTTTATTTCACACCTTTGGGGTGAAACATGTTATCTTTATAAACTTGCACTTGTAAACATCTTGCTACTTGTAAATGCACGAGCAATTCATTTATAAACTTTGTCATGGTTATTTGTAATATTGTGAGCCTTATATGATGAACGTTATATGTTGACAATCATTAACTATTGCTAGCCTGGCGACGTCATAGATCTATGGGCCTGACAAGCCTATTTGGTGCTAAAGCCGAGGTTATTGCCGGCTCCTGATGACGTATGCTTGTTCATCATGGGAACCAAGTACACTTAGCTAATCGTTAAACTTGTAAATGATATTCTTGGTCAAGGTTTGATTGTAGCGATATGTTATCTATAAACTTGCTTTATTCGTAACCATTGACATGAATTGCTACTTGTAAACTTTTATATATATATATATATATATATATATATATATATATATATATATATATATATGTATGTATGCTTAACCCATGGAAACTCACCAACTTTTAAAGTTGACCCTTTTATTTTTAACATGTTTCAGGAAATGCACAAGGTTGATGATTATCTTTTGAAGCATGCTTACACCTAGGATTTGGACCTAGGAAAAATAAATAAAATAACTTGAGACTTGAAAGTTGAACTTTGTTTATTTTTGTTTGTTGAGACATTTGGTTGTAATGTTTATTTCAACTTATGAATTTTTATATTTACAATTTATGGTAGTGTTATGTGGCTGTGAACAATCTTAACCCTCACATCTCGACGTTTCCGCCGTTAAGGTTGGGGTGTGACATCATGTTCTTGAAGGTCTCTTCTTCAAGAGCAGTTTTTCTGCCCGCGCTTTGCTGATCACAAGCTCAGCCTGGCGTTCAGTTTTAGTGATGAGATCATCTTTTGTAGTTTGTGTGTTCATGCTTCTATTTTTAGTTTATAATCATTTTCAGCTCTTTTGAAATCAGCTTTTAAGATATTTAAGGATTCAAGATCATATCTCATCTCTAAGTTATAGGAACTATACTTATTGACTTTAGCAATACATTCAGGTGTACAGAGATGTTCCAATACCTTGGTTTCATCATGATCTGCCATAAGTGCTTGATTTGGAGCAGCATCCTCCACCTGAAAGCTCCAGTCAAAGCCTTCTTCTTCAATAGCAACTGCAGCTTACTGCCTGGGCTTCTTATTCTGGTGTGCTCCTTCAGTGTAGTTTGGCCTGGCTTGTGCTTGGCCACCATTTGACTTTGGTGCCTTGCACTCTCTGGCAAAGTGTCCCATTTGGTTACAATTGTAGCACTTCACATTGCCTTTGTCCAGCCTAAACTTTCCACTGGACATATTGCTACGAAACTTCCTCCCAGTCCTCTTGTAGAACTTCTTGGCCCTGTGAGTAAGAAGAGCCATCTATTGGACTATTTCCATATACTCCAGATCATCTAGATGGATACAGTCTAGTTCTTCAAGAGTGAAGAGAAAGTTGCCTGTACTTTCATCAAAAGACACAAAAGCTTATGAAGAGCTTGTCTATAGGAATGGACTTCCAGGGATGTAGCTCTCCTTTGGTGTCTCCGGGGAGGTGATGAAAGGTCCCTTCTGGGAGTTTTCAGGGTAGTAGATAAGATGGTGTTATGGTTCTCTACAGTCCCTTTCAACCACATGAAGGGCTGAACTCTATTGGATGCTGGAGTTACCAGATGAATTTGCATATTCATCTCCATCTAGTAGCCACTGAGTATACCATACAACTCAGTGAGAGTAAGGGTCTTGAGGTTTTCAGTCCTCTTAATGACCACACAATAGTATGTCCATTGTCTAGGAAGAGAGGACATGAACTTCCTCACAATATCCCTGTTCTCAAGAGTTACTCCAATATCAACTAGAGTATCCACAATCTCAACATACCTGAAGTACTGTTGAGTCATGGTTTCACCTGTTTTGAAGGTGAAGTTCTCAAACTGCTGCTTTAAGAGGTCCTTCTTGTTCTCTTTAGCTTCATTGGACCTTTCATACATCAGCTTCAGTGTATCCCACAGCTGCTTGGCAGTCTTGCACTTCTTGAAGCCTCTGTAGATAGAGTTTGGAAGAGCAGTTTGGAGGGTGGTCATGGCCTTCTGATTAATATCAATCTTCTTCAGGTCTTCATCAAAATAATCAGCCACTTTCTTTGGTATCATACCACCACCAGCAATAGCTGAAGGGGTGGATGGTACATGAGGTCCAAAGACTATTGATCCCCACATCCTGGAGTCCTAGAACTTGATGAAGCCTTCCATTCTTTGGCACCAAGTGTCAAAGTCTTCAGGAGTGATCAGTGGAGATTTAGTCATAGTACCAGCTTCCATGTCAGCCTTGGTGATAGCTTCCATTTGATATGTTAAGTATTTTGAGAGATTGAAAGGATTAAAGATGGTGAGATCTTACAATCAAGAGCCTAAAATGCTCTGATACCAATTGCAAGACCGTGTGAAGGGTGGTCAATGCAATCAGTCTCACAATAAGAAGAAATTTAGAACACTTAACAGTTCAAATGGGGAATCGAGTTTGAGTATAATGATACTAAGAACATAAGTAAGTAGTGAGACAGAACTAAGAACAAGAACAAAGAAGTATGGTTTTTAATGATGCTGTATATTGCTCTTAAGTTCTATTATAAGTGTAACAAAGCATAAAAGAATTACAAGGATCTGAGACACTTTATACTACATCCTACAACCGTCAATACTTAGAAAGACAGCTAGAAACACTAATCTAGACAACAAGATCAATGTAGAGTCAAAGGGCAGATTACCTTTTGACTAGTGACTATGACATGCCATAGCTCACATCCTTTTCTAATATAAAAAGGTTTACAGGTACAAAAGTAGGAAGTTACAGACAAAGACCTTAATCTACAGTTTACAAAAGCATGGATTTTTCATCAACTTGTATAAGTTGGTGAATCTTCAGAGTTGCAGCAGAAAGCGTGTCAGCTTTATGTAAAGTAGATCAGAGAAAGCATGCCTTCTCTGTCTTCGGAAAAAATCAGTCTTCACAGCAAATTGGCTTCAGAAGACTTTGTCTCTGAAGCTTCGGAAGACTTCATCTTTGACTTCAGAAGATTTGGACTTTGGCTTCGGAAGATTTTACACTTAGAGTATTTTCTGATGGAGAGTGTAAAACTTCCGAAGCAACTTCTACCTTGTACGTCCAGTGCATGCGCAGGAAGACCCTTGGTTGTTTTGGCTTCTTTGGTTGCATTAGCCTTATAATCTTCTGATATTACCTTACAACCTTCCACCGCGACCCCGAGGAGAATACGATCGCGTGGCTTGAACATTGAAAGCAACCGGAGGTGTAGGTGTTCTGTGAATATTGCACATGAATAATTCATGGCTCTCTGCGCGGGCCAATAAATCTAAGAACACAGGGGTGGGTCGAGTGGATCGGATGGCAGTGGAAAACGTCTCAAAAGAGGGCCCGATACCATAAAGGAACTAGTGAACTTGATCAGCATCATCCACGAGATGTCCGATCGCAGCATGTTGGTCGCAAAGAGTGTTGAATGAGCGACCAAAGTCAGCGACGATCTTAGAGCCTTTTTGAAGGAGGCGGAATTGATCGCGAAGGTTGTGAACTCGATCAATTGATGAGTTACCGAAGGCATGTTCCAAGGCAACCCAGATTTGCCGAGCCATAGTTAAGCCCACAATGACAATGACAGCCTCCTCAGAGACGGAGGCATGAAGAATTATGATCGTACGTTGATCGGTGGTAACCCAAGCGGAGTAAGCGGGATTGTCGACGGTCTTGTCATCGGATGCTAGAAAGGGAGATGGGGCAGGCAAGGAGCCATCAACATGGGGAAGGAGATTTTGATAGTGAGGATAGGTAGCATTTGATTTTTCCATAAGAGGTAATTGGTTGAGTTGAGTTTGATGGTGATCATGTGCATGAGAGTGTTGATCATGGAAGGAGGAATATATAGATAGCAAAAATACATAAAAGTACTACAAGAATACAACAATGCACATAAATGACCCAATATGTTAAGATGGTAGACTAATAGTACCCATTTGGCATTAGCCATACACCAACGCATACTCGCCATTCTAAAACACTTACTCTTGTTTGCTGACAACGAAGAGAATGTTTGTCCATATCAGTAATCATTATATATGATCAAAGCTAGGCGGCGGCAAAGATCGAGGATTTGTTGGTTGAAAGTGAAAAGGGGCACGTACAGAATCTTTCCAATCAAAAAGGGTGTTCCGTTTACTCTTCTTTTAACATTCAATTTCAATCTCAATCTCATTGGTTTTAATTTGGTTGTAAACATAAATCAAATCAATTAAATTTTGTTCTATTTGATTGACTTTTTGTTCTATTTTTGTTCACTTAAAGTTATTAGATAAAAACATACATCATGACACAAGTAGGTTTAAGAATATGTGTAGTGATTGTTTAGTTAAAAATATCAAATAATGTCATGTAGATAATAATCATTTCACTAAAGTCTCCTTTAAATCAATTATAGTGGTTAACTAGTGTTTGGATCCCTTATTGATGTAATAACATAGGAAATATTTGTGTTCATGTCATCATGTTTGACACCCCAAAATGATACCACGTCCAGTCTAATATATCAGATGTTAAACCCACAAACTAGTAGTCATTCAATGTTGACAAATGGTCTTGATTTTACGCACCTAACATTTTCAACTTGTAAATACCAAGTGTCACAAAACTCCATATTTCCAACAAGTCTTACAAAAATCCATATTTAGAATCCATTAGAAACGATCTGTGTTTGTGAAACTTGTTAGTTTGCTCGTTATCTATATATGACAAAACATGATATACTGCATGAAAGCTTAGAATAATAACATATTATCTCATTAGATGACATTTATAAGTAGTTTGTATATGTGACCTTTTGCAGCCTGCTCACATTTAACTAGTCCTTACGAGCTTAGGACTCCATGTCAAACAAAGCAACCACTTGTTATCTCCGATTACAGGATCAACAAGCCTTCTCTTCAACCTTTCCTTTATTGACCTCTCACAATTGTCATCATCCGATGTCTTGAATGGTTTCTCTGGGCTCACCATATGATCGGCTTCCACAATCTGGTTCACCATATCCAGCACTTGGCTCATTCTTGGCCTCAGTCTTGGTTGTTTAAGCAGGCACTTGTTAGCCACAGCAGCTAGCTTTTGTGCAGACTTGAGTGAATAGTTACCGGCGAGCCTAGGGTCTAAAATCTGTTGAAATTTTCTCAAGTCGTGAGAGATGTGTGGTCTTACCCAATCCAAAAGCTTCTGCTCGTGTTTTGGCCTGTTAAGATCCAACGGCCTCCTACCCGTTATAAGTTCATACAAGAACACCCCGTAGCTCCAAACGTCACTCTTGTACGTGAGGCGTCCTGTTTGGATGTATTCTGGAGCTGCATATCCAACTGTTCCAACTACCTGTTTAGATAAAGAAACATTAATCCAGTTTATCAAAGTAGCTGTATTATGGTCATTACAGAAAAATAAATCAGCAAGCAAAGTAATTAAGGTACTGCGGTTGAGACATGGCTTAGCCCGTCCGAAGGGCCAAGCCTAGCCAATCCAAAATCTGAAAGCTTTGCGTTCCAGTTCTCGTCCAACAGAATATTTGAAGATTTGAAATCTCTAAAGATTATCTGCACCATAACACTACAAATTAAATCCCATGAGTAAAATCGTACGTCAGTGTAGTTTGACCTCGATCAAGGGCACCTGGAATTCCATTTCTTCATGGAGGTAAGCGAGTCCTCGAGCGGCATCTTGTGCAATCCGCAGTCGTGTTGACCATGGAATAGGTGCTTGAGTCCTGCTAGATAAATGATCTTGGACACTCCTGTTTGGCATATATTCGTAGACAAGAAGACGTTGGATCCCTCTTTCGTCATCTTCAGCACAATATCCTATTAGTTTGACCAGGTTTGGGTGGTCAACAAACCCGAGAACATTCACTTCTGTAATCCATTCTTTGTGGCCCTGAGAAAAAGCAAAAAAAAATACATATTCTTAAACAGCCCGACACAATCATATACACTGTACATGAAGTCTGATTAAGGATCAATTAATATATGTTCAAGCTAGGTGAAACTAACCTGCAAGCCTCTTGTGCCAAGTTGTTTAACAGCAGCATCGATCTTTTTACCTGAAGTAGCATCTGTGGTTCTAAGAAGAGCCCGATACACACATCCAAAACCACCTTCTCCAATCATTAGGGCACGGCTGAAGTTCCTTGTGGCTGATTGGAGCTCAGCAAACGTGAATTCTCTGATATTATTGTTGTTGTTACTATTACGACTTGGCCGTCTTTGATGGAAACTTGTACAGAAAGAAGTCCTGGAGGAGGACTCGGTGCTAACATCAGAGCTGCTATCATGTGAGGTAAACTCAGAGCCTGATTTCCTCTCATCTTGACCATTTGATATGGAAGGAGAGGAATGTGCTGGGGTAGACTTTGCAGTCCCCGTGTCGTTATTGTTTCTTTCTCCATGGGACTGCGAGGAAGAAGAGAAGGAGAAACATCTCATCGCCTTCATTGCAATTGCTTCAAGAATAACCATGGCATGGTCAGCAACATTCCATAACCATGAAAATAATTAATACATGAAATAATATACTTTTACAGAATCATATATTTATATGTGAAAACATGTTGAAAGTCACCTAAAATCATATCACCTATTTTTATTTTTATAACAAATATATGTGTGTATATATTTAAATCATACATTGCCAGCAATAAATCACTAGAACACATGCATCTTTAATATTCGATCTCTTCATATTGACTTTTGAATGTTCATGGCTTCCATCTCACGAGGCTTTTGGCTGTCAATGAATCATGCCAATTAAAGCATGAATATTGTAACTCATAAAAGGTGTTGGTTTAATAAAATTTTTGTTTATATTAAAGTCGGTAAATTAATGTTGTTTTAAAAACACATACATGTGAAAATGATTTTTTTTAAGAATTACATTTTACCCTTTAAAGGGACATCGATTTGATAAAATGGCGTTCCTAAGCCTTCAAATATGTCGACATGGTAAAAATTTTTCTATCATATAAGATGATCGGTTAAAGTTGATGAAGTGGAGACATAGCCATAGCCTCTTCATACGTGATGATTATGTTAGTAATAGACGTTTTTGAAAATTTCACAAGTTTAAGATACCAAATCAAATCATAATGAAAAACTTTTACTTAGAAAATGAGAACATACATATGATGTTTAATTTTTATTGTATAAAGCTTGAAAGAAACTGCAGGTAGAAAGTAGAGATCAGGAAATGAAAAGATAAAGTGAGAGCAGAAGATCAAATTTTCCACCAAATTAGGATTCCAGAAATATATATATATATATATATATATATATATATATATATATATATATATATATATATATATATATATTTATCAAGAAAAGCTAGCTAATTAAAACACACCAAATTTGATAATTAATTAAGAGTTAAGAATGGGCTGGGAGGATGAAGAAATTAAAGAAAAGAGAAGAGAAGGATGAAGTACCATTAAATTGAAGGTAGTATGTATGTGTTGAAGATGAATCGAAATGTTGGAAGTGAAGGAGCGAGAGAAGAGTAAATTAAAATGGAATGGTGGAATGAATTTAATTAGCTCACCCCACCCAACTTTATCTCTTCTCATCTCATGTCCCCTAACACTGGCATCAGAGAGATGGTGATGATATGATGATGATGATGACGAGTGTATCTGTATCTGTGCGTATGTATATATGGATGGACGATGAGGCCCACTCGGGGGTGGGAAAGTCTTTGAGAGTGAGATTAAAGATGACAATGTTAAGATGTTTGGTACTACTTTTATTAATATCGTGTGTTTATTATTATTTGTTTGTCTTTTTAAATAACTTAGCAAGTGGAAAATACGGTTATTTACAACCACTATAAGAAACATTACTTAGAGTAAAACGAAAGTTAAGTGAATAATAACTATCTTTTTTTTTAATTTGGGAACAGAAGTAGATAATAACTATTCATCTTCTCTAGTCTATAATCGTCTTGAACAAAATATAAATACCGACGGGTTCCATCATGATCACATCCGTAGATTTTACTTTTATTTACTTGGATTGTTCGATTATAGTTTAAAATAGGTCGTAATTCCAAATTAATATTTTAAATTTCAATTGCATATCTTTCTGTTAGTAGCAGATAATTTATAAAATATTTTACTGTGTAAAATAATTTACATCATGAACTATATTTTGTACACTTGTAGGAGACTTTATGGGTTTGTCATTAATGGGCCTCCCATGTTGAAATTTAGCACCCACACAAGCAACGCGTCTAAACATATAGCTCCCACGTGTGGGCATTTTTAATGATTGATTATGGGGGCATCAACCATAAATATTCTTGGCCAATTTCAAATTCTATTTTAATTTGCAACATCTACACAAATAGTCAAACCTATATATCCACATTCTTGACTTTCAATATACTTTAATGGTGAAACATAGAGTTAGTTTGGCTATTTTTTTGAAATACATGTGTGTTATGATATGATTCGAGTTATTGTCCAATATCAATATCCTACTCGATTTATAGCGAATGGTTGGTTGACGTTCATATTCTTTTTCTATTTAAGTTGCCTTGAAATGACATTAAATGCAACATTCATAGATAAAGTTGGTTTGGTTAATTTTGTTTAAAAAAAATACACCAAGTTTTCAAGTTTTTGGGGTATTGTTCACCTAAAACTATAGTGTTCCCCGCTATGTTAATTTTTTATATGAGGTCAAAGAAATCCACTTTATATTGCTCCTTAGTTAGGCCTATTTAGGCATACACATGTAATTTTGTTTTGCCATGCATTCTTTTAAATTGTGGTCTTAAACTTTTTCAATAGAAATTAATGCAAAGCTTAGATTGTCGGCCATTTATAAATTGGTTTTTACTTTACGCTACATCATACATCAAGGATCTATCGATTCAGTGCACTGGGAGTGGAATCTAAGGTTTTGACGGGGGGGGGGGGGGTGTTTGTTTATGAATATGTATTTTGGTGAATAACTTATTAAAGTCAATGAAAATATTCTAACTAAAATAATCAAAGAGAACAATATCATAGGTACTCAAGTTCTTCTAAACGTGTGGGCTTACCGGTCAATCTTCGCAATAAAATTAGTTAGACATGGGGGAATAAATACGCATATGGCCTCAAAAGAGGTCTTTTGATAAGTGGTATTCAAGTTGAGGCCTTCATGTAGTTGGAAAGTCATTATCACTATTCCAAAAGTTCTAGAATGATGATCGAGCAACACTACTACAGAAAAATGGTATTTGCTACGGTCAAATCCGTAACAAATCCATAGCAAAACGAGTGTTTGCTACGAATTTGGTTTGTAGACGATACTTTTGTTGCTAATTTGTCTTGCTACGGACCAATATTTCCAACGGGTTTAGCTATAAAATTGGTGTCGCTAATTTAGTTACGCATTTGGCTACAATTTTGTCTACATTTTTCTAAGGACTTCCTTTTTATAATGTTATTGAACTTTTTTCTGTAAATGATATATACCACAACTTTTACAATATATACAATTGTAATTGTAATTAAAGGTTAGCCAAAACCCAAAAGCATAAAACATCCAATTGCAATACATTATGCGAGATCAGTTAAGGGATGGTTAGTACATTAAGTCTCACAATGAGGAGAGTGTTAAAACACTTAACAGATCAAATAGGGAACCGGGTTTATATGAATGATACTAAAAACACAAGTAAATAATGAGATAGAACTAAGAATAAGAACAAGATAAATATGATTTTTAAGAATGCTGTATATTGCTCTCAAGTTCTTTTACAAGTGTTACAAAGCATAAAAGAAATACAAGAACCAGAGAAACTTTATACTACATCCTACAGTCGGCCATACTTTAAAGGCCAGCTGAAAACACTAATCTAGACAACAAGATCAATGTAAAATCAAAAGACAGATTGTCTTTTGACTAGTGACTATGACATGCCATAGGTCACATCCTAATATATTACAAAAATAATAAAAGGTACAAAGTAGAAAGTTACAGACTCTAAACCATAATCTATAGTTACAAAATCATGGACCTTTTCACCAACTCATACAAGTTGGTGAGTCTTTAAAGTTGCAACGGAAAGTTGGTCAGCTTTATGCAAAAATAGATCAGAGAAATCATGTCATCTCTGTCTTCGGAAGAAATCAGTGTTCACTTCATTGGCTTCGGAAGACTTTGTCTTTGAAGCTTTGGAAGACTTTATCTTTGGCTTCGAAAGATTTGGTCTTTGGCTTCGGAAGATTTTACACTTAAATTTGCTGTGAGAAGTGTAAAATTTACGAAGTAACTTCTACTCTGCATAATATGCATGCAAGCTGGAAGCTCCTTGGTTGTTTTGGTTTCTTTGGTTGCATCAGCCTTTCAAGTATAACCTTACACATTAAACATCCAAAAACGTCATAGTTAATCCAAATCAAATAGTATAAAATATCCGGATCATCCAAAAACATTAATATAGAAATCATAGTGGTTACTAGCATAAACTCCTTCCTTAACTTGATGGAATGTTTTGTGGTAGGTTTTGTGATAGCATTCGAAGTTTCTCACTCATTTGAGCATATAACATAGCATTTTCTTTAATTTTCTCCATCATAGTATTCTTCTCTGCTTTATCACGTTACTCCGCCACTTGTTCTTTCAACCTTTGCATCTATAATATGTAAATTAGCACATCACACTCATAACACAATAGTACCAAATACATTAAGAACTTTTAATTTTAACAAATTACAAACAAATAAAGCTTAATTTAAAGCATTTCATTCAAGTAAATCGTGTGTTTGTGCAAGAATGATTCATTCATAGTTTTAAACGCCTCGAGGCGAGGCACCTAGAAAAAAAGTTTGAGGCGGCACCTCAGGGGGTTATTTGTGCGTGCGCCTGATAAGGCTGAGGCGGTAGGAAAAACTGCGCCTCGGGTGCGCCTCAAAGGGTTTTACCGTTTGTTTTCGATGTTTTAAACTCTTTGTGTCAGTTTCAAATATTTCATGTCTTTTTAATGTGTGTTTTTGATGTTTTTGATAAATCCGATGATGAAATTAGTATTACCCATCCGATGATAAATCCGATGTCTTTTTAATGTGTGTTTTTGATGTTTTTGATGTTTTTAATGTGTGTTTTTGATGTTTTCGATGTGTGTTTTTGATGTTTTACACCTTGGTTCGCCTCGAGGCTTACGTCTCATGAGGCGAAGGGAAAGCACCTCAAGGCTCGATTCCGTACTTTTAAACCTTCGATTCATCTTGACCCATTTCTATATTTTCTATTACCCATCTTGACCAATAAATACCAATTAAAAAAGTGCTTAGCACAAACTAACCTAAGTTGTTAGAATTAAACCCTAATGACTCAAAACATAATGAGTGGCTTTGTTTTGCCAAGTCTACCCATAGGCATGTAAATAATATCTAAATCAATCCAACTAAAAACAAATAGGTTAGGATTGTCACCTCTAGTTGTTACTAATTCATGCAAACAATCATCTTTCCATACAACAATTTAATATGTGTAAATACAAACCTTCTACTACGATGAATTATTGATATCACAATAAATATACTTTTTTCGTTATTAAAATACATCGAATTTCTATCACTAAAAAAGAATACAAACCTCATCACTTCTCCCAGGTGGATCACTACTAGGCATTGATGATGTACCGGTCAGCACCACATACAGGTCACAAGTGTTGCCAGTCCCGTACAATCTACTTTTTTATTTCCCCTGCTAGTTTGTGACCATAATTCCACATCAAGTTCGGGGTGTAAGGTATCATCCTCTCCATACCTCTCAACAATACACTCCTTATATTTATTCTGAAATAAAAAAAATTGGTGCGTAAACATTTTATTGTTTGCATATATAAATAATTACAAGCGTTTAAAGTTTACATACTAGGAAATAATACAAAATACACACTTACACATGCTTGAAAATCATATAATTAATGTGTTCATCACTTTAGAACAAAACAATTAAAGACCTGAAGGTTTTGGTTGAGTTTATTTGGTTTTGAAGGAAGAATGGGTGAAACCAAGGATGAGCAGGGTTAATCGACTTTATTACCTATTAAAGTGATGATATGCTTCTTCGCACTCAATGTCTTCATGTTTTGACGGTGGAAAACGAAGGATTGAGAAACTTCGATCAAAATCAAAATTAATTTAATGAAGTTTTCACCATATTAACTTTTTTATGAAAACATTAGAAGTTCTCACAATGATAACCGTCATTACAAAAACATTAGAAGTTCTCTCAATAGTAATCGTCTCTTGCGAAAACTTCTTGTGTGAAAACTTTATACCATGCAAAAACTTATTCATCTCAATGATTACTTTGACGGATTTCTTAAGTTTTGCATAAACTATGTAATATACGAGAACTTTAACAAGTAGAAACTTGTTAGTTTGTGAAGGTTTTAAAACAAGTGTTTCTGCTT